>JASVEL010011864.1:0-383413 GCA_032618575.1 Nicotiana noctiflora | reverse complement strand
CACTATGCGGACCGCATGTTGATTCTGCGGTCGCATAGTGCACCGCATAATTGACCCCGGCCCAGATTTTTGTAACATTTTGACCCGATCTCTTCTTTAATATAACACACTTCTTCTTCATTTTATCATATCATCTTACCAAAAATTAGAGAGAGAAGAGAGGGTTTTTAGAGAGAGAAGTTCTTCATCTTCAAGGATTGTTTCAACCACTTAATTCCAAGGGATCCTAGGGCAAGGATTCAACTTCCCCAATCTTTTCAAGGTAAAAACCCTAACTATTTTCTTTGATTTTCAGTTTTAAATTGGGTAAAGAGAGGTTTGTATATAATAGCTTTTGAAAATAGAATTTTTACACTCATGCATGATTATTGAACTTGATTTCTAGTAAAAAGAAGTGAGTAGAAGTAAAAGTCTTCAAGAACAAGGTTGGCAAGAGTAGGATATCTTGGGTAATCATAAAGTAGGAAGAAAACTCATCACCATGTATGTATGGCTAATTTTGATTCTTGTGAAATCGCCTATATGTGTGAAGTTTCTTTGTTTCGTGTTAAATTGACAAATTGTGTGAAATTCTTGATGTTGTTGTTGGATATTCAAAGTTTGTTGTTGAGTTATGAGTGATGTAAAATGAGAGTTTAATTCGGCAAAAGAATTGTGAATAATGACTATGATGGCCTATATGGCACCTTGTGGAAAACAAACGAAACACTTGAGAATTGGTTTATTGTGGAAAGAGATGAAACACTTGAATTGTGGAAATATTGTAACATGGTTGTGATATTGAATTGAGAAGAAATTGAGAACATGAACCAATGTGTAAGTTGCTTATTTGAACTTGTTGAAATTGTGTGTAGTACCTTATCTGCTGTTTGAAATTGTTGTGTTTTCAACTGTAAGGCGGGGTCGTGTTGCGCGCCGCAACGTGGGGAAATAAGGTGTGGGTTGGGGTGATAAGGGTGGCCGAGGTAATAAGGGTGGTCGGGGGCAATAAGGATGGAAAGCGATCAAAATCGCTATTGAAAATTGATACAAAATCAATAATGTGAGATTGTGAAAGGAGACAGCAGGAGAGTTTGCAACCTGTGGGGCACTGATTGCCCCTTTGTTTGACTACTTGTGCTTTACGTGATTGATTGGTTATTGTTAAATTGGTTGATTGTAGAAAGTGCTTTGTGTTGAGAATTATTTGAAATAAGGAAAATGTGGAAACATGGTTGGCTGGCTTAATTAATTGTTGATGTAATTTAATGGCTTGAGTTTACTTGGGACAAAGTTTGTCCATACATACCAAGTACAATTCAAGTGTACTGACGTCCCTTTTGCCGAGGGCGCTACAATTGTGTTATGATTGTAGGTGGATCAGTCGCAGGCACTTCAGTTCATCGGCAGTAGTATCCTTCTCCTTCCACTGCCCGTTTTGGTGAGCCCCTTTCTTCCTCGGGGCCTCGTGTGGTTCATGCCACTCGGTTTAGATTTCATTTTGGTTTTGTAAGGTATAGCCGGAGCCTTGTTACCGGCAAGTATTGTATTTCCCTTTTTGTATCCTAGAGGCTCCATAGACATGTAAACTGTGGGATTGTGTCCTATGTATATGTATGGGGCGTTGTAAATATAAATTATGAACTTGTTAGTGAATCAATCACATGGTTATGTTATGCATTATGAAATCAGCCATTTTTGGTAAAATATTTGGTTAATGAGAATCAATCAACACAGGGGTAACGCGTGGGAATGAAAGGCACCCAGGTCCGCTTGACTGGGGCAACCTGGTCAGGCGCCGGTCATGTTCCCCGATTTGGGGCGTGACAATAATGAATCTGCGGTGCACTTTGTGACCGCAGATCAAGAATGCGGACCGCATTGTGGTCGCATTCCGTAACAGAACTTGTGTAATTTTGAGGTCATTCGGCGGTCACTTTGCGGACCGCATGTTGATTCTGCGATCGCAGATGCGACCGCAGAATTGACCCGGCCCAGAAATTTTATAAAATTTGACCCGATCTCTTCTTCAATATAACACCTTTCACCTTCATTTTATCATATCATCTTACCAAAATTAGAGAGAGAAGAGAGGGGTTTTAGAGAGAGAAGTCTTTCATCTTCAAAGATTGTTCCAAACATCTAGTCCAGAGGATTCTAGGGCAAGGATTCAACTTCCCCAATCTTTACAAGGTAAAACCCTAACTATTTTCTTTGATTTTCAGTTTTAAATTGGGTAAAGAGAGGGTTGCATATAATAGCTTTTGAAAATAGAATGTTTACACTCATGCATGATTATTGAACTTGATTTCTAGTAAAAAGAAGTGAGTAGAAGTAAGAGTCTTCAAGAACAAGGTTGGCAAGAGTAGGATATCTTGGGTAAGCATAAAGTAGGAAGTTAACGGAAGAAAACTCGATACCAGGTATGTATGGCTAATTTTGATTCTTGTGAAATCGCCTATATGTGTGAAGTTTGTTTGGTTCGTGTTAAATTGACAAATTGTGTGAAATTCTTGATGTTGTTGTTGGATATTCAAAGTTTGTTGTTGAGCTATGAGTGATGTAAAATGAGAGTTTAATTTGGTAAAAGATTTGTGAATAATGGCTATAATGGCATATATGGTACTTTGTGGAAAAGAAACGAAACACTTGAGGATTGGTAAGTCATTGAACAATACGGTATGAATACTCTTGATTTTGGAA
Source organism: Nicotiana noctiflora (assembly GCA_032618575.1). Classification (NCBI taxonomy): domain Eukaryota; kingdom Viridiplantae; phylum Streptophyta; class Magnoliopsida; order Solanales; family Solanaceae; genus Nicotiana; species Nicotiana noctiflora. The sequence goes on along the minus strand of JASVEL010011864.1, from coordinate 380,731 downwards.
CACTTGTAACTTGGTTGTGATATTGGCTTGAGAAGTAATTGTGAACATGAACCAACTTGTAAGTTGCTTAATTGAACTTGTTGAAATTGTGTGAAATGCCTTATCTGCTGTTTGTACTTGTTGTGTTTTAAAGCTGTATGGTGGGATCGGGTTGCGCGCCGCAACATGAAGAAATAAGGTGTGTGTTGGGGTGATAAGGGTGGCCGAGGTAATAAGGGTGGTCAGGGGTAATAAGGATGGAAAGCGATCGAAATCGCTATTGAAAATTGATATAAAATTCAATAATGTGAAATTGTGAAAGGAGACAGCAGGAGAGTTTGCAACCTGTGGGGCACTGATTGCCCCTTTGTTTGACTACTTGTGCTTTACGTGATTGATTGGTAATTGTTAAATTGGTTGATCGTAGAAAGTGCTTTGTGTTGAGAATTATTTGAAATGAGGAAAATGTGGAAACATGGTTGGTTGGCTTAATTAATTGTTGATGTAATTCAATGGCTTGAGTTTACTTGGGACAAAGTTTGTCCATACATGCCAGTACAATTCAAGTGTACTGACGTCCCTTTTGCCGGGGACGCTACATTCGTGTTATGATTGTAGGTGGATCCGTAGCAGGCACTTCAGCTCATCGGCAGTAGTATCCTTCTCCTTCCACTGCCCGTTTTGGTGAGCCCCTTTCTTCCTTGGGGCCCTGTGTGGTTCATGCCACTTTTGTTTAGTTTTCATTTTGGTTTTGTAAGGTATAGCCGAAGCCTTGTTACCGGCAAGTATTGTATTCCCCTTTTTGTATCCTAGAGGCTCTGTAGACATGTAAACTGTGGGACTCCAGTCTTATGTATACATTATGTTATGTCGGGCGTTGTAAAAACCGCAAACTTGTTAATGAATCACTCGTATGGTTTTATTTGTTTAATGTGAAATCATTCATGGTTAGTAAGATATTTGGTTAATGAGAAACAATCAACACAGGGGTAACGCGTGGGAATGAAAGGCACCCAGGTCCGCTTGAGTGGGGCTACCCGGTCAAGCGCCGGTCATGTCCCTCGATTTGGGGCGTGACATTACCCGAGCTCCAAATCATCAAAAATGACAAATGGGACGAAGTTTGGACTTTATTCTGCTGCCCAGAGACTTGTTCTTTGCGTTCGCGGTCATACTCTCGCGTTCACGAAGAACAAACTTCCAAAAATTTATTTTCCACCTCTGCTCGAACAGCCTCTATTGAAATGGTCACAACATTTTACACACAACTCCAAATGACTATTATAATATGTTTATGGAAACTAGATTCAACGATCTACAACTTTTGGTTTTGAATCACTTCCAAATTCCTTGTAGATAAAAAGATATGTGCTTCCGAAGTAGGACCTGCGCGACAGAAATTCATTCTTCTAAGAGACTTTTGTCTCATTTCCAACTAAACTCAATCCGAATTGACTCAAACTCGCCAAACATGCATATTGAAACATTAACAAGCATTTAACGGGGATAACGAGGTGATAACTCACATGATGATGGACCAAGAGGTTTACTGGAAGTAACACAATAGCTGAATGACCTTACCAAGCATATATTCGGGGCGATCCCACGTCACCCTATCTCATATAAGTCCGATAGACATTATAGCTGGAAATATCATAGCCCATCCGCACCATAGACCACATTGCACTTTCCAAAATCACATACCAGATCCGAATCTCATGCCTATACTCAGAATACACACGATCCATCTGTAATAGCCCATACCTGCCACCCCGGGTGAGATCATATGATGTATCAAAAAACCGAATCGCTCGAGACGATGGCCTCGGATCTCACCAATTGCCCATGAAAACCTAATACTAACTGAAAAACCCCATTTTCATTAGCTAAAGTCATACTCCATTACCTTCATATCCTGCCCACGACAACTGAAACACATGATATATCGAATCCATCTCTCAGGTCAGCCATTCGTGAATCCATTTCCCTTTTTAACTGATACCACAATAGATTTCAGAGCCAAACCTCGATATTACCTTTCTAACGAGCTGAAATCACATATGCATGCTCTCATTAGTGACTCAAATGATCATTTCAGTTATAACACACCGCACTGGTGACATGACATCTCAAACACCGGCCTAAGCCGCGACGAGCACAACACAGGCTCCAATAGATACGTCTGAACATACTCCAATCACGACAACTGTCTCCAACAAAAAAGCCGTAATTCAATTCCTCTGTACCATCATAACATAGAACTGAGATCTCGTCTCACACCATAGAGTACCTGAATCCTCCTCGAGAGGTCATAACATCACGTGGCCTTGCCACGATTCATGACTCTACCCAAGTGCTATTACTCATGAAGCACCTCAAGTCGCTATGCTCAAAATTGTCAGCCATGCACATATCGAGATCTGAACTCAAGCAATCAATCACACCTACGGTGATACAATTGATGTACGCTATCAAATCCTGAAAGGACACAGCCGATGTGCTATTCCCAAAGCGATACCCAATAGGGACTATTCTTCAGAAGCTAGGAGGTATTGTATACAAGTAACATATAAGAAGCTATATATTCCACATCACACTATTGCGGCGCGCAACCCGTTCCAATAAAATACCTGTGGCGGCGTGCCACCCGATCCAGATACCATACCTGTGGTGGCTTGCCACCCGATCCTGATACCATACATGTGGCGGCATGCCACCTGATCCAGATACTATACCTGTGGTGGCGTGCCACCCGATCCATGCATAAATCTAGCAAAAGGGAATGCATATCGAGTCAAGTTGCTCATTACAATAAACATGTATATAGCCTCTAGCTCGGCCACATGAAACGCATCCGACAAAGTTCCTCAATACCCAAACTGAATCAATGGTAGATACATCTACACTAACATCCGCCACGAAGGCCCAACTGACAAAGCAATACCTACCAGCCGTCCGCTGGCCCTAGGGTACATCTACCCTGCTGGAGCTTGATCTGATGCGCTCTGCCACGCAGTTGTGACATTTCTCTGATATAGTCCATATCACATTAGTCTAGACAACCTGACTTATGACAACCAGTCTGCAGTCATATATCATTATTCAAATTTGTCATATCAAGTAACGAGAGAGCTACTAGGGCTTCCAATTTCCAATAACCGCTAAACGGTGTCGATACACACGACATACCACCACTGCGTAGGCGGATTAAGAGAACTTCTAGTCTCCAACACATATATAGCACATGAATCACTATGCCTGATTCCACACTCCACCGTACGAATACATAACACACATCAAACATCCATTCATACCACGAAATCCATTCAGAAATTTCCCTATGACATCAACAACTCAATCTTCACCGTCAATCCAACAAGAGGATACCACAATACCACTAAATATTATCAGTTTACATTACCTGGCCCTTTTGACCATATACTCTGCCAAATTACTAGAATAGAAGTACCATTTTCCTTAATCACCAGGAAGATTGATTCTCAGATTATCTACAGCTGCCCACGCTGCTTGGGGATTTTAATAACTTCCCATATAATATGAACTGATCTCAAACCTTGAACATGCCGTTATAATCTTTCCATAACACATCGCATATACCATACTGCACCAAGATACATGGAGAATTTCTATCCCTCTCCTACGTCGCGAACATTGACGCACTCAACTAGTTGAGGACCTTCATGATCCCATATAGGATAAAAGTCATTACATATTCCATGCTTCGCATATCGATAGGAATATACTCATTTTCAAACCATGATAAAAAACATCACAACTCTTTCCTCCCATTCATTGCATAAGCTTAACTGCCAGGACTGAGTCCTTTTACCCACATCGAGCTACGCAACTGCCAGCACATCAAGAGCTTTGTTGCACCATAACTGCAAGGCTCATTACCTCGAACACACACCAGGAGTTACTCGTGCCCTTTTCATACTTTTCCAATTTACTAACAAGTTGTTCCATTTACCTAGTATCCTTTCTGATTCATCTTTAATTTAATATTAGCCTTTACTCTAGCACCATAATACATCAACTCATGTTACCACACGAGACACGTATATAAGACCACACCGTCTAAGACTCACAGGCCGCTGAATACTCCCTGAGATGTTTCCCAAAGGTTCCATAATCTACAACACTTTACCTTGAAGAACTTCCTGTAATTTTGAATTCGTTATCATTACTCTCCAATATAGATACATAGAATCTCATCATCCACATAACATAATAAAAGTCTCGATTTCTTCTAACGAAACCACGGTCTTTAGCCACGTACAAAGTCTTGAGGCACCTGACTATTGCAAGCGTAAATCTTGAACACCGCAAGGCTATTCTCGGGCGTCATTCACCCTCAACCAGTTATAATTCAATTGCCTTATTGAACAGAAACACTCGTGCCTTACTAGAACTCTGACACCGCAAAACATGATTACATACAGATACAATTAGCTATCTTTCTTTTCTATACACCGAACATTCTTTACCAACATAAGTTCAAAACATCCTAGTATTTCTTCACATCTACGAAGAACCATAACCTTTATCAAAAATTTACCAACATACCTAGAGACAGGACCAACATAGCACACAACAGTGCAATCAGTTAATCAATAACAACCTCCCCAACTTGGCTCGGAGCCATACATCAAAGCGCTTTCAGCCACTCATAGCATTCTTACTCAAATGATGCCACAATGTTACAATGAGATTAAACTCGAGTCATTTACAAGCTTTGGCGGAGACTCGGATCATCAGAAATCTTAATTCTTTTGCACTTCTTGTATTCATTCACACGCAACAGTTAAGCCCATTCCTTAGGTAAAAAAATCTTTTCTAAGTCTCAAATGATTCCAAAAATTTTGACAGAGTTTCCTTTGTAATTTGGCCTGTCTACCTGCTAGAGAATCACCAAAACCACCCTAATTTTGGTTATATAACTCGAATCTATTGCAAGTTTTGGTGTTTAATTTGAGAAATTTTGCCGAAAATGGTAGAAAACCCTCTTGGATAGAAATGGTGATTTAAGGGGTCAAATGAACTCCGATTTTTATGAATTTGGTATTTATAGACTCGTGTTGAGACGAGGGTTTCGAATATGGTACTTTCGTAATTTTTCAAGAAGCATACCGAAAGTCGGGTTTTGGCAACTCTGTGGGTTTTGGTGCAAATTGAGTTATTTCAAATGGGTTGTGTCTAATTAGCCTATATTGATGTATTCTCATTGATTTTGAGCAGATTCGGCATCCGAGGTGATTGAATTGCGAGGCAAGCGCAAGGCGGACTAAGGCTTCTACCGGATCGATGTGAGTGGTGGTAGTAAATAATATACTGAGGGTTTGAAACCCCGTACTTGCACTTTACAGTGCTATGTTGAGATGAGACACGCGTTATCTAACGGGCGTGGTGACATTGTGGTTGGGGGACTTGGACTTGGTCCTCCCTGACTTATAGTGTATTGTGTATTATGACTGTGAATGAGATTATAACTGTGTAATTGGACTAGTAGCCATGTTTGGGGTCTTGTGCCGATCTGTAGAGTATTAGGGGAGCCAGTAGAGCTAAAAGACCCATATATCATGCCGGATACATACACTCAGCCGTAGTATATCATACTGGAGACATACACTCAGCCGTAGTTATAGCTGTATAGCATATCAGGAGCCAGTACTAGATGTGTACCTCGAGAGAGACTACCTAGGGTGGGATTCCCTGTTCTAGCCGAGTGGGCATGAGAGGCCAAGTCTATACTGACTGAGGTAGGGTCGAGGACCCACTGTGAGATATTATATTGAGCCTGAAAGGCCAAGTCGTTATTGACTGTGATGGGGTCAAGGACCCACTATGAGATGTTATATGGGGCCTGAGAGGCCAAGTCTATACTGACTAAGATACGGTCGAGGACCTACGATGAGATAATATATATATATATATATATATATATATATATATATATATATATATATATATATATCTATATTGGATCGGGCTGCACGCCGCAACACTGTATGTATTGGATCGGACTGCACGCCGCAGTGATATATATATATGGATCGGACTATACGCCGTAATGATGTATATGTGGAATCGGACTGCACGCCACATTAATATGTACAAGTGGGACGAACTGCAAGCCGCAATATTATTGCGCTTGGGCCGTACAGCCCCTTCGGAGTCTGAGTCTGCACATATTCTCAGTGAGCGCTGAAGTATATTATGGGATCGGGCTGCACGCCGCAGTAGTACAGTTATATATGTAAATATATATATGGGATCGGACTGCACGCCACAGTAATATATGTGTGGATCGGGCTGCACGTCGTAGCATCAAAGCGCTTGGGCCGAGGGAGCCCCACCGAAGTCTGTATATACCCCCAATGAGCGCCGTTGACGTTAAATGGAGAGGGCTACACACCGCAGCATTATATGTATTAGAGCAGGCTGCACGCCACAACATTATACTTATATATATATATATATATATATCAGAGCGGGCTACGCGCCGCCGCATTATAGACATATGTATAAACATATATGAACATTGGACCGGCTGTACGCCGTAGTTGTATAAGTGAGGACTACGTCAATGTGGGACCATCGCAAGATGGATGTGCACTGGAGATGGGGGTATTCACTGTAGAGATGGCTTACCTGTGAGGTTACTCTTAGAACTGTTTAGTGATAGTACATATGTTCTTATTTTCAGTTATTGTTTATTATTATCACTCACTGAGTTGAAATATACTCACCCCACTCCCCTGCACTTTTTGTGCAGATATACAGGTTTAGGAGGGCAGTTGAGCTATCGCAACTGCTTTATTATCCCCATTCCGTGGAGACTTCGAGGAAGCTGCCGACGTCCGCAGTACCTGACCTCTTCCTTTTTATCATTTGTTGTCTCCATTCTGTTTAGACTTGATTGTGTAGTAGATCTCATTTGTAGAGGCTCAGACTTGTGACACCACGATTTGGTTGGGACTGTATTCTTGTATTTTATTTCTACTCTTCTTGATTTGTTATGAAAACAGGCTAATTACGCCGATTAATCAGTATTAAATTATAATTACTTGTAGATAAAAAGATATGTGCTTTCGAAGTAGGACCTGCGCGACAGAAATTCCTTCTTCTAAGAGACTTCTTGTCTCATTTCCAAGTAAACTCAATCTGAATTGACTCAAACACGCCAAACATGCATATTGAAACATTAACAAGCATTTAACGGGGATAACGAGGTGATAACTCACATGATGATGGGCCGGGTCATCACAGGTGTGCATCCCGATCCAATGTGTATAGCGCTGCGACATGTAGCCCGATCCAATATATATAGTGCTACGGTGTGCAGCCCAATCCAAAATATATATCGCTGCGACGTGCAGCCCGATCTAATAGATATAGTGCTATGCACGTGCAGAATCCATCTAGTATATATATATATATATATATATATATATATATATATATATATATATATATATATATACCTCACAGCGGGTCCTCGCCACCATCTCAGTCAATCTTGACTTGGCCTCTCGGGCTCACTTAGCTAGAATAGGGAATCCCACCCCAGGTAGTCTCTCTCAGGGTACACATCTAGTACTGGCTACAACTATGAATACGGTTGAGTGTATGTATTCAACATGATATAAGGGTCACAAAGCTCTACAAGCTGCCCTAATACTCTACAGATCGGCACAAGACCCTAAACACGGCTACTAGCCCAATTACACAGATATAAGCTCAATCTCAGTCATTATACACAGTCTATCAATTGGGAAGGACCAAGTCCAAATCCCCAGTCACAATACTACCTTGCTCGTCACATAACACGTGTTTCATCTCAGCATAGCACTGTATAGTGCAAGTATGGGGTTTCAAACCCTTAGTACATCATTTACTACCACCACTCACCTCGAATCGGCAAAAGTCCTAGCTCGCCTTGCACTTGCCTCGCAAATCAACCTCCTGGGATGCCAAATCTGATCAAAATCAATAAGAACACATCAAAATAGGCTAAACAGACACAATCCAATCGAAATAACTCGATTTACACCAAAATGCACAAAGTTGTCAAATCTGACTTTCGGTACGCTTCTAAAAAAATTTACAAAAGTTACATTTTCGGAATCCTCATCTTAATACGAGTCCATACATATAATGTCTATCAAAATCGGACTACGTTTGCCCATTCAAATCGATGAATTTCGATATTCCAGGCTTAGAGCAAAAACCTCCATTAATACACCTTAATCCTTCAATTTTCAGTGATATTGATGAAGATTCTAGGATAAAATCATGTATATAGGCCATAAAACATACCTCCAATTACTTCCCAGTGAAATCCTCTTCAAATCCCGTCACTTTGCTCTCAAAGCTTACCCACAAATGGTGAAATTATGAAAACCTTTGCGGATGAAATGTTACTTAACATGTCTGTCCGCCCAGGTAATTACACTATGCGATCGCATCCCTTTATTGTGATCGCGTTGAACAAAAATTTAATCTCCATATTTAATGCTATACGATCCCACTCCCAGAGTGCGATCACATAAAACAATTGTCCAGGCTCCAAAATTACTACTATGCGATCGCACTGTAGCACCACGATCGCATAAAACAAATGACTTCCAGGGACCCAGGGCTACAATACACTATGCGATCGCACCCATAGCCATGCGATCACAGAGAACATGGTTACAAACCTATGCGATTGCAGCCCTGTCTATGCGATCACATAGAACAACTCAAAAGCTCAAATTCATCCTTCTATGCGATCACAACACCCCTATGCGATCGCATAGAGTATCCGTCTGCAACAAATACCAGCAACTAACAGCACTTCTAAAATGCATGAAATGGTTTGATTGGACCCCCCAATTCACCCCGAGGCCCTCGTGATCCCAACGAAAACCACCAACCTATCCCAAAACATGATACAAACTTGTTCTAATCATAAATACACACCCTTAAACACGGAAATCATCAAATCAAGGCAGATTCAAGCCTAAGTTTCAACTAAAACTTCCGAAACCAACATCCAATCAAAAACCCGGCCAAACGATGTCCGAATGACTTGAAAATTTGCAGACATATCCAAAATCACCTAACAGAGCTATTGCAACTCTCGGAATTTCATTCCGAGCATCGAATCTAAATCTCACCTATTTTTCGGATTTCGCCAAAATTCAACCTTGGCCAATTCATGCCTAAAACTACACCGGACGTCCAAATTCAATTCCGATCACTCTACTAAGCCACGAATAACCTCCTGGAGCTGACCGAATCATTAGAATTTGATTCCGAGCTCTCTAACTCACAAGTCAACATCCGATTGACTTTTCTCAACTATGCCTTCTCCTAAGAGACTATTTGTCTCATTTCCAACCAAACTCGATCCAAATTGACTCAAATTCACCAAACACACATATTGAAACATGAACAAGCATATAACGGGGAAAATAAGGTGGTAACTCACATGATGACGAGCCGGGTCATCACACTTTGATTTATGCTTGGAATATCTTTCTCATCACTGGTCCACCCTTTTTGTCAATCTAATAACAGAATACACCTTTGATCCCTGTCACGACCCTAATTCACGAATCATGAACAAGTCTTGACGGCACCCAGCCTTCGCGACTAGGTATGCCTAACACAACACAAAATATACATTTTCATGAGCAAAGATAAGATAACAGCGGAATGATGTAATAGAAATGTAATAAGTGCCGCTCGGCACATACACATCGCCAAATACCAGAAACAAACACAACTACCAAGACCCAGAAACTCATGGACAACACAAACTAAGAAAGAGTACAACTGTGGCTCTATACTTCTAGATTGTCTATACAACGAAAATAAGGAAAATAGATGATATCACTAATAGGAATAGAAGAAGACCCTCCGGATATGTGGACGTAGAAGATCATACCTCGAGTCCTGAAGGTGCTCCTAATCACCTGTAGTGCGCCTAATCTGATGTACCCGGATCTGCACAACAAAAGTATGCAGAAGAGTAGTATGAGTACACCACGTCGGTACTCAGTAAGTGCCAAGCCTAACCTCGATGGAGTAGTGACGAGGAAGGTCAGGGCTCTACCGAGAAATAATAAAAATAATGATAATAATAATATCGAGCAGTTCAAATAAGAATAAGACTGAAATAACAGTAATGAAGTTAATACTACAACCGTCTACAATTAAGCTAACAAGGAGAAATCAACACAACAATGTACAAAATCAACAAGTCCAGGATCTCCGGGAATTGAACCCATAATCCCTCTTTATACTCAGCAACTCAGGATCTCCGGGAATCAAACCCACAGTCCATATATCAGTCTCACAGGATCTTCGGGAATTGAACATGCAGTCCTTGTATCAGTATCACAGGAACTTCGGGAATTGAACCCGTAGTCCGTATATCAGTATCTCTGGGTCTCTGGGAATCGAACCTGCAGCCCGTATCTCAATATCTCAGGATCTCTGGGAATTGAACATGCAGTCCGTATCTCAATATCTTAGGATCTTCAGGAATTGAACTCGCAGTCCTTTACCTCAGTAGCATCGGATATCCGAGAATTGAATCCACAGTCTACAAACATAAAAACAATCAATAAGAGGAAAAACACACAGAAAATCTGAAGTACATAGCTACAAATTACACCAAAATCCAGTCTCAACAGGTTATAGGAAGTTCAATTAAGACAAGTAGGAACTTAGACAAAAAATCCTATCTAATCATGCTTTTCTAACTAACATCAGATAAGTCTTACAATTTAATCAATTAAATATCAAGGATTTCATGATTTGAACAGTTCAAGTAAGATGGTTTTTCAACAATCTGTGCAAGTACATGCCCGTCACCTCGCGTACAAGGCATTTAAATCAACACATAAATATCCTAGGGGAGGATGTTCCCCACGCAAGGTTAGACAAGTCACTTACCTCAATTACGGTACAAAACCACTAAGAAACGACTCCCTTGCCATGAGTATCCGACTCTGAGTGGCCCAAATCTAGTCAAACCAATTTCACAATTTATATAACATCGCAAGCAACTAATTACAATGATAAAATTAAAGCTACTACACGAAAGGGGGTGAAATGACCTAAATACCCCTGCAGCCATCGGCTCGGAATCAAAATATTTTTACATTTTAAGAACCCTCGTACTCTCATGAGTCTAACCATATAAAATTTATCAAAATCAGAGTTCGTTTGCCCCTCCAAATCATCAAAGTTTCTTCTGTGAAACTACCCCAATTTTTTACACCCCAAATCCGAAATTAAAAGAAGAAATTGAGTTTACATTAGTGAATAATGATCATAAGGGAGTAAGAAATCGTTACCCAACACTTGGTTCTGAAAAGCACGCGAGAAATCACTCTAAACGAGCTCCTTAGCTTGAGTTTTTGCAAATATGGTAAAACCCTCGCGGATGAAATGGTATATTCTGATTCTGTCTGCCCAGGTCTTTGTTCACTGCGATCGCATGAAAGGAGATGCGATCGTGAAGAAGAAATATTTTTGGGCCTGAAACTGGTCTATGTGATTGCTGGAATAGAGATGCGATCGGATAGAAGAAGTTTTGGAATGCCTGGGACATACCCTATGCGATCGAAATGGCAGGCCTGCGATCGCGTAAGGTTAGATAATATAGCAGTGAGATCGTATAAAGGGCCCTGCGATCGCGGAGAAGGAAAACTATCACCTATGCGATCACAGGAGGAAAATTTGCGATCGCATAGAAAGAAATTAGGCCACCTCCAGAATTACACTACACGATCGCATGAGTGAGGATGCGATCGTAGAGAACAAAAGTCTGCAACACTAACAACTGAAAATTGACACGTTTAATCAACCTAAAATGGTCTGTTTGACTCCCGAAAACACACCCGAGGCCCCTGAGGCTTCAACCAAACCCACCAACCTACTCCAAAGCACGATATGAACTTGTCCCAATCATAAAAATATGTCATTAAACATAAAAATCATCAAATTATAGCGGATTCAAGCCTAAGTTTCAACCAAAACTTTCAAAATCTACATGCTATCAAAAACCCGACCAAACAACGTCCGAATGACCTAAAATTTTGCAGCCATATCCAAAATCACCTAAAGAAGCTACTGCAACTGTTGGAATTCCATTCAGACTCCCGGATCAAAATCTCATATATCAATCAAATTTCCAAAAATTCGAAACTTCGGCATTTAAAGCCTAATTTAGCTACAGACCTCCAAAATACATTCCGAATGCGCGTCCAACCCTGAAATCACCTGACGGAGCTAATATAACCATCAGATTTCCATTCCGATGTCGTCTTTACATTGTTATAGAATACGGGCCATTTTTCAACTGTAAAGCTCTCATTTAGGGATTAAGTGTCCCAAAACACTCCAAATTCTAGGACCGAACCTCCTGGCAAACCACAATAGTTTAAATGAACTTAGGGGAAACAATTAATTGGTGATCGAGGCATAAATATCAAAAACAACCGGCCAGGTCGTTACAATCATTCACCCAATATCCTCCATCTGTCTTATTATTCATGAACTAATATGGACCAAACCTTTTGTTTTGCAGGGATCCCAAAGCACGCTGATTATTACCAACTTAGAGCCCTAGTTGTTCTTTCCCGACTTATGCCACATTGATGTAGTAGCCAGATCTCGTTTTGTATAATTGGAAAGTTGATGGCAAATTTTGGAGTCATTTCTCACTTGCTCTGACCAGACAGACTAAAGAAGAAAGAGTGAACAAGAAAAAGGAATAGAATAAAGGAAAAATAAAAAGGATGATTCCTAACAAGAAAATACAAGGTAGAAACCTATCGGATGTGGATACTAACTATAATGACCGTGACATGCACTTGCAGCCTATTCCGTTAAGAAATTCCAATGTTTAGCTCTTGGCGTACCTTTTTCGCGTGAAATAGGACTTCACATATTCCACATATCCAATCTGATATCATTATTTAGACTTGTAGTGCTTAAAAGGTTTTCACTATCAAGCCTCTCTCTTTTTGGTCTTCCTTTCTCCTTACAGTCGCCTCAAGGTATCTGTGAAGGTTTTCACTAATGTGACTGTCTAATTTTCTGATCTCTCAGCTTTTATTGCCTTACGGTGCCCATGAGGGTTTTCACTAATAAGACTCCCTCATTTTTATTTTTTTAGTTTTCGTCGACTTACGGTGCCCGTGAGAGTTTTAACTAATAAGACTCTGTCATTTTTATAGTTCTTGTTTGGACTGGAGTGTTGCCCCTGGTGTCACGCCTCTTTTTTTCACTAACCCGCAAGGGCGCGAGGGAGTTTTTCCATTTAAAGGATAGTCGAAATGGGATTTATTTTTTTAATCAGAGTCGTCACTTGGGAGATTTAAGGTGTCCCAAGTCACCAGTTCAATCCCGAAATAAGGAAAAGAATGACTCTTGTAACAACCCAGCCGGTCATTTTTGAAATTTATGCCCCGATCCCCAATTAAATGTTTCCCCTAAGCTCATTTCTACTATTGTGGTTTGTCGGGAGGTTTGGTTCTAGAATTTGGAGTGTTTTGGGACACTTAGTCCCTAAAGGAGAGCTTTATAGTTGAAAAATGGCTCGTATTTGGAATAGTGTTAAGACATCCTCAGAATGGAAATCCGATGGTTCCATTAGCTCTGTTAGGTGATTTTGGGGTTGGGAGCGTGTCCGGGGATGCATTTTGGAGGTCCGTAGCTCATTTAGGCTTGAAATGCCGAAGTTTGAAATTTTTGGAAATCCGATCAATAGGTGAGATTTTGATTCGGGAGTTGGAATGGAATTTTGACAGTTGCAGTAGCTTCATGAGGTGATTTTGGATTTGTCTGCAAATTTTTAGGTCATTCGGACGTCGTTTGGTCGGGTTTTTGATAGCATGTAGGTTTCAGAAGTTTTGGTTGAAACTTATGCTTGAATCCGCCTTGATTTGATGATTTCCATATTTAAGGGCGTGTTTTTATGATTAGAACAAGTTCATATTGTTTTGGGATAGGTTGGTGGTTTTTGTTCATATTGTTTTGGGTGAATCCGGTGGTCCAATCGGACCAATTCTTGCATTTTAGAAGTGTTGTTGGTTGGTGGTATGTGTTGCAGACGGATACTCTATGCGATCGCATAGTGGTGATGCGATCGCATAGTGGTGATGCGATCGCATAGAAGCTTTGGGAGAAGATGAAATTTTGTTCTATGCGATCGCGGAAAGGGCTGTGCGATCGCATATCTTTGGGTGGTTGTGCTCTACGATCGCAGAGGGGATTGTGCGATTGCATAGTGTAAAGAGTAGGGGTCCTAGGTCCATTCTATGCGATCGCGGAGCAGTGTATGCGATCGCATAAGCCTACCTGGATGAACTATGCGATTGCATTGTGGTCTATGCAATCGCATAAGGTAATTTGGTGAGGTAGAGAATTTGTTCTATGCGATCGCAACAGGCGTCATGCGATCGCATAGAGTAAATCACTGGGCAGACAGAACCGGTATACAAAATTTCATCCGCGACGGTTTCACCATTTTTGCAAAAACTAGTTAGGGAGCTCAGTTTTGAGTGATTTCTCGTGTGCTTTTTAGAGACAATTGTTGGGCAACGATTTCTTACTCCCTTGTGATCATTATTCACTAATCTATACTCATTTGCTTCCTTTAATTTCGGATTTGGGGTGTAAAATTGGGTAGTTTCTTAAAAGAAACTTTGGTGATTTGGAGGGGCAAACGAACTCTAATTTTTATGATGTTTATATGGTTAGACTCGTGAGAGTACGAGGGTTCTGAAAACGTAAAATTATTTTGATTCCGAGCCAATAGTTGTAGGGGTATTTTGGTCATTTCACTCATATTTGCGTCATAGCTTTTATTTTATCATTGTAATTAGTTACTGGCGATGTTATTTACACTATGAAATTGGTTTGACTAGATTCGGGCCACTCGAAGTCGAATACTCATGGCAAGGGACTCGTTTCTTAGCGGTTTTGTACCAGAATTGAGGTAAGTGACTTGTCTAACCTTGTGTGGGGGAACTTTCTTCCCTAGGATATTTATGTGTTGATTGAAATGCCTTGTATGCGAGGTGACAGGCATGTACTTGTGCAGATTGTTGAAAAACCACCTTAATTAAACTGTTCAAATCGTGATATCCTTGACATTTAATTGATTCAATTGTAAGACTTATCTGATGTTAGTTAGAGAAGCATGATTAGATAGGATTATCTATCTAAGTGGCTACTTGTCTTAATTGAACTTCTTGGAACTTGTTGAGACTGGATTTGGTGTAATTTGTAGCTATGTACTTCATATTTCTCTATGTTTTTCTCTTATTGATTGTGTTTGTATTTTTGGACTGCGGGTTCAATTCCCGGAGATCCGATGCTACCGAGGTAAAGGACCACGGGTTCAATTCCCGGAGATCCTGAGATATTGAGATATGGGCTGCAGGTTTGATTCCCGGAGACCCAGAGATACAGAGATACGGACTACGGGTTCAATTCCTGGAGATCCTAAGATATTGAGATACGGGATACGGGTGCAATTCCCGGAGACCCAGAGATACTGATATGCAGACTGCAGGTTCAATTCCCAGAGATCATGTGATGTTGAGACAAGGACTGCAGGTTCAATTCCTGGAGATCCTTTGAGACTGATATAAGGAATGCGAGTTTGATTCCCGGATATCCTAAGTTGTTGAGTATAGAAAGGGACTGCGGGTTTAATTCCCGGAGATCCTGGACTTGTTGCTTTGTACATTGTTTGGTTGATTTGTTTTTGTTAGCTTAATTGTAGGCGGTTGCAGTATTTACTTAATTGCTGTTATTTTGGTCTTATTCTTATTTGAACTGCTCGATATTATTATTATCATTATATTTATTATTTCTCAGTAGGGCCCTAACCTTCCTCGTCACTACTCCATCGAGGTTAGGCTTGGTACTTACTGAGTACCACCGTGGTGTACTTATACTACTATTCTGCACACATTTGTTGTGTATATCCAGGTACATCAGATCAGGCCCCGTAAAACTTTTGTGCATAAAACCTAGTAGCTATGGTGTCATGGTCCGAATGATGTGTTAGGAATGCGTAGAATTCTTTGCGGCGAGCATGCGAGCCGCGGCTCGGACCCTTGGTAGTGATTTAAGTTTCAAAAATGTAAAGAATTGATTTTTCCAGAAAATTGTCAATTATGCGGTTAGGAATGCGACCGCAGATCTGCTATGCGGACCGCATTCATGCCGCAGAGTTTAACAAATGGTTTACAAAATTTGGTGTTGAGAATGCGGTCGATATGCGATCGCAGAATGGATCTACGGACCGCAGATCTACCGCATAAATTCTCGAAGGTTTTTGGGTGGAAAATCTGCGGTGCACTATGCGACAACAGATCAAGAATGTGGACCGCATTTTGGTCGTATTTTGTAACAGAACTTGTGTAAATTTTGAGGCAATTCCGCGGTGACTATGCGGACAGCATGTTAATTCTGCGATCGCAGATGCGACCGCAGAATTGACCCGGCCCAGGAATTTTATAAAATTCAACCCGACCTCTTCTTTAATATAACACCTTTCTCCTTCATTTTATCATATCATCTTACAAAAATTAGAGAGAGAAGAGAGGGGTTTTAGACAGAGAAGTCTTTCATCTTCAAAGATTGTTCCAACTACTTAGTTCAAAGGATTCTAGGGCAAAGATTCAACTTCCCCAAATCATTTCAAGGTAAAAACCCTACTATTTTCCCATAATTTTCAATTTTAAAATGAGTAAGGAGAGGGTTTCATATAAAACTTTTGGAAATGGAATTTTACACTCATGCATGATTATTGAACTTGATTTTTAGTAATGAGGAAGTGAATAGGCGTAAGAGTCTGCAAAACGAGGTCAGCAAAGATAGGGTAGCTTGGGTAAGAATAAAGTAGGAAGTTAACAGAAGAAAACTCGATACCACGTATGTATGAGTAATTATGATTCTTGTGAAATCGCCTATATGTGTAAAAATTGTTAGTTCGTGTTAATTTGACTAATTGTGTGAAATTCTTGATGTTGTTGTCGGATATTCAAAGTTGTCATTGAACTATGAGTGAGGTAGTATGGAATATGAACCGAAAGATAAATGAGAGTTGAATTTTGGGTAATAAATTGTGAATAATGCTTATAATGGTATATATGGTACCTTGTGGAAAAGAAACGAAACATTTGAGGTGTGGTAAGTTGTTGAACATAACAATATGAACATTCTCGATTTTTGGAAACATTGTAATTTGGTTGTGTTGTTGGTTTGAGAAGTAATTGAGAACATGAACCAATTTGTAAGTTGTTTATTTGAACTCGTGGTAATTGTGTGTCATGCCTTATCTGCTGTTTGTGATTGTTATGTTTGAAAACTGTACGGTGGGATCGGGTTACGCGCCGCAACATGAAGAAATAAGGTGTGGGTTGGGGTGATAAGGGTGGCCGAGGTAATAAGGGTGGACAAGGTAATAAGGATGGAAAGCGATCGAAATCGCAAATGAAATTGATACAAAATCATTGATATGAAATTGTGAAAGGAGACAACAGGAGAGTTTGCAACCTGTGGGGCACTGATTGCCCCTTTGTTTGACTACTTGTGATTTATGTGGTTGATTTGTTGTTGTTCTACTTGTTGATCTTAAATGTGCTTCGTGTTGAGTCTTGTGTGAAATGAGTAAAAGGTGGAAAACATGGTTAGCTGTCTTAATTGATCCTTGATGTAATTTATTGGTTGTCTTGTCGTCATGATTCTTCTTTAACAACTTAAGTTTACTTGGGACAAAGTTTGTCCATACATACCAGTACAATTCAAGTGTACTGACGTCCCTTTTGCCGGGGAAGCTACATTCGTGTTATGATTGTAGGTGGATCAGTAGCAGGCACTTTAGCTCATTGGCAGTAGTATCCTTCATCCTCCACTGCCGTTTTGGTGAGCCCCTTTCTTCCTCGGGCCCTGTGTGGTTCACGCCACTTTTGTTTAGATTTCATTTTGGTTTTGTAAGGTATAGCCGGAGCCTTGTTACCGGCAAGTATTGTATTCCCCTTTTTTGTATCCTAGAGGCTCTGTAGACATGTAAACTGTGGGACTCCAGTCTTATGTATATATTATGTTATGTCGGGCGTTGTAAAAACTATAAACTAGTTAATGAATCACTTGTATGGTTTTGTTTGTTTATTGTGAAATCATTTTTGATTAGTAAGATATTTGGTTAATGAGAAACAATCAGCACAGGGGTAACGCGTGCGAATGAAAGGCATCCAGGTCCACTTGACTGGGGCAACCCGGTCAGGCACCGGTCATGTCCCTCGATTTGGGGCATGACAAACTTGGTATCAGAGCCTAAGGTTTTAAAGTGTCCTAGGATGTCTCGGAGCCGTGTCTAGTAGTGCCCTTCTTATTGGTGTGTTGTCGACCACATCAGATAAGTTGTGGGCTGCACGAACATTTAGGAATTTACCTATTTCTTTGTTAATCTATATCATGCGGTAAAGTGCAATGTGGAAATATCTGTGTCTAATTCGCGCCTTGCTCCCAAATTTTCAGAATATGGCACCTAAGAAGAAGGCTAGACTCGGCCTTGGGGCCAATGCCGGCCCGAGTGCGGCTGCTAATCATGTACCCGATGCCGTGGGCAAGAATGACCCACCAGTCTTGAATTTGCCTGGCCCATCTGTTCAAAACCCAAGTGTCCCTATTCCAGCTATGGCAGAGGATGCCACCATCCCTCCTGCTAGTGTTCCTGACTCAGATACAGTTCCCGCTTCTAGTTCTGATATCTCTAATGAGAATCTTAGGGGAGCCATTCATATGTTAACTCAGTTAGTGGCCACCCAGGCCCAGAGATCCCATGATGCCCCTGCATCCTCCAGCAGACAGGGAGATTCCTCCGGCTCCAGAGTCCACCAGTTCTTGCGGTTGGCCCCTTCAGAATTCTCAGGCACCGATCCAGAGGCTGACCCACAGGATTTCCTTGATGAGATATACAAGACCCTCAGAGTGATGAAGGCTACATATATAGAGGGGGTAGATTTGGCCTCTTACAGGCTGAAGAGAGCGGCACGTTCATGGTTCGAAATATGGGAGGATTCCCATGAGGAAGGGAGCCCTTCGGCCAGATGGGATGAGTTCGTGGATGTATTCATGGACCACTTCTTGCCTGCTGAGACAATGGCAGCCCATGCCACTGAGTTCGAGGTCCTCAAACAGGGCAGTATGAGTGTTTGGGAGTATCACGTAGAGTTTGTATGGTTTTCCAAGTACGCTCCTCATTTAGTGTCGACCATGGATGCCCGGGTTCGACGGTTTGTTCAGGGCCTTAGCCCTTTGGTAGTGAATGAGGCCGCTACAGCAGCTTTGCACTCAGATATGAACTATGGGAGGATCGTGGTGTTTGCTCAAGCCACAAAGGCCAGGAAATTGAAGATTCGTGCAGAAAGAGAAACTAGCAGCAGGGCCCGATCAATGGGTCATTCAGGGAGATCACTTCCAGGGAGAGGGTCATCAGGGCCATCTCAGTCATATGCTCAGTCCTCCGCGAGTGCACCGCCATCTATGCACAGTCATCAGCAGGGCAGTTATTTAAGACCCGGTTCAGACAGCAGGAGGACTCGTCAGTCTGGTCGTCCTGGGGTGAGGTCCCAACAGCAGGGAAGACCTACATGCCCCAAGTGTGGGAGATTTCATACAGAGACTTGCTACCTTGACATCCCGATGTGCTTCAGGTGTGGGGTGAGAGGTCACATTTAGCGGGACTATCGTGCGCCCAGTCAGGGTATGGGTAGGGGATCTGCTCAGTCATCCAGTTCTTCGGCTGCTACATCATCAGCGCATACTCCAGCATCAGCAGGTCATGGTGCAGCTAGGGGTGGAGCTCATGGTAGGGGTGGACCTAGCCGATTCTACGCATTGAGTGGCCGCCAGAATGCCGAGGCTTCTCCATATGTTATTATAGGTATCCTGTCTGTTCAGACTATTGATTGCTATGCCCTTATTGATCCGGGGTCCTCCTTGTCTTATGTTACTCCGTTCATTGCTTCAAGTTTTGGGATAGAACCCGAACAACTTCATGAGCCGTTCTTTGTGTCGACTCCGGTTGGTGATTCTATTACAGCTTCGCGAGTCTATAGAAATTGTGTTGTTACGGTGAGTGGTCGTGTTACCACAGCCGATCTTATTGAGCTTGGGATGGTGGATTTTGATGTAATTATGGGTATGGATTGGCTCTATTCATGATTTGCCAAGCTTGACTGTCGGACGAGAGTTATGAGGCTCGAGTTCTCTAACAAGCCAGTTATTGAATGGAGATGAAACGGTGTAGTACCAAGGGGTAGGTTTATTTCCTACCTTAAGGCTTCGAGGATAATTAAGAAGGGGTGTATCTATCACTTGGTTCGGGTAACGGACACCACCTCAGAGGTGCCTACCCTCGAGTCCGTGCCAATTGTGAATGAATTTCCTGAAGTGTTTCCGGATGAGCTTCCAGGCATTCCGCCGGATAGGGAGATTGATTTTGGGATCGATGTATTGCCAGATACTCAGCCAATATCCATTCCACCATACAGAATGGCGCCAGCAGAGTTGAAGGAGTTAAAGGAGCAGCTGAGGGATTTATTAGAGAAAGGGTTCATACGACCGAGTGTGTCGCCGTGGGGTGCTCCGGTTCTCTTTGTCAGAAAGAAGGATGGGTCACTTCGAATGTGTATTGATTATTGGCAGCTCAACAAAGTCACCATCAAGAATAAATATCCTTTGCCACGAGTGGATGATTTGTTTGACCAATTGCAGGGAGCAAAGTTCTTCTCAAAAATTGATTTACGGTCCGGGTACCACCGGTTGATAATCAGGGAGCAGGATATTCCTAAGACCGCCTTCAGAACTCCTTATGGTCAAGTTTTTGGTCATGTCTTTTGGGCTAACCAACGCCCCAGGAGCTTTCATGGACCTTATGAATCGGGTTTTCAAGCCATTCCTAGATTCCTTTGTGATTGTATTCATTGACGACATCCTCATCTACTCTCGGAGTAAGGGAAGATCATGCCATTCACCTCAGAGCAGCATTGCAGACCCTTCTTCAACATCAATTGTATGCCAAGTTCTCAAAATGTGAGTTTTGGTTGGAGTACGTAGCCTTTCTAGGGCATGTTATTTCGAGTGAGGGGATTCAGGTGGATCCTCAGAAGATTGCGGCAGTGAAAGATTGGCCAATACCCACAACCCCGACAGAGATTCGTAGCTTCTTGGGTTTGGCAGGGTATTATCGAAGGTTTGTAGAGGAATTCTCAACCATCGCCTCCCCATTGACTAAATTGACACAGAAGGCAGTTAAGTTCCAGTGGTCCGATGCCTGCGAGAAAAGTTTCCAAGAATTGAAGTCAAGATTGACCTCAGCACTAGTATTGGCCTTTCCAGAAGGCACAGAAGGATTTGTGGTTTATTGTGATGCCTCCAGAGTCGGGTTGGGATGTGTATTGATGCAGCATGAAAAGGTCATAGCTTATGCTTCTAGGCAACTCAAGAACCATGAGAAAAATTATCCGACGCATGATTTGGAGCTTGAAGCTGTTGTGCTTGCCTTGAAAATATGGCGACACTATCTTTATGGGGTTCATGTAGATGTGTTTTCAGACCACAAGAGCCTCCAGTATTTGTTCAAGCAGAAGGAGCTGAATCTGAGGCAGCGGCGGTGGTTAGAATTGCTCAAGAACTAAGATATGAACATATTGTACCATCCAGGGAAGGCAAATATGGTAGTCGACGCTCTTAGCCGAAAGTCCATGGGTAGTTTGGCTCATTTGGGTGTTGATCAGAGACCCCTGGCTCGGGAGGTTTACCAATTAGCCAGCTTGGGGGTTCGTATCTCGGCGTCAGATGAAGGGAATGTTTTGGTGCATAATGGGGGCAGAATCATCATTGGTCGCGGAAATCAAGGAGAAACAATTCATGGATCCAGCATTGGTTCGGGTAAAGGAAGCAGTTATGAATGACAAGACCTCAACATTTGTACTCAGCAGCGAGGATAGTGTATTGCTGTGTCAAGGTAGACTATGTGTTTCGGACGTGAACGAACTTCGGGAGAGGGTAATGGCAGAGGCTCATATTACCAGGTATTCGGTGCACTCATGTTCCACAAAGATGTATCATGATCTTAAGGAGATTTATTGGTGGAATGGTATGAAAAGGGATGTGGCAAGCTTTGTAGCTAAATGCCCGAACTGCCAGCAAGTGAAGGTCGAGCATCAACGACCCGATGGATTAACTCAGCTTATAGAAATACCAAGGTGGAAATGGGAGATGATCAATATGGATTTCATAGTGGGGTTACCTCGCACTCAACGTAAGTTCGACTCTATATGGGTGATAGTGGATCGACTCACCAAATCAGCTCACTTCCTGCCAGTCAAGTCCACTGATACTGCGGAGCAATATGCAAGGTTGTACATCAAGGAGATAGTAAGGCTTCATGGCACTCCACTTTCAATTATCTCGGATCGCGGGGCTCAGTTCACAGCTAACTTTTGGAAGAAGTTTCATCAAGGTTTGGGAACTCAGGTGAATCTCAGCACAACTTTCCATCCGCAGACCGACGGTCAGGCCCAGTGGACCATTCGGACGCTTGAAGATATGTTGTGGGCTTGTGTCTTAGATTTTAAAGGTAATTGGGATGAACACTTGCCACTGATAGAATTTGCTTACAATAACAGCTATCACGCTAGCATTCAGATGGCTCCGTTTGAGGCATTGTATGGGAGAAGGTGTAGGTCGCCAATCGGGTGGTTTGAGGTAGGTGAAGCGGAATTGCTAGGGCCAGATATGGTGTACGAAGCTATGGAAAAGGTCAAGGTTATTCAGGAGAGAATGAAAACAGGCACAGAGTCGTCAAAAATCCTATGCAGACATTCGCCGAAGGGATTTGGAGTTTCAAGTCGATGATTGGGTGTTCTTGAGGGTATCTCCTATGAAGGGAGTCATGCGATTCGGAAAGAAAGGGAAATTGAGTCCTAGGTATGTTGGGCCATACCGGATCGTTCAAAGGATTGGTCAAGTTGCTTATAGGCTGGAGTTGCCTCCTTAGATGTCATCAGTGCACCCAGTATTCCAGGTGTCCATGTTGAAGAAAATGATTGGAGATCTATCCACCATCATGCCAGTCGAGGCTATTGAGGTTAATGAAGATTTGTCATATGAAGAAGTTCTAGTTGCCATTCTTGATAGGCAACTCTGTAAGTTGAGAAATAAGGAAGTTGCCTCTGTTAAAGTATTGTGGTGAAGTCAACAAGTTGAAGAGGCCACATGGGAAGCAGAGAAAGAGATGAAGGAGAAGTACCCCCATTTGTTTGATCAAGCTTAGAAGAAATTAGGCGACCCTTCTACTCCTAGTAACTGTCATCTTGTCCAAGTTGTTTCCCTCTTAGTATTAGTGTAGTCTCCTTCATTTTGTAATGAGTTAAATGTGTTATTACCTTGGGTCACTTGCACCTTTCTTGATAAATAAAAGCCTTATAAAGATTCATGTGTTAAATAAACAACTAATAGTAAGTGTAGATTGGTAATGGTTTGTTTGTGTGTACATGGTGTATTAAGATGATTAAATAAGGTGAGAACTCATTGAAGTGACTAGTTTATGTCAGTTGTAACAATGTGATAGATCATGTGCATTCGTTGAGGTAAGAAAGTGTATACAAGTTGTGGAAAGTGTTGTATTTGTGTATTGTTGTTTGGTAATGTGTTTCGGGGGCCCTCTGACAGGTGGATATATCCATAATACAAAGGAAACTATGGCGAAATTTTTCTAAAATATAAGATTTAGTCAAAATTTTGATAGTTTGCATATCATGTCTTTCAAAACCAACTCATTTTCAAAGTCCTCATTCGAGGACGAATGATCTTAAGGGGGTGGAGGATGTAAGGCCCCGTAAAACTTTTGTGCATAAAACCTAGTAGCTATGGTGTCATGGTCCGAATGATGTGTTAGGAATGCGTAGAATTCTTTGCGGCGAGCTTGCGAGCCGTGGTTCGGACCCTTGGTAGTGATTTAAGTTTCAAAAATGTAAAGAATCAATTTTTCCAGAAAAGTGTCAATTCTGCGGTCAGGAATTCGACCGCAGATCTGCTATGCAGACCGCATTCCTGCCACAGAGTTTAACAGAAGTTTTACAAAATTTAGTGTTGAGAATGCGGTCGATATGCGATCGCAGAATGGATCTGCGGACCGCAGATCTACCGCATAAATTCTCGAAGGTTTTTGGGTGGCAAATTTGCGGTGCACTATGCGACTGCAGATCAAGAATGCGGACCGCATTTTGGTCGTATTTCGTAACAGAACTTGTGTAAATTTTGAGGCAATTCCGCGATCACTCTGCGGACCGCATGTTGATTCTGCGATTGCAGATGCGACCGCAGAATTGACCCAGCCCAGGAATTTTATAAAATTCAACCCGACCTCTTCTTTAATATAACACCTTTCTCCTTCATTTTATCATATCATCTTACAAAAATTAGAGAGAGAAGAGAGGGGTTTGAGAGAGAGAAGTCTTTCATCTTCAAAGATTGTTCCAACTACTTAGTTCAAAGGATTCTAGGGCAAAGATTCAACTTCCCCAAATCATTTCAAGGTAAAAACCCTAACTATATTTCCCCAATTTTCAGTTTTAAAATGAGTACGGAGAGGGTTGCATATAATAGCTTTTGGAAATGGAATTTTACACTCATGCATGATTATTGAACTTTATTTTTAGTAAAGAGGAAGTGAATAGGCGTAAGAGTCTGCAAAACGAGGTCAGCAAAGATAGGGTAGCTTGGGTAAGCATAAAGTAGGAAGTTAACGGAAGAAAACTCGATACCAGGTATGTATGGCTAATTTTGATTCTTGTGAAATCGCTTATATGTGTAAAAATTGTTAGTTCGTGTTAATTTGACTAATTGTGTGAAATTCTTGATGTTGTTGTTGGATATTCAAAGTTGTCGTTGAACTATGAGTGAGGTAGTATGGAATATGAACCGAAAGATAAATGAGTGTTGAATTTTGGGTAATGAATTGTGAATAACGGTTATAATGGTATATATGGTACCTTGTGGAAAAGAAACGAAACACTTGAGGTGTGGTAAGTTGTTGAACATAACATTATGAACATTCTCGATTTTTGGAAACATTGTAATTTGGTTGTTTTGTTGGTTTGAGAAGTAATTGAGAACATGAACCAATTTGTAAGTTGTTTATTTGAACTCGTGGTAATTGTGTGTCGTGCCTTATCTGCTGTTTGTGATTGTTGTGTTTGAAAACTGTACGGTGGGATCGGGTTACGCGCCTCAACATGAAGAAATAAGGTGCGGGTTGGGATGATAAGGGTGGCCGAGGTAATAAGGGTGGACGAGGTAATAAGGATGGAAAGCAATCAAAATCGCAAATGAAATTGATACAAAATCATTGATATGAAATTGTGAAAGGAGACAGCAGGAGAGTTTGCAACCTGGTGGGCACTGGTTGCCCCTTTGTTTGACTACTTGTGATTTATGTGGTTTATTTGTTGTTGTTCTACTTGTTGACCTTAAATGTGCTTCGTGTTGAGTCTTGTGTGAAATGAGTAAAAGGTGGAAAACATGCTTCGTGCTTCGTCATGATTCTTGTTTAACGGCTTGAGTTTACTTGGGACAAAGTTTGTCCATATATACCAGTACAATTCAAGTATACTGACACTTCAGCTCATACAAGTGTACTGACACTCCATACTAAATTCGTGTTATGATTGTAGGTGGATCAGTAGCAGGCACTTCAGCTCATCGACAGTAGTATCCTTCATCCTCTACTGCCATTTTGGTGAGCCCCTTTCTTCCTTGGGGCCCTGTGTGGTTCATGCCACTTTTGTTTAGATTTCATTTTGGTTTTGTAAGGTATAGCCGGAGCCTTGTTACCGGCAAGTATTGTATTCCCTTTTTTGTATCCTAGAGGCTTTGTAGACATGTAAACTGTGGGACTACAGTCTTATGTATATATTATGTTATGCAGGGCATTGTAAAAACTATAAAATAGTTAATGATTCACTCGTATGGTTTTGTTTATTTATTGTGAAATCATTTATGATTAGTAAGATATTTGGTTAATGAGAAACAAACAGCACAGGGGTAATGCGTGGGAATGAAAGGCACCCAGGTCCGCTTGATCGGGGCTACCCGGTTAGGCGCCGGTCATGTCCCTCGATTTGGGGCGTGACATACAGGTGATTTAGGAGCACCTTCAAGAGACTCGGGGTATGATCTGCTACATCCACAGATCTAGAGGGTCTTCTTCTATTCCGATTAGTAATATCAGCTATTTTCCTTATTTTCATTGTATAGACACTCTAGATGTATAGAGCCACAATTGTACCCTTTCTTAGTATGTGTTGCCCGTGAGTTTTCGGGTCTTGGTAGTTGTATTTTCTTCTAGTATTTAGGCGAAGTGTATGTGCCGAGCGGCACTTATTACATTTCTTTTACATCATTCTGCTGTTATCTTATCTTTTCTTTCATAAGAGTGTATATTCTGCATTCTTTTAGGCTTACCTAGTCGCGAATACTGGGTGCCGTCATGACATGTTCACGATTCATGAACTAGGGTCGTGACAAGTTGGTATCAGAGCTCTAGGTTCATAGGAGTCACGGGACACAAACCGACTATTTAGAGTCTCGCTGATCGATACGGAGGTTCCTATATTTATCTACGAGGGGCTATGTAACTGTTTATGAAACTCTTCATTTCTTTGAATTCCTTGCCGTGCGATACTTTGGCACCAAATCGAAACTTCTATTTTCTATTCTCTCACAGATGGTGAGGACACGTGCCACTAGTGAGGATCAGGCACATGCGCCCCTACTACCACCGCCAGAGGCCAGGGCCGTGGTAGAGGTCGAGGATGCGCCTGAGGTGCAGCCATAACACCCGTACACGCTGCCGCTGAGGCACCACTGGTGGATCAGGTAGGAGGGTAGGAACCTGGTACACCGACTACAGCTAATACTACTCTAACACTCCAGGAGACCCTGGCCCAGTTTATGAGCATGTATACTACTCTAGCTCAGGCGGGGTCACTTCCTCTCACTGTAGCCGTATCTCAGGCTAGGGGAGGGACCCAGACTCCCACAACTGGTACACCTAAGCAGCGAGTGCCCGTGGGGAAGGTTCCAGAGATTATCACTATGCCTCTTGATGCCCCAATACAGCCCAGAGGAGGGTCAACTGCCTCCAAGGACGAGCAACGTAGATTAGAGAGGTTCAAGAAATATAATCCCCCAATGTTCAGTGGCTTGGCTTTAGATGATGCATTGGGATTTCTGGAGGAGTGTCATCGTATCCTCTGTACTATGGGTATAGTGGAGACCAACGGGGATTCCTTTACTGCTTTTCAGCTTCAAGGGGCCGCTTGTGATTGGTGGCGCATGTATGAGTTGGATTGTCCAGATGAGTCTGCCTCGTTGACCTAGACACAGTTTTCTGATATGTTTTTGAGGGAGTTTGTTTCCTAGAGCATTAGGGATTCTTGGCAATCGGAGTTTGATCAGTTGCGTCAGGGCTCTATGACAGTATCAGAGTATGCTATCAGTTTCATCGGGTTAGCCAGGCATTCACATGCCTTGGTAGCCATGGTCCGGGAGAGAGTGCGGAGGTTTATTGAGGGCCTTATTCCACCGATCCGGTCTAGCATGGCTAGAGAGCTGGAGATAGATGTACCGTATTAGTAGGAGGTGTGTATTTCCAGGCGGATCGAGGGTATGCTCCCTAGAGAGAAGAGAGGGATGCCAAGAGGTCTCGTGAGTCGGGTCATTTCTCTGGTGCGCGTACTTCAGCAGTCGGTCATTTTGGTAGGGGTTATTCAGGTCACCCAGTTCATTCAGCATTGCCAGCAGCCGGTAGTACTCCAGCTCTTCCAGCACCTCAGGAGCCTTATTATGCTCCCCCAGTTTCCTGTGCGCCTCATGCGCGGGGTATCTCTAGGGGTCAATCCAGCGGGAGCGGGGCCAGTCAGTCACAGCCACCGCATCCTCCCAGGGCTTGTTTTGAGTATGGGGATACTCACCATCTAGTTAGGGAGTGCCCCAAGCGTAGGAGAGGAGCGCCTCCACAGACTTTGCAGCCTCAGCGTGGTTCATAGGGTCAGCAGGCCATCGTTCCAGCCCCAGCTGCCGCTCCAACTGCCCAGCCAGCCAGGGGCAAGGATCAGGGTTCTAGAGGTCGCCCTTGAGAGAGGGGTCTGGCCAGATTTTATGCTATTCCTGATCGCACTGTAGCTGTCGCCTCCGATTCGGTTATCACAGGTATTATCTTGGTTAGTCACAGAGAGGCATCTGTTCTATTCGATTCTGGTTTTACTTTTTCATATGTGTCCTCTAATTTTGCTTCACATCTAGGTGTGCCTCGGGATTATTTGAGTGCCCCCATTTATTTTCTACTCCGGTGGGAGATTCTTTGGTTATGGACCGTGTGTATCAGTCATATTTGGTCACTATTTGTGGTTTTGAGACCAGAGCTATCTTTTGTTGCTCGGTATGGTTGATTTCGACATTATTCTGGGCATGTACTGGTTGTCACCCCATTATGCTATTCTTAATTGTCACGCCAAGACCGTGACGCTGGCTATGCCAGGTATTCCACGTATTGAGTGGAGTGGTACTCTAGATCACACCCCCAGCCGTGTTATTTCCTTTCTCAAACCTTAGCGTATAGTTGAGAAAGGGTGTGCAGCTTATCTAGCTTATGCGAGGGATGTCAGTGTTGACACTCCTTCTATTGTTTCTGTCCCAGCAGTACGTGATTTCTCTGATGTATTTCCAGCTGATCTCCCGGGCATGCCGCTCGATAGAGATATCAATTTTGGTATTGACTTATTGCTAGGCACTCCACCCATTTCTATTCCTCCGTACCGGATGGCTCCTCTTGAGTTGAAGGAGTTGAAGGATCAGTTACAAGAGTTATTGGGTAAGGGTTTCATTCGACCCAGTGTTTCACCTTGGGGTGCTCCTGTGTTGTTTGTAAAGAAAAAGGACGGTTCTATGCGTATGTGTATTGACTATCGCTAGTTGAATAAAGTTACAGAGAAGAACCGATATCCTTTGCCATGCAATGAAGACTTATTTGACCAGCTACTAGGCGCACATATGTTCTCTAAGATTTATTTGCGCTCTGGTTATCATCAGCTGAAGATTCGGGAGCCAAATATCCCGAAAACTGCCTTCAGGACTCGGTATGGTCACTACGAATTTCTTGTTATGTCTTTAGGGGTGACTAATGGCCCAGCAGCTTTTATGTATTTGATGCATAGTGTATTCAGGCCGTACCTTAACTCGTTAGTGATTGATTTCATTGAAAATATTTTGGTATATTCTCGGAGTCGGGAAGAGCACGAGCAGCACCTGAGGATAGTGCTTTAGACTCTAAGGGAGAAGCAATTATATGCAAAGTTCTCTAAATGTGAATTTTGGCTGAGTTCAGTGGCATTTGTAGGCCACGTGGTGTCGAGCGAGTGTATTCGAGTGGATCCGAAGAAGGTGGAGGTCGTGCAGAGTTGGCTCAGGCCCTCCTGAGCTACTGTAATTCGTAGCTTCCTTGGTCTGGCGGGTTATTACCGTTGTTTTGTAGAGGGTTTCTCCTCGATCGCAGCACTTATGACCAGATTGACCCAAAAGGGTGCCCCTTTTCAGTGGGTAGAGGAGTGTGAGGCGAGCTTTCAAAAGCTCAAGATAGCTTTGACTTTGGCCCGTATCTTGATGTTGCCTACTGGTTCAGGGTCCTATATGGTATATTGTGATACCTGACGGGTTGGACTCGGTGCAGTATTGATGCGGGATGGTAGAGTGATTGCCTACGCATCCCGATAGCTGAAGGTTCATGAAAAGAACAACCCTGTCCATGATCTTGAGCTAGCTACCATTGTTCACGCCTTGATGATTTGGCGTTATTATTTGTATGGGGTTCCTTGTGAGATTTACACTGATCATCGAAGTTTGTATCACTTTCTTAAGCAGAAGGACCTGAACATGCGTCAGAGGAGATGATTGGAGCATTTAAAGGGCTATGATATTACTATTTTCTATCATTTCGGCAAGGCCAATGTAGTTGTCGATGCCTTGAGTCACCGGGAGGAGAGTTTGGGAAGTTTGGCAGATCTACTAGCTTCAGAGAGGCCTATGGCGAAGGATGTTTAGGCTTTAGATAGGCAGTTTGTTAGATTGGATCTTTCGGAGCCCAGCCGGGTTCTGGCCTGTGTGGTTTCTCGATCTTCTCTATTTGATCGCATTAGAAAGCGACAGTTTGATGACCCTTATTTGCAAGGACCTTCAGGACAAGGTTCGGCGTGGTGATACCCGAGATGTCACCATTGGGGATGACAGAGTGATGAGGATGCATGGGCGTATTTGTGTGCCCAATGTAGATGATATTCGAGAGCTGATTCTAGCAGAGTCCCATAGCTCGCGGTATTCCATCCATCCGGGTGCCGCGAAGAAGTATTAGGACTTGATGCAGCATTACTGGTTGAGGCAAATGAAGAAGGATATAGTTGACTATGTTTCTAGGTGCCTCAACTGCCAGCAGCTAAAGTTTGAGCATCAATATCCGCGGGTTAATGCAGCAGATTGAGATCCCACAGTGGAAATGGGACGCATCACCATGGACTTCATATTTGGACTTCCATGGAGTGTGAGGAAGTTTTATTCCATTTGAGTCATTGTGGATCAGTTGACCAAGTCCGCCCATTTCATACCTGTGTGCATCACTTACTCCTCGGAGCGGCTGGCGGAGATCTACATCAGGGAGATAGTCCGGCTGCATGGTATTCCAGTCTCCATCATTTTAGACAGAGGCACTTAGTTCACTTCACGGTTTTCGAGAGCCGTGCATTAGGAGTTAGGCACTCGGGTGGAGCTGAGTACAACGTTTCACCCCCAGACAAATGGAGATAGATGTACCGTATTAGTAGGAGGTGTGTATTGCCAGGCGGATCGAGGGTATGCTCCCTAGAGAGCGAGGAGAGAGGGATGCCAAGAGGTCTCGTGAGTCGGGTCATTTCTCTGGTGCGCGTACTTCAGCAGCTGGTCATTTTGGTAGGGGTTATTCAGGTCACCCAGTTCATTCAGCATTGCCAGCAACTGGTAGTACTCCAGCTCTTCCAGCACCTCAGGAGCCTTATTATGCTCCCCCAGTTTCCTGTGCGCCTCCTGTGCGGGGTATCTCTAGGGGTCAATCCAGCGGGAGCGGGGCCAGTCAGTCACACCCACCGCATCCTCCCAGGGCTTGTTTTGAGTATGGGGATACTCGCCATCTAGTTAGGGAGTGCCCCAAGCGTAGGAGAGGAGCGCCTCCACAGACTTTGCAGCCTCAGCATGCTCCACAGGGTTAGCATGCCATCGTTCAAGTTCTAGCTGCCACCCCACCTGCCCTACCAGCTAGGGATAGGGATCAGGGTGATAGAGGTCGCCCTCGAGAGAGGGTCCAGGCCAGATTTTATGCTATTGCTGATCGTGTTGCGGCTGTCGCCTCTGATTCTGTTATCACAGGTATTATATTGGTTAGTCACGGAGAGGCATCGGTTCTATTTGATTCTGGTTCTACTTTTACATATGTGTCCTCTTATTTTGCTTCACATCTAGGTGTGCCTCGGGATTATTTGAGTGCCCCCATTTATTTTCTACTCCGGTGGGAGATTATTTGGTTATGGACCGTGTGTATCAGTCATGTTTGGTCATTATTTGTGGTTTTGAGACCAGAGCTAATCTTTTGTTGCTCGGTATGGTTGATTTCGATATTATTCTGGGCATGTACTGGTTGTCACCCCATTATGCTATTCTTAATTGTCACGCCAAGACCGTGACGCTGGCTATGCCAGGCATTCCACGTATTGAGTGGAGTGGTACTCTAGATCACACCCCCAGCCGTGTTATTTCCTTTCTCAAACCTTAGCATATAGTTGAGAAAGGGTGTGCAGCTTATCTAGCTTATGTGAGGGATGTCAGTGTTGACACTCCTTCTATTGTTTTTGTCCCAGCAGTACGTGATTTCTCTGATGTATTTCCAGCTGTTCTCCCGGGCATGCCGCTCGATAGAGATATCAATTTTGGTATTGACTTATTGCTAGGCACTCCGCCCATTTCTATTCCTCCGTACCGCATGGCTCCTCTTGAGTTGAAGGAGTTGAAGGGTCAGTTACAAGAGTTATTGGGTAAGGGTTTCATTCGACCCAGTGTTTCACCTTGGGGTGCTCCTATGTTGTTTGTAAACAAAAAGGACGGTTCTATGCGTATGTGTATTGACTATCGCTAGTTGAATAAAGTTACAGTAAAGAACCGATATCCTTTGCCACGTAGTGAAGACTTATTTGACCAGCTACTAGGCGCATATATGTTCTCTAAGATTTATTTGCGCTCTGGTTATCATCAGCTGAAGATTCGGGAGCCAAATATCCCGAAAACTGCCTTCAGGACTCGGTATGGTCACTACGAGTTTCTTGTTATGTCTTTCGGGGTGACTAATGGCCCAACAACTTTTATGTATTTGATGCACAGTGTATTCAGGCTGTACCTTAACTCGTTAGTGATTGATTTCATTAAAAATATTTTGGTATATTCTCGGAGTCAGGAAGAGCACGAGCAGCACCTGAGGATAGTGCTTTAGACTCTGAGGGAGAAGCAATTATATGCAAAGTTCTCTAAATGTGAATTTTGGCTGAGTTCAGTGGCATTTCTAGGCCACGTGGTGTCGAGCGAGTGTATTCGAGTGGATCCGAGGAAGGTGGAGGTCGTGCAGAGTTGGCCCAGGCCCTCCTGAGCTACTGCGATTCATAGCTTCCTTGGTCTGGCGGGTTATTACAGTTGTTTCGTAGAGGGTTTCTCCTCGATCGCAGCACCTATGACTAGATTGACCCAAAAGGATGCCCCTTTTCAGTGGATAGAGAAGTGTGAGGCGAGCTTTCAAAAGCTCAAGATAGCTTTGACTTTGGCCCGTATCTTGATGTTGCCTACTGGTTCAGGGTCCTATATGGTATATTGTGATGCCTGACGGGTTGGACTCGGTGCAGTATTAATGCGGGATGGTAGAGTGATTGCCTACGCATCCCGATAGCTGAAGGTTCATGAAAAGAACAACCCTGTCCACGATCTTGAGCTAGCTACCATTGTTCACGCCTTGATGATTTGGCGTTATTATTTGTATTGGGTTCCTTGTGAGATTTACACTGATCATCGAAGCTTGTAGCACTTTCTTAAGCAGAAGGACCTGAACATGCGTCAGAGGAGATGATTGGAGCAGTTGAAGGGCTATGATATTACTATTTTCTATCATCTGGGCAAGGCCAATGTAGTTGTCGATGCCTTGAGTCACCGGGAGGAGAGTTTGGGGAGTTTGGCAGATCTACTAGCTTTAGAGAGGCCTATGGCGAAGGATGTTCAGGCTTTAGACAGGCAGTTTGTTAGATTGGATCTTTCGGAGCCCAGCCGGGTTCTGGCCTGTGTGGTTTCTCGATCTTCTCTATTTGATCGCATTAGAAAGCGGCAGTTTGATGACCCTTATTTGCAAGGACCTTCAGGACAAGGTTCGGCGTGGTGATACCCGAGATGTCACCATTGGGGATGACGGAATGATGAGGATGCATGGGCGTATTTGTGTGCCCAATGTAGATAATATTCGAGCGCCGATTCTAGCAGAGTCCCATAGCTCGCGGTATTCTATCCATCCAGGTGCCGCGAAGATGTATTAGGACTTGATGCAGCATTACTGGTTGAGGCAGATGAAGAAGGATATAGTTGACTATGTTTCTAGGTGCCTCAACTGCCAGCAGCTGAAGTTTGAGCATCAACATCCGTGGGTTAATGCAGCAGATTGAGATCCCACAGTGGAAATGGGACGCATCACCATGGACTTCATATTTGGACTTCCATGGAGTGTGAGGAAGTTTTATTCTATTTGAGTCATTGTGGATCAGTTGACCAAGTCCGCCCATTTCATACCTGTGTGCATCACTTACTCCTCGGAGCGGCTGGCGGAGATCTACATCAGGGAGATAGTCCGGCTGCATGGTATTCCAGTCTCCATCATTTTAGACAGAGGCACTTAGTTCACTTCACGGTTTTGGAGAGCCGTGCATTAGGAGTTAGGCACTCGGGTGGAGCTGAGTACAACGTTTCACCCCCAGACAGATGGCCAGTCTGAGCGCACTATTCAAATTTAGGAGGATGTGCTCTGTGCGTGCGTGATTGAGTTTGGAGGTTCATGGGATCATTTCTTGCCACCGGCGGAGTTTGCTTATAACAACAGTTATCAGTCCAACATTCAGATGGCGCCGTATGAGGCCCTATATGGTAGGAGGTGCAGGTCCCCCGTGGGTTGGTTCGAGCCGGCGAGGCCAGGCTGCTAGGTACTGAGATAGTCCAGGATACAATAGACAAGGTCAAGGTGATTCAGGACAGACTCCGTGTAGCACAGTCTAGATAGAAGAGTTATGCGGACAAGAAGGTCCGCGATGTGGCTTTTATGGTTGGCGAGCGGGTTCTACTCCGGGTCTCGCCCATGAAGGGCGTCATGAGGTTTGGGAAGAAGGGGAAGCTGAGTCCGAGATTCATTGGCCCTTTTGAGATTTTGAGGCGTGTTGGGGAGGTTGCTTATGAGCTGGCCTTACCTCCCAGCCTAGCCGGAGTCCATCCCGTATTTCATGTCCCTATACTCCGGAGATACCATAGTGACCTGTCGCACATGTTAAATTTCACTTATGTTCAACTAGACGAGGATCTGTCTGATGTTGAGGAGCTTTGGATAGGTAAATTAGGAAGCTAAGATCAAAGAACATCCCTTCAGTGAAGGTCTAGTGCCGGGGTCAACCGACCGAGGAGGAGACTTGGGAGACCTAGCAGGATATGCGCTACCAGTACCCTCATCTATTCACCACTCCAAGTATGTTTTCTATGCTCGTTCGAGGACGAACAAATCTTTAAGTGTTGGAAGATGTAACGAACCGGCCGGTTGTTTTTGAAATTTACGCCCTGATCCCCAATTAATTGTTTCCCCTAAGCTCATTTCTGCTATTGTGGTTTGCCAGGAGGTTCGGTTCTGGAATTTAGAGTGTTTGGGGACACATAGTCTCTAAAGGAGAGCTTTATAGTTGAAAAATGGCCCATATTCAGAACAGTGTTAAGACGACCTCAAAACGGAAATTCGATGGTTCCATTAGCCCCGTTAGGTGATTTCGGGGTTGGGAGTGCGTTCAGATCTATTTTGGTGGTATGTAGCTCATTTAGGTTTGAAATGCCGAAGTTTGGAATTTTTGGAAATCTGATCAGTAGGTAAGATTTTGATCTGGGAGTCGGATTGGAATTCCGACAGTTGCAGTAGCTTCGTTAGGTAATTTTGGATATGTCTGCAAATTTTCAAGTCATTCGGATATCGTTTGGTTGGGTTTTTGATAGCATGTAGGTTTCAGAAGTTTTGGTTGAAACTTAGCCTTGAACCCGCCTTGATTTGATGATTTTCGTGTTTAAGGGCGTGTTTTTATGATTGGAACAAGTTCATATCGTGTTTTAGGATATGTTGGTGGTTTTTGTTGGGGTCCCGGGGGCCTCAGGGTGAATCCGGGGGTCTAATCGGACAAATTCTTGCAATTTAGAAGTGTTGTTGGTTGCTGGTATGTGTTGCAGATGGATACTTTATGTGATCGCATAGTGGTGATGCGATCTCATAGAAGGTTTAGGAGAAGACAAAATTTTGTTCTATGCGATCGCGGAAAGGGCTATGCGATTGCATAACTTTGGATGGCTGTACTCTGTGATCGCAGAGGGGACTATGCGATCGCATAGTGTAAAGAGTAGGGGTCCCAGGTCCAAACTTTTGTTCTATGCCACCGCGGAGCAGTGTATGCGATCGCATAAGCCTATCTGGATGAACTCTGTGATCGCATTGGGGTCTATGCGTTGCGAGTACCCTCATATGTTCACCACTCCAGGTATATTTTCTATGCTCGTACGAGGACGAACGAATCTTTAAGTGTGGGAAGATGTAATGACCCGGCCGGTCGTTTTTTAAATTTACACCCCGATCCCCAATTAACTGTTTCCCCTTAGCTCATTTCTGCTATTGTGGTTTGTCGGGAGGTTCGATTCTAGAATTTGGAGTGTTTTGGGACACTTAGTCCCTAAAGGAGAGCTTTATAGTTGAAAATGGACCGTATTTGGAACAGTGTTAAGACGACCTCGTAATGGAAATCTGATGGTTCCATTAGCTCCGATAGGTGATTTTGGGGTTGGAAGCGCGTTCAAGATGTATTTTTGAGGTCTGTAGCTCATTTAGGCTTGAAATGCCGAAGTTTGGATTTTTTGGAAATCCGATCGATAGGTGAGATATTGAACTGGGAGTTGGAATGGAATTCTGACAGTTGCAGTAGCTTCGTTAGGTTATTTTTGATAAGTTTGCAAATTTTCAGGTCATTCGGATGTCATTTGGTCAGATTTTTGATAGCATGTAGGTTTCAGAAGTTTTGGTTGAAACTTAGGTTTGAATCCACCTTGATTTGATGATTTCCGTGTTTAAGGGCGTGTTTTTATGATTGGAACAAGTTTGTATCGTGTTTTGGGATAGGTTGGTGGTTTTTGTTGGGGTCCTAGGGGCCTTGTGGTGAATCCGGGGGTCCAATCGGACCAATTCTTGCATTTTAGAAGTGCTGTTGGTTGCTGGTATGTGTTGCAGACGGATACTCTATGCGATCGCATAAAAGGTTTGGGAGGAGACACAATTTTGTTCTATGCGATCGCGGAAAGGGCTATGCGATTGCACAGTTTTGGATGGCTGTTCTCTCCGATCGCAGATGGGACTATGTGATCGCATAGTGTAAAGAGTAGGGGTCCCAAGTCCAAACTTTTGTTCTATGTGATTGTGGAGCAGTGTATGTGATTGCATAAGCCTATCTGGATGAACTGTGCGATCACATTGTGGTCTATGCGATTGCATAAGGTAATTTGGGGAGGTAGAAAATTTTTTCTATGTGATCGCAACAGGCGTCATGGGATCGCATAGAGTAAATCACTGGGCAGACAGAACCAGTGTATAAAATTTCATCCGCGAGGGTTTCACCATTTTTGCAAAAACTCAAGCTAGGGAGCTATGTTTTGAGTGATTTTTCGCGTGCTTTTAAGAGACAATTGATGGGTAACGATTTCTTACTCCCTTGTGATCATTATGCACTAATCTAAACTCAATTTCTTCCTTTACTTTTGGATTTGGGGTGTAAAATTGGTGTAGTTTCATAGAAGAAACTTTGATGATTTAGAGGGGCAAACGAACTCCGATTTTTTAGACTCGTGAGAGTACGAGGGTTCTGAAAACATAAAAATATTTTGATTCCAAGCTGATGGTTGAAGGGGTATTGTGGTCATTTCACCCACATTCTCGCCATAGCTTTAATTTTATCATTGTAATTAGTTACTTGCGATGTTATTTACACTGTGAAATTGGTTTGACTAGATTCGGGCCACTCGGAGTTGGATACTCATGGCAAAGGAGCCATTTCTTGGCGGTTTTGTACTGGAATTGAGGTAAGTGACTTGTCTAACCTTGTGTGGGGGAACCTCTCCCCTAGGATATTTATGTATTGATTTAAATGCCTTGTACGCGAGGTGACGGGCATGTACTTGCACAGATTGTTGAAAAACCACCTTACTTGAACTATTCAAATTGTAATATCCTTGACATTTAATTGATTCAATTGTAAGACTGTCACGACCCTAGTTCACCAATCGTGAACCTGTCATGACGGCACCCAGTCCCCGCGACTAGGTAAGCCTAACACATTGTGGAATATACAAGTTTATGAACATTAAACAAGAAATAGCGGAAAAACGATATAAATAGGAATGTAATCCGTGCCGCTTGGCGCATACACTCGTCAAACACACTGTATAACATACCACCAAGAGCCGGAATCCCACGGGTAACACAGAATAAAAGGGAAATACAACTGTGGCTCTATATATCAAGAGTATATAAAACAACAAAATGGGGGAAAACATTTACTAATACTATCATAATAGAATGAGGGCCTCCGGATTTGCGGACGTAGCAGATCATACCTCGAGGTCTCAAATGTGCTGCTGAATCACCTAGTATGAGCCTATCCTGATGTACCTGGATCTGCACAACAAAAATGTGCAGAAGAGTAGCATGAGTACACCACGGCAGTACTCAGTAAGTGCCAAGCCTAACCTCGATGGAGTAGTGACGATGAAGGTCAGGGGCCTACTGAGAGAAACAATAACATAATGATAATAACAATAATAAGTAGTTTAAATAATAAGAATCTGAAATAACAACAATAAAGTGATTACTGCAACCGTGTACAATTAAGCTAACAACAAGTAACAAACTCAACAAAACTCAACCAGCAAGTCCATGACCTGTGGGAATTGAACCCACAGTACCACTCTATAATCAACAATCCAGAAGCTACGAGAATTTAACCCGCAGTCCCCATAACAGTATCTCTGGGTCTCCGAGAATCGAACCCGTAGCCCATGTCTCAATACCTCAGGATGTGTCTCAATTATCTCAGGATCTCTGGGAATCGAACCGGCAGTCCAAATCTCAATAATATATCAATAAACTCCGGGTCTCCGGGAATCGAACCCGCAGCCCTTGGATCTTCGGGAATCGAACCCGCAGTCCACAAACAATACCACTCTGGGTCTCTGGTAATCGAACCCACAGCACTAGGATCTCCGGGAATCGAACCCGCTGTCCACCAATCACCAGATAAAGAAAACGCATAGAGAAAATGTAATATGCTTAACTACAACTTCACTAAGAACTAGTGCCAACAATTATCAAGAAGTTCAAATAAGACAATTAGGCAATTAGACATATAAATCCTATCTAGCCATGCTTTTCTAACGAATACCAGGTAAATGTAACAATTTAATCAACTAGGAATAGGAATATCACTAATCGGACAATTCAAGTACAGCCCCGTCACCTCGCGTACAAGGCTTTTCAACTATCACATAATATCCTAGGGGTGAAGGTTCCCCCATACGAGGTTAGACAAGCCACTTACCTCGACTCCGGTATGAAACCGCTAAGAGACAACTCTCTTGCTGCGAATGTCGGCCTCCACAAGTGTAGTATCTGATAAAGATTAATAGAATCACATCAAAATAGGCCAATTGGGCATTACCTAATCAAAACAATTCAAAATACACCAAAACCACAAGTTGCCAAAACCCGACATTCGGTATGCTTCTAAAAAAATTATGAAAATTACATATTTGGAACCCTCGTCTCAATACGAGTCTAAGCATATAAAATTTACCGAATTCGGACTCCATTTGCCCATTCAAATACTTGATTTTCTAAAATTCAAGCCTAGGGCTAAAACCTCCATAAAATACCCCAAATTCCTCCAATTTCATGAGATAATTGCATAATATTATCAATACCAATCATAATTCGAGTCCATAGTTAATTACCTGATGAATCCCCTTGAATTTCCCTTCAAAATCGCCCGAATCGCCTCTTAAGCCGAGCCCCAAATGTTTTGAAATGTTTCTGAAATTTCTAACTTCTATTATAATTAAACCCTCTGTGATTTCTGCTTATGCGGACAAATTTCTGCCTCTGCGATACCGCTTTCGCGACCAATTGGTCGCTTCTGTGAATCCCAGGCCTAACTGGCCATTTCCGCTTCTGCGAGCCATGGACCGCTTCCGCGCGTCCGCTCCTGCGGAACAATGTCCGCTCCTGCGAGTTTTCCCGTTTCTACGAATAAGAGTCCGCTTCTGCGGACTCGCTTAAGCGGCAACACTTCCGCTTCTGCGGATCCTTCACCTAACGACCCTGAGCCGCTTCTGCGGCTCACCTTCCGCACCAGTGGTGCCGCCCCTACTGACCAAGTTCCGCTTCAGTGATCTTCAGCGCTTCATCCTATGTCCGCTCCTACGCTCCCATTTCCGTAGGAGCGAAAACAACAGAACATAAGTCAAGACCCTACAATTTTCCATGTTTTCTCCCGTTTAACCATCCGTAAACACCCCGAGGCCCCCGAGACCTCATCCAATCACACCAACACATCCTAATACCTTATTTGAACTTGTTCCAATCCTCAAAACATGTCTAACAACACCAAAACCCACAATTCACATCGAATCCAAGCCTAAATTCCTTAAAACTTTCCGAATTACACATTCTATCAAAAACCCGACCAAACGACGTCTGATTGACCTAAAAATTTTGCGGACATATCCAAAATCACATAACGAAGCTACAGAAATTGTCAGAATTCCATTCCGATCCCCCAGATTAAAATCTCACCTATCGTTCAGATTCGCCAAAATTTCAAACTTCGGCATTTCAAGCCTAATTGAGCTACGGACCTCCAAAATACATTCCGAACGCGCTCCCCACCCCAGAAATCACCTAACGGAGCTAATGGAACCATCAGATTTCAGTTCCAAGGTCGTTTTAACACTGTTCCAACTACGGGCCATTTTCCAACTATAAAGCTCCCATTTAGGGACTAAGTGTCCTAAACACTCCAAATTCCAAAACCGACCCTCCCGGCAAACCGCAATAGCAGAAATGAACTTAGGGGAATTGTTAAATTGGGGATTGGGGCGTAAATTTCAAAAACGACCGGCCGGGTCGTTACAGCTTCCCACACTTAAAAGATTCGTTCGTCCTCGAACGAGCATAGAAACATACCTTGAGTGGTGAAGAGATGAGGGTACTGGCTGCGCATATCCTGCTCGGTCTCCCAAGTCGCCTCCTCGACCGGCTAACCCCGCCACTGAACCTTTACTGAAGCGATGTCCTTTGACCTCAACTTCCTGACTTGCCTTTCTAGAATGGCCACTGGCTCCTCAACATAAGATAGATCCCCGTCTAGCTGAACATAAGTGAAATCCAACACATGCGACGGGTCACCATGGTACCTCCGGAGCATAGAGACATGAAATACGAGGTGGACTCTAGCTAGGCTGGGAGGTAAGGCCAACTCATAAGCAACCTCCCCAATGCGCCTCAAAATCTCAAAAGGTTCAATAAATCTAGGACTCAGCTTCCCCTTCTTCCCAAACCTCATAACGCCCTTCATGGGCGAGAACCGAAGCGGAACCCGCTCGCCAACCATAAAAGCCACATCACGGACCTTCTTGTCCGCATAACTCTTCTGTCTAGACTGGGCTGCACGAAGTCTGTCCTGAATCACCTTGACCTTGTCCATTGCATCCTGGACCATATCAGTACCTAGCAGTCTGGCCTCGCCTGACTTGAACAAACCCACGGGAGACCTGTACCTCCTACCATATAGCGCCTCATACGGGGCCATCTGAATAGTGGAATGGTAATTGTTGTTATAAGCAAACTCTGCCAGTGGCAAGAAATGATCCCATGAACCTCCAAACTCGATCACGCACACACGGAGCATATCCTCCAAAATCTGAATAGTGCGCTCGGACTGACCATTAGTCTGGGGGTGAAACGTTGTGCTCAGTTCCACTCGAGTGCCTAACTCCTGCTGTACGGCTCTCCAGAACCGTGAAGTGAACTGAGTGCCTCTATCTGAAATGATGGAAACTAGAATACCATACAACCAAACTATCTCCCTAATGTAGATCTCCGCCAGTCGCTCCGATGAATAAGTAGTACTCACCGGTATGAAATGGGCGGACTTGGTCAGCCAATACATAATAACCCAAATGGAATCAAACTTCCTAACAGTCCGTGGAAGCCCAGATACAAAGTCCATGGTGATGCGCTCCAATTTCCACTCTGGAATCTCAATCTACTGCATCAATCCACCCGGACGCTGATGCTCATACTTCACCTGCTGGCAGTTGAGGTATCTAGAAACATAATCAACTATATCCCTCTTCATCCGCCTCCACCAGTAATGCTGTTTCAAGTCCTGATACATCTTCACGGCACCCGGATGGATGGAATACCGCGACCTATGGGCCTCCGCTAGAATCAGCTCTCGAAGATCATCGACATTAGGCACACAAATACGCCCCTGCATCCTCATAACTCCATCATCCCCAATAGTAACATCTCGAGCATCACCACGCCGAACTCTATCCTAGAGGAAAAGCAAATGAGGGTCGTTGAACTGACGCTCCCTGATGCAGTCAAATAGAGAAAACCGAGAAACCACATATGCCAGAACCTGGCTGGGCTCCGAAAGATCCAGTCTAACAAACTGTCTGGCCAAGGCCTGAACATCCATCGCCATAGGCCTCTCCGAAGGTGGTAGATATGCTAAACTCCCCAAACTCTCTGCCCGGCGACTCAAAGCATCGACAACTACATTAGCCTTGCCCGGGTGATAGAGAATAGTAATATCATAGGCCTTCAGTAGCTCCAACCATCTCCTCTGACGCATATTCAGGTCCTTC
Source organism: Nicotiana noctiflora (assembly GCA_032618575.1). Taxonomy (NCBI): domain Eukaryota; kingdom Viridiplantae; phylum Streptophyta; class Magnoliopsida; order Solanales; family Solanaceae; genus Nicotiana; species Nicotiana noctiflora. Next base: position 338,329 of record JASVEL010011864.1, on the reverse strand, counting down.
TGCTTAAGCAAGTGCTGCAAGCTCCGGTGATCGGTGTAGATCTCACAAGGAACCCCATACAAGTAATGACGCCAAATCTTCAAGGAGTGAACAATGGCAGCTAGCTCCTGATCATGAACAAGATAGTTTTTCTCATGTACCTTCAGCTGTCTGAACGTGTAGGCAATTACCCTACTATCTTGCATCAATACTGCACCGAGTTCAACTTGTGAGGCATCATAATATACTGTATAGGATCTCGAACCTATAGGCAACATCAAAATTGGGGCCGAAGTCAAAGTTGTCTTGAGCTTCTGAAAGCTCGCCTCACATTCATCTGTGGAATCCACAGAAAATGGGCACCCTTTTGGGTCAATCTGGTCATAGGTGCTGCGATCGAAGAGAACCCCTCTACGAAACGACGGAAATAACCCGCCAAACCAAGGAAACTGTGAATCTCAGTAGCTGAGGAGGGTCTGGGCCAACTCTGTACGGCCTCCACCTTCCTCGGATCTACCCGAATACCATCGATCGACACCATGTGTCCTAGAAATGCCACTGAACTCAGCCAAAATTCACATTTAGAGAACTTGGCATACAGCTGCCTCTCCCTCGGAGTCTGAAGCACTACCCTCAGATGCTGCTCGTGCTCTTCCTGACTCCAGGAATATACTAGAATATCAACAATGAAAACAATCACAAACGAGTCCAAATATGGCCTGAACACACTGTGCATCAAATGCATAAAGGCTGCTGGGGCATTAGTCAACCCAAAAGACATCACGAGGAACTCGTAGTGACCATACCGAATCTTGAAGGCAGTCTTCGGGATATCTGGCTCCCGAATCTTCAACTGATGATAACCAGAGCGCAAATCAATCTTAGAGAACACATGTGCGCCCTGTAGCTGGTCAAACAAATCATCAATACGAGGCAAAGGATACCGGTTCTTCACTGTAACTTTGTTCAACTGACGATAGTCAATACACATACGCATAGAACTGTCCTTTTTCTTCACAAACAACACAGGAGCACCCCAAGGTGAAACACTGGGTCGAAAGAAACCCTTACCCAATAACTCATGTAGCTGATCCTTCAACTCCTTCAACTCAGGAGGAGCCATACGGTACGGTGGAATAGAAATGGGTTGAGTGCCCAGCAACAAGTCAATAGCAAAATCAATATCTCTGTCGGGCAGCATGCCTGGGAGATCAACTGGAAATACATCAGCAAAATCACGTACCACTGGAACGGAATCAATAGAAGGAGTGTCAATACCGACATCTCGCACATGAGCTAGATAAGCAGCACACCTCTTCTCAACGATACGCTGAGCTTTGAGAAAGGAAATAACATGGCTGTGGGTGTGATCTAGAGTACCACTCTAGTCAATACGTGGAATGCCCGGCATAGCCAGTGTCACGGTCTTGGCGTGACAATCAAGAATAGCATAATGGGGCGACAACCAGTCCATGCCCAGAATAATATCAAAATCGACCATCCCGAGCAACAATAGATCTGCTCTGGTCTCAAAACCACAAATGGTAACCAAACACGACCGATACACACGGTCCACATCCAAAGAATCTCCCACCGGAGTGGAAACATAAATGGGGGCACTCAAAGAATCCTAAGGCACACCTAGATGAGAAGCAAAATAAGAGGACACATATGAAAAAAGTGGAACCAGGATCGAATAGAACCGATGCCTCTCTGTGACTAACCAGAATAATACCTGTGATAACAGAATCAGATGCAACAGCCATATCGCGATCATGAATAGCATAAAATCTGACCTGACCCCTCTCCCGAGGATGGCCTCTGGCACCCTGATCCCCACCCCTAGCTGGCTGGACAGGTGGAGTGGCAGCTGAGGCTGGAATGATGGCCTGCTGACCCTGAGAACTACGCTGAGGCTGCAAAGACTGATGAGGTGCTCCCCTCCTACGCCTGGGGCACTCCCTAACCAGGTGGCGAGTATCCCCGCACTCAAAACAAGCTCTGGGAGGACGCGGTGGATGTGACTGACCGGCCTCACCCCCACTAGTCTGACCCCTGGAAGGACCCCGCGTAGGAGGTGCACTGGAAACTGGGGGAGCATAATAAGGCTTCTGAGGTGCTGGAAGACCTGGAGTACTACCGGTTGCTGGCAATGCCGAATGAACTGGTCGGCCGGAATAACCCCTGCCAAAACGATCGGCTGATGAAGTGCGGGCACCAGAGAAATGGCCCGACTCACGAGACCTCTTGGCCTCCCTCTCTCCCCTCTCTCTAGGGAGCATACTCTCGATACTCCTAGCAATGCTCACCGCCTGTTGATAAGGTATATCCATCTCCAACTCCCTGGCTATGCTGGACCGGATCGGCGGGATAAAGCCCTCAATAAATCTTCGCACTCTCTCCCGGACCGTGGCTACCAAAGCTGGTGCATGCCTAGCTAGACGGGTGAAACTGATAGCATACTTGATACCGACATGGAGCCCTATCGCAACCGCTCAAACTCCGAGCGCCAAGAATCCCTAAGGCTCTAGGGAAAAAACTCCCTAAAAAACAGATCTGAAAACTGCATCCAGGTCAATGAAGAAGACTTCTCTGGATTATCCAACTCATACGTGCGTCACCAATCATAAGCGGCCCCACAAAACTGAAAAGCAGTTAAGGAAACCCCGCTGGTCTCCACTATTCCCATGGTACGAAGAATACGATGACACTCCTCCAGAAAACCCAATGCATTATCTGTAGCCAAGCAGCTGAACACTGGAGGATCATATTTCTTGAACCTCTCCAAGCTACGCTGCTCATCCTCGGTGGCAGCTGGCCCACCTCCGAGCTGTGCTGGGATGGCAGGAGGCATAAAAATAATCTCTAAAACCTGTTCCACTAGCACTCACTGCTCAGGTGTAGCGGTTGCGGGAGTCTAGGCCCCTCCCCCGGCATGAGATGTAGCTGCAGTGAGAGGAAGCAACCCTGCCTGAGCTAAAGTGTTATACATACTCATGAACTGGGCCAGGGTCTTCTGGAGTGCTGGAGTAGTAGGAGCTATAGTCGGTATACCAGATGCCTGTGCTCCAACATAATCCACCGGCGGCACCTCAGCGGCAGCGCGCGCGGGTGTTGTGGCTGCACCTCTGTCACGACCCAAATCTGGTCGTGATGGCGCCCAACAATCAAGCTAGGCCAGCCAGACCAACAATTTAATTATCACAAAATACCAGTCCCTAAATGGACAACCCAAGAAGAATATATGAGTTTAAGAACTCCAATAATAATAATATTGAACAAAAGTACTGACACTCCCAAAGATCCGGAGTCACAAGTCTAGAGCCTCTAACAAACCCAACAGGAAAAGAGAGTACGATATAGAAGTACTCAAGTCTGAATACCAAAATACAAAATAACAACTGGAAATGAGAGGAGAAGCTTGGTTCTGCGAACGTAGGCAGCTACATCAGCAACCCGATATGACACTGCAACCGCTTGAATTTCCCGTCTACTGCTCCTGAGTACCTGAGTCTGCACACAAAAGGTGCAGGGAGTAGGGGTGAGTACTAAGTACTCGGTGAGTAACAAATATATAACAGCAGCTGAGAATAAGAAATCCACAAAATACCACAATATGAAGCTACACTACAGTCCGAATCTCCTACGAACTAGCAACAACAATACAATACAGCTACCACAGGAGTAATTCAACAAATACATATGCAATGCAATGCACATAACCGCTACGGCGTGTAGCCCGATCAAATTTAACGTCGACGGCACTCACTGGGGGTGTGTACAGACTCCGGAGGGGCTCCTACAGCCCAAGCGCAATACTGCTGCGGCGTGCAGCCCGATCCACATATCAACCACTGCGGCGTGCAGCCCGATCCCATACTCAGGTCCACAATAAGCAATTAAGTCACAAAATAATTCATTTTCCTTAATTCGAGTTCTCAATTAATAATTTATGAAAAATACTTTAACTTTATTACATTTATAAAAGCCGGTGACTTAGCATTTCAAAAGTGTGATTTCAATTTCCAGGACTGAGATCAGTGATTTAAGCAATTATAGCTATCACATAAATATTGTCCTCTAAGGACGCTACAGATCGGCACAAGGCCCCAAACAAGGCTTACAGCCCACAAATATATCACATACAGTGGATTTCCAACACTAACAACATATCATTCACATCCGGGATGGACCAAGTCTCAATCCCTAGTCACAATCAATCCCGCACCTACCTCGGTGTGCGAGCCACGCCCTACTAGCGTCTAAGCCGGGGTTTCGAACCCTCGGGCTACCATATACACAAACTACTCACCTCTAGCCGGTCGTAGACTCGTCCGCGATGCCTTTTCCTTTGAATTTAGCTCCCTCGTGCGTAGAATCTAGTCAAACCACAATAATTATATCAAATACGGGTCAAAGAATCATAACCCACTTCAATTTACATGAAATTCGCATAAATACACTAAGTTGGTAAAACCCGACCCCGGGCCCCACTGCTCGGAAAATTTCGATATTAGTACCAACGCGACCCTCATCTCGCCACGAGTCCGTGCATATAAAATTTATCTAAATTGGAGTTCAAATGGCCTCCCAAATCCAAAAATCCCGTTTTCAATACTTAGGCCACATTTCTTCAAGATTTCAACCCAATTTCATGAAGATTGATGTTAATACTACCATAAAATGATGTTTTTGAGTCAAGAATCTTACCTCCGACGAATACCCGATGACTTCTCGGTGATTTCCTCGAGTTTTCTTCTCTCTAGGGCTCAAAATTGAGTTTTGGGGGTGTAAACCCATAAGCTCTCTGTTCTGCAATTTAATTCACTGCCAGAGACTTTTGTTCTTCGCGTTCGCGTGAGCTCCCACGCGTTCGCGAATAACAGCTCCTCCTTACTCTTCGCGATCGCGACGCTTACCACGCGTTCGCGATGCTCAATTCCAGTTACCCTTCGCGAACGCGACGCCTCCCACGCGTTCGCGATGTTCAAGCTCCCAGCCGCCCAGATTTCTTCTACGCATTCGCGATACACCTCCCGCAAACGCGAAGCACAACACCCACGACCGTACGCGAACGCGACCCAAGCAACGCGTTCGCGATGCTCAACAGCCCTGGCCTACGCGAATGCGACACCCCGACCGCAAACGTGATGCATTAATCTTCCTGGCCTTCGCGAACGCGGCCCATGCCACGCGAACGCGAAGGTCAAAATGACTGGGCAGAAACCTGCAGTTTTCTGCAGATTTTGCCAAGTCCCACAAGCCCGGTTGATGGTCCGAAATCATCCCGAGGCCCCCGGGACCCCAACGAAAACCACCAACGCACTCCAAAACATGATACGGACTTGTTCCAATCATAAAAACACCATACTAAACATCAAAATCTCCATTTACTCACGAATTCAAGCCTAAGTTTTTTCAAAACTTTCAAAACTAACATTCAATCCAAAACCCGATCTAACGATGTCCGAATGACCTGAAAATTTGCAGACATATCCAAAATCACATAACGAAGCTACAGAAATTGTCGGAATTCCATTCCGACCCCGGATCAAAATATCACCTACCATCCGGTTTTCGCCAAAATTCAACATTCGCCAATTCAAGCCTAAAACTACACCGGACCTCCGAATTCAATTCCGATTGCTCTCCTAAGTCATAAATGATCCCCCGGAACTAGTCGAATCATCGAATCCGGTTCCGAGCACTCTAACTCAATAGTCAACTCTTGGTTGACTTCTCATATTCAAGTTTTCTTTAAACATGCTATTTGTTTCATTTTCAATCCAAATCACTCCTAATTCACCCGACATATTCTAATACTGATTTAAAAGCATAAGATATGTAATTGCAAGGTAACGGGGTGGTACTTCCCGTAACGACGGGCCGGGTCGTTACATTCTCCCCAACTTAAACAAACACTCGTCCGCGAGCGGGTTAAGAAACATACCTGGAGCATCAAACAAGTGTGGATATCTGCTCCGCATTTCCTGCTCGGTCTCCCAAGTTGCTTCCTCCACGGGACGACCTCTCCACTGCACTTTCACTGAAGCTATATCCTTAGATCTCAGCTTACGAACCTGTCGACCCAAAATGGCTACTGGTTCCACATCATAAGTCAAATCCTCATCTAGCTGTATCGTGCCGAAGTCCAACACATGAGACGGGTCTCCGACATACTTCCGGAGCATAGATACATGGAACACCGGGTGAACTCCCGACAAACCGGGTGGCAAAGCAAGCATATAAGCCACCTCCCCAACTTTCCTAAGCACCTCAAAAGGTCCAATAAACCTTGGGCTCAACTTCCCTTTCTTTCCAAACCTCATAACACCCTTCATAGGCGAAACCTTCAACAACACCTTCTCACCTACTGAATAAGATACATCTCGAACCTTCCGGTCTGCATAACTCTTCTGACGCGACTGAGCTGTGCGAAGTCTCTCCTGAATCACCTTTACCTTGTCTAAGGCATCTTGGACTAACTCTGTCCCCAACAACCTAGCCTCGCCGGGCTCGAACCAACCGACCGGAGACCTACACCGTCTCCCATATAAAGCTTCATACGGTGCCATCTGAATGCTGGACTGATAGCTATTATTGTAAGCAAACTCCGCCAAAGGCAAATAATCAGCCCATGAACCACCAAAATAAATGACAGAAGCACGCAACATGTCCTCCAATATCTGAATAGTACGCTCAGACTGCCCATCCGTCTGTGGATGAAATGCTGTGCTCAACTCTACCTGTGAACCCAACTCTCGCTGAAATGTCCTCCAAAACTGAGATGTGAACTGGGTACCTCTGTCTGATATAATGGAAATGGGAACCCCATGCAATCTCACGGTCTCACGGATGAATAACTCTGCCAACCGCTCTGAGGTATAGGTAGTACACACTGGGATGAAGTGAGCTGACTTGGTCAACCTATCCACCACCACCCAAACTGAATCAAACTTCCTCGCTGTCCGAGGGAGTCCACTAACAAAGTCCATAGTAATCCTTTCCCACTTCCACTCCGGAATATCAATACGCTGGAATACACCACCAGGTCTCTGATGCTCATACTTGACCTGCTGACAGTTTAGACACCGAGCCACATGGCTCACAATATCTTTCTTCATCTTTCTCCACCAGTAATGCTGCTTCAAATCCTGGTACATCTTCGCGGCTCCTGGATGAATAGAATACCGTGAGCTATGGGCTTCCTCCAATATCAATTCACGAAGGCCGTCAACATTGGGCACGCATATCCGGCCCTGCATCCGTAATACACCATCACTATCAATAGTGACATCTCTAGCATCATCATGCTGAACTCTGTCCTTAAGGACAAGTAAGTGTGGATCATCATACTGGCGCTCTCGAATACGATCATATAAAGAAGAACGAGCTACTACACAAGCCATCACCCGATTGGGCTCAGAAATATCCAGCCTTACCATCCGATTAGCTAACGCCTGAACATCAACTGCTAGGGGTCTCTCCCCAACTGGAATATACGCCAAACTGCCCATACTAATAGCCTTCCGGCTTAATGCATCAGCCACTACATTGGCTTTCCCGGATGATACAAGATAGTAATATCATAGTCTTTAAGCAATTCAAGCCATCTCCGCTGCCTCAAATTTAGATCTTTTTGCTTAAACAAATGCTGAAGGCTGCGGTGGTCCGTATATACATCACAAGATACACCATATAGATAATGCCTCCAAATCTTCAAGGCATGAACAATAGCAGCTAACTCCAAATCATGAACAGGGTAGTTCTTCTCGTGGGGCTTTAGCTGACGAGAAGCATATGCAATAACTCTACCCTCCTGCATCAACACACAACCGAGTCCAACTCTGGAAGCATCACAATACACCGTATATGACCCCGAGGCCGATGGTAACACAAGTACTGGAGCCGTGGTCAAAGCCTCCTTGAGCTTCTGAAAGCTCTCCTCACATTCATCAGACCACACAAATGGAGCATTCTTCTGTGTCAACTTAGTCAACGGTGAAGCAATAGATGAGAAATCCTGAACAAACCGGCGATAATAGCCTGCCAAGCCGAGAAAACTCCGAATCTCTGTAGCTGAGGAAGGTCTGGGCCAATTCTGCACTGCCTCAACCTTCTGTGGATCAACCCGAATACCATCACTAGACACTATATGTCCCAGAAAACCCACAGTATCAAGCCAGAACTCACACTTAGTGAATTTTGCATAAAGCTTCTCTTCTCTCAACCTCTGCAATGCCACTCTCAAATGTTGTGCATGCTCCTCCTGGCTGCGTGAATATACCAGAATATCATCAATAAACACAATCACAAAAGAATCCAGGTACAGCCGAAATACACTATTCATCAAGTGCATGAATGCAGCTGGGGCATTAGTTAGCCCGAAAGACATCACTAGGAACTCGTAGTGCCCATATCGCGTCCCGAACGCTGTCTTCATAATATCCGAGTCCCTGGTCTTCAACTGATGGTAGCCCGATCAAAGATCAATCTTAGAAAATACACTAGCTCCTTGGAGCTGATCAAATAAGTCCTCAATACGAGGCAATGGGTATTTATTCTTCATTGTTACCTTGTTCAGCTGCCTGTAATCAATGCACATTCTCATTGTGCCATCTTTCTTCTTTACGAACAACACCGATGCACCCCAAGGTGACACACTTGGACGAATAAAACCCTTATCTAAGAGTTCCTGAAGCTGTTCTTTCAATTCTTTTAACTCTGCTGGTGCCATGCGATAAGGAGGAATAGAAATGGGCTGAGTGCCCGGCACCAAGTCAATACCAAAGTCAACATCTCTATCAGGCGGCATGCCTGGTAGGTCTGCTGGAAATACATCCGGAAACTCCCTTACAATGGGGACCGAATCAAGACTCGGTGTCTCGGCCTGAACATTTCTAATGAAGGCCAAATAAGATAAACAACCCTTGCCAATCATTCGTTGAGCCTTTATATAAGAAATCACCCTGTCGGACACATAATCAGGTCAAGCCACGCCACTCGATCCTCGGATTACCTGGAATAGCTAGTGTGACTGTCTTGGCATGACAGTCCATAATCGCATGGTAAGGAGATAGCCAATCCATGCCTAGAATTACATCGAAATCTACCATGCCCAGTAGTAATAAATCAACTTGGGTCTCCGGACCCCCAATAATAATAAGACAGGATCGATATACCTGATCCACAACAACAGTATCCCCTACCGGGGTAGACACATGTACGGGCAAAGCAAGAATACCACGGGTCATACCCAAATGATGTGCAAAATAAGTAGAGACATAAGAATAGGTGGATCCGGGATCAAATAAGACGGAAGCATCCCTGTGGCAGACTGAGATAATACCTGAAATGACCGCATCTGAAGCACTAGCATCCTTCCTATCCGGAAGAGCATAGAAACGAGCCTGGCCTCCACCAGTACGGTCCTCACCCCTAGGGCGACCTCTGGATACCTGGCCACCAGTCCTAGCCGACTGTGCTGGCGCTGAAGAAACAGGAGTAGAAGATGAAGGTTGATCCCTCCGCTGAGACCGCTTACGAAGCCACTGAGGACACTCTCTCCTGATATGGCCCAAATCACCACACTCAAAACAACGGCCTGAAGATGGAAGAAGGGGTTGCTGAGGACCCCTCGCTACCGATGAACCCTGTGCTGAGGAAGCAGGAGCAGAGCTCTGAGCTGGAAGAGCACTCAGTGCAGGCTGACTCTGCTGACGGCTCTGCTGACCCTGATAACCCTGCTGGCCTTGACGACCACGATCTGATGAAACCCCACTGGACTCTGTACGTCCAGACTGATGAGACCTGAAAGAGCGACCTCTGCTATGCTGAAATTGGCCCCTAGACGGAGCACCACTGTAACTGCCAGTACCACGAGGCCTCTTAGCCTCTCTCTCCTCTCGCTCTGCGGCGATCTGTCTCAATGTGACGGGCAGCATCAACCACCTCCTCAAAGGTAACTGTCGAAACTCTCTCCCTGGTCATCAATATGCGGATGGGATAAATAAGACCATCAATAAATCTCCGAATCCTCTCCCTGTCTTTAGGAACCATCCACATGGCATGACGGGCCAACTGTGTGAATCTCATCTCGTACAGATTAACTGTCATCTCTCCCTGCTTCAACCACTCGAACTGACGTCACAGCTCCTCTCTTTGAGACTGAGGCACGTACTTCTCCAAAAATACCGTGGAGAACTGCTGCCAAGTGAGGGGCACTGCCCCAGCGAGCCTACGCCTCTTAAAATCCTCTCACCACTAGAATGGTGCACCTGTGAACCGGAAAGTGGTGAATAAAACACCACTGGACTCTAGAATACCCGCGGTACGAAGCATGCGCTGACATCTGTCAAGAAAACCCCAGGCGTCCTCGCCTTCAGCACCACTGAATATCGGAGGCTGTAGCCTCTCAAATCTCTCCAAACGACGCTGCTCATCGTCGGGCATAACTGGAACCATATAAGGAGGAGCTGGTGCAATGGGCGCAACTGGCTGAACTGGCTCGGGTGTGTGAGCCACAGGGGTCTGATTCCCTCCCCCTGCCTGTGAAGAAGATGCTGCAGCAGTAGCTGCAACTACCTGAGCCAAGCCTGTGCATACTGATAAGATCTGAGCCAAGGTCTCCTGAAGACCCGGTATCACAATGGGCACTGCCGGTGCCTGAACCTGAGTTGTCGGAGCGTCTGCCGCTGGAATCTGGTCCTGAGTCTGGTCAACCGGTGGGTCAGCAGGTGCTGGCGCTGCTGCCCTACCTCTACCACGACCACGGCCTCTGGGTGCCAATGGTGGTCGTCCGCCACGTCCGTTAGCTCGTGTTCTCGCCATCTGCGGGAGAATAGAATATGGAAAGATTTAATTTCATGATAACACAAATCGCACGATATGAATTCAAGAAAACGAGGTTTTTCCTAAAGTTTCTGTAGCCCTTCGAAGATAGATACGGACGTCTACGTACCGATCCGCGAAAGCCTACTAAACCGGCTCATGACTCGCGAGTCCTAATAACCTAGAGCTCTGATACCAACTTGTCACGACCCAAATCCGGTCGTGATGGCGCCCAACAATCAAGCTAGGCCAGCCAGACCAACAATTTAATTATCACAAAATACCAGTCCCCAAATGGACAACCCAAGAAGAATATATGAGTTTAAGAACTCCAATAATAATAATATTGAACAAAAGTACTGACACTCCCAAAGATCCGGAGTCACAAGTCTAGAGCCTCTAACAAACCCAACAGGAAAAGAGAGTACGATATAGAAGTACTCAAGTCTGAATACCAAAATACAAAATAACAACTGGAAATGAGAGGAGAAGCTAGGTTCTGCGAACGTAGGCACCTACCTCAGCAACCCGATATGACACTACAACCGCTTGAATTTCCCATCTACTGCTCCTGAGTACCTGAGTCTGCACACAAAAGGTGCAGGGAGTAGGGGTGAGTACTAAGTACTCAGTGAGTAACAAATATATAACAGCAGCTGAGAATAAGAAATCCACAAAATACCACAATATGAAGCTACACTACAGTCCGAATTTCCTACGAACTAGCAACAACAATACAATACAGCTACCACACAGTAATTCAACAAATACAGATGCAATGAAATGCACATAACCGCTACGGCGTATAGCCCGATCCAATTTAACGTCGACGGCGCTCACTGGGGGTGTGTACAGACTCCGGAGGGGCTCCTACAGCCCAAGCGCAATACTGCTACGGCGTGCAGCCCGATCCACATATCAACCACTGCGGCGTGCAGCCCGATCCAATACTCAGTCCACAATAAGCAATTAAGTCACAAAATAATTCATTTTCCTTAATTCTAGTTCTCAATTAATAATTTATGAAAAATACTTTAACTTTATTACATTTATAAAAGCCGGTGACTTAGCATTTCAAAAGTGTGATTTCAATTTCCAGGACTGAGATCAGTGATTTAAGCAATTATAGCTATCACATAAATATTGTCCTCTAAGGACGCTACAGGATCGGCACAAGGCCCCAAACAAGGCTTACAGCCCACAAATATATCACATACAGTGTATTTCCAACACTAACAACATATCATTCACATCCGGGATGGACCAAGTCTCAATCCCTAGTCACAATCAATCCCGCACCTGCCACGGTGTGCGAGCCACGCCCTACTAGCGTCACAATGTGCTAAGCCGGGGTTTCGAACCCTCGAGCTACCATATACAAAAACTACTCACCTCTAGCCGGTCGTAGACTCGTCCGCGATGCCTTTTCCTTTGAATTTAGCTCCCTTGTGCGTAGAATCTAGTCAAACCACAATAATTATATCAAATACGGGTCAAAGAATCATAACCCACTTCAATTTACATGAAATTCGCATAAATACACTAAGTTGGTAAAACCCGACCCCGGGCCCCACTGCTCGAAAAATTTCGAAATTAGTACCAACGCGACCCTCATCTCGCCACGAGTCCGTGCATATAAAATTTATCGAAATCGGAGTTCAAATGGCCTCCCAAATCCAAAAATCCCATTTTCAATACTTAGGCCACATTTCTTCAAGATTTCAACCCAATTTCATGAAGATTGATGTTAATACTACCATAAAATGATGTTTTTGAGTCAAGAATCTTACCTCCGACGAATACCCGATGACTTCTCAGGTGATTTCCTCGAGTTTTCTTCTCTCTAGTGGTCAAAATTGAGTTTTGGGGGTGTAAACCCGTAAGCTCTCTGTTCTGCAATTTAATTCACTGCCAGAGACTTTTGTTCTTCGCGTTCGCGTGAGATCCCACGCGTTCGCGAAGAACAGCTCCTCCTTACTCTTCGCGATCGCGACGCTCACCACGCGTTCGCGATGCTCAATTCCAGTTACCCTTCGCGAACGCGATGCCTCCCACGCGTTCGCTATGTTCAAGCTCCCAGCCGCCCAGATTTCTTCTACGCGTTCGCGATACACCTCCCGCGAACGCGAAGCACAACACCCACGACCCTACGCGAACGCGACCCAAGCAACGCGTTCGTGATGCTCAACACCCCTGGCGTACGCGAACGCGACACCCCGACCGCGAACGCGATGCATTGATCTTCCTGTACTTCGCGAACACGGCCCATGCCACGCGAACGCGAAGGTCAAAATGACTGGGCAGAAACATGCAGTTTTCTGCAGATTTTGCCAAGTCCCACAAGCCCGGTTGATGGTCCGAAATCATCCCGAGGCCCCCGGGACCCCAACGAAAACCACCAACGCACTCCAAAACATGATACGGACTTGTTCCAATCATAAAAACACCATACTAAACATCAAAATCTCCATTTACTTACGAATTCAAGCCTAAGGTTTTTCAAAACTTTCAAAACTAACATTCAATCCAAAACTCGATCAAACGATGTCCGAATGACCTGAAAATTTGCAGACATATCCAAAATCACATAACGAAGCTACAAAAATTGTCGAAATTCCATTCCGACCCCCGGATCAAAATATCACCTACTATCCGGTTTTCGCTAAAATTCAACATTCGCCAATTCAAGCCTAAAACTACACCGTACCTCCGAATTCAATTCTGATAGCTCTCCCAAGTCATAAATGATCCCCCGGAACTAGTCGAATCATCCGAATCCGGTTCCGAGCACTCTAACTCAATAGTCAACTCTTGGTTGACTTCTCATATTCAAGTTTTCTTTAAACATGCTATTTGTTTCATTTTAAATCCAAATCACTCCTAATTCACCCGACATATTCTAATACTGATTTAAAAGCATAAGATATGTAATTGCAAGGTAACGGGGTGGTACTTCCCGTAACGACGAGCCGGGTCGTTACAACCTCGGGTGCGTCCTCGTCCTCTACCACGGCCCCGGTCTCTGACGGGGACATCAGGGTGCGTGGGTGCTTGATCCCCACGAGTAGCATGTGTCCTCACCATCTGTGAGAGAATAAAAAGCAGAAGTTTAGATTTGGTGCCAAAAATCTCGCACGACATTGAATCCAAAACAAATGAAGAGTTTCCTAAATAGTTACATAGCCTCTCGTGGATAAATACGGATGTCTCCGTACCGATCCACGAGACTCTAAGTAACCGGTCTGTGTCCCGTGACTCCTATGAACCTAGAGCTCTGATACCAACTTGTCACGACCCTAGTTCACCAATCGTGAACCTGTCATGATGGCACCCAGTCCCCGCGACTAGGTAAGCCTAACACATTGCGGAATATACAAGTTTATGAACATTAAAAAAGAAATAGCAAAAAAATGATATAAATAGGAATGTAATCCGTGCCGCTTGGCACATACACTCATCAAACACACTGTATAACATACCACCAAGACCCGAAATCCCACGGGTAACACAGACTAAAAGGGAAATACAACTATGGCTCTATATATCAAGAGTATCTAAAACAAAGAAATGGGGGAAAACATCTACTAATACTATCAGAATAGAAGGAGGGCCTCCGAATCTACGGACGTAGAAGATCATACCTCGAGGTCTCCAAATGTGCTGCTGAATCACCTTGTATGAGCCTGTCCTGATGTACCTGGATCTACACAACAAAAGTGTGCAGAAGAGTAGCATGAGTACACCACGGCGGTACTTAGTATGTGCCAAGGCTAACCTCGATGGAGTAGTACGAGGAAGGTCAGGGCCCTACTGAGAGAAACAATAACATAATGATAATAACAATAATAAGCAGTTTAAATAATAATGAATCTGAAATAACAACAATAAAGTGATTACTGCAACCGTCTACAATTAAGCTAACAACAAGTAACCAACTCAACAAAACTTAACCAGCAAGTCCAGGACCTGTGGGAATTGAACCCATAGTCCCACTCTATAATCAACAATCCAGGAGCTACGAGAATTTAACCCGCAGTCCCCATAACAGTATCTCTGGGTCTCCGGGAATCGAACCCGCAACCCATGTCTCAATACCTCAGGATGTGTCTCAATGATCTCAGGATTTCCGGGAATCGAACCCGTAGTCCAAATCTCAATAATATATCAATAAACTCCGGGTCTCCGGGAATCGAACCCGCAGCCCTTGGATCTCCGGGAATCGAACCCGCAGTCCACAAACAATACCATCCGGGTCTATGGGAATCGAACCCATAGCCCTGGGATCTCCGAGAATTGAACCCGCAGTCCACCAATCACCAGATAAAGAAACGCACAGAGAAAATATAATATTCTTAACTACAACTTCAATAAGAACTAGTGCCAACAATTATCAAGAAGTTCAAATAAGACAATTAGGGAATTAGACATATAAATTCTATCTAGTCATGCTTTTCTAACGAATACCAGGTAAATGTAACAATTTTATCAACTAGGAACAGGAATATCACTAATCGTACAATTCAAGTACAGTGAGTTACAACAACCAATGCATGTACACGCCCGTCACCTCGCGTACAAGGCTTTTCAAGTATCACATAATATCCTAGGGGGGAAGGTTCCCGCACACGCGGTTAGACAAGCCACTTACCTCGACTCCGGTACGAAACCGCTAAGAGACAACTCTCTTTCCGCGAATGTCGGCCTCCACAGGTGTAGTATCTGATAAAAATCAAGAGAATCACATCAAAATAGGTCAATTGGGCATTATCCAATCAAAACAATTCAAAATACACTAAAATCACAAGTTGCCAAAACCCGACTTTCGGTACGCTTCTCGAAAAATTACGAATATTACATATTTGGAACACTCGTCCCAATACGTGTCTAAGCATATAAAATTTAGCAAATTCGGACTCCATTTGCCCATTCAAATCCTTGATTTTCTAAAATTCAAGCCTAGGGCTAAAACCTCCATAAAATACCCCAAATTCCTCCAATTTCATGAGATAATTGCATAATATTATCAATACCATTAATAATTCGAGTCCATAGTTAATTACCTGATGAATCCCCTTGAATTTCCCTTTAAAATCACCAAAATCGCCTCTTAAGCCGAGCCCCAAATGTTTTAAAATGTTTATGAAATTTCTAACTTTTGATATAATTAAACCCTCTGCGATTTCCGCTTCTGCGGACAAATTTCTGCCTCTGCAATACCGCTTCCGCGACCAATTGGTCGCTTCTATGAATCCCAGGCGTAATTGGCCATTTCCGCTTCTGCGAGCCACAGACCGCTTCCGCGCGTCCGCTCCTACGGAACAATGTCCGCTCCTGCGGGTTTTCCCGCTTCTGCGAACAAGAGTCCACTACTGCGGACTTGCTTAAGCGACAACACTTCCGCTTCTGCGGATCCTTCACCTCACGACGCTGGGCCGCTTCTGTGGCTCACCTTCCGCACCGGCGATGCCGCCCCTGCAGACCAAGTTCCGCTTCAGTGATCTACAGAGCTTCTGCGCTCCCATGTCCGCTCTTGCGGACTCGCTCCTGCGCTCCCATTTCTGCAGGAGCGAAAACAACAGAACAGAAGTCAAAAACCCGCAATTTTCCATGTTTTCTCCCGTTTAACCATCCGTAAACTCCCCGAGGCCCCCGGGACCTCATCCAATCACACCAACACATCCTAATACCTTATTCGAACTTGTTCCAATCCTCAAAACACGTCTAACAAAACCAAAACCCACAATTCACATTGAATTCAAGCCTAAATTCCTTAAAACTTTCTGAATTACACATTCGATCAAAAACCCGACCAAATGACGTCCGAATGACCTAAAAATTTTGCGGACATATCCAAAATCACATAACAAAGATACAAAAGTTGTCAGAATTCCATTCCGACCCCGGATCAAACTCTCACCTATCGTTCGGATTCACCAAAATTTCAAACTTCGGCATTTCAAGCCTAATTGAGCTACAGACCTCCAAAATACATTTCGAATGCGCTCCTAACCCCGAAATCACCTAACGGAGCTAATGGAACCATCAGATTTCCATTCCGAGGTTGTCTTAACACTGTTCCTACTACGAGCCATTTTCCAACTATAAAGCTCCAATTTAGGGACTAAGTGTCCCAAAACACTCCAAATTCCAGAACCGACCCTTCCGGCAAACCGCAAT
This sequence comes from Nicotiana noctiflora, assembly GCA_032618575.1. Classification (NCBI taxonomy): domain Eukaryota; kingdom Viridiplantae; phylum Streptophyta; class Magnoliopsida; order Solanales; family Solanaceae; genus Nicotiana; species Nicotiana noctiflora. Next base: position 321,343 of record JASVEL010011864.1, on the reverse strand, counting down.
AGCAGAAATGAACTTAGGGGAACAACTAAATTGGGGATTGGGGCATAAATTTCAAAAATGACCGGCTGGGTCGTTACAAAGACTTATATGATGTTAGTTAGAGAAGCTTGATTAGATAGGATTATCTATCTAAGTGCCTACTTGTCTTAATTGAACTTTCTGGAACTTGTTGAGACTGCATTTTGTGTAATTTGTAGCTATGTACTTCATATTTCTCTGTGTTTTTCCTCTTATTGATTGTGTTTGTGTTTGTGCACTGCGGGTTCAATTCCCGGAGATCCGATGCTACTGAGGTAAAGGATTGCGGGTTCAATTCCTACAGATCCCGAGATAGTGAGATACGGGCTGGGGGTTCGATTCCTGAAGACCCAGAGATACTGAGATATGAACTGCGGGTTCAATTCCCGGAGATCCTGAGATATTGAGATACGGGCTGCGGGTTCAATTCCCAGAGACCTAGAGATAATGATATACGGACTCCGGGTTCAATTCTCGGAGATCTTGTGTTACTGAGACAAGGACTGCGGGTTCAATTCCTGGAGATTCTTTGAGACTAATATACGGACTGCGGGTTCGATTTCCGGAGATCCTGAGTTGTTGAGTATAGAGAGGGATTGCGGCTTCAATTCCCGGAGATCCTAGACTTGTTGATTTGTACATTGTTGTGTTGATTTCTCCCTGTTAGCTTAATTGTAGACAGTTGCAGTATTTACTTCATTGCTTTTATTTCGGTCTTATTCTTATTTAAACTGCTCGATATTATTATTATCATTATTTTTATTATTTCTCGGTAGGGCCCTGACCTTCCTCATCACTACTCCATCGAGGTTAGGCTTGGCACTTACTGAGTACCGCCGTGGTGTACTCACACTACTCTTCTGCACACTTTTGTTGTTCAGATCCAGGTACATCAGATCAAGCGCACTACTGGTGATTTAGGAGTACCTTCAGGAAACTCGAGGTATGATCTGCTACGTCCGCAGATCTGGAGGGTCTTCTTCTATTCCTATTAGTGATATCAGCCGTTTTCCTTATTTTCGTTGTATAGACACTCTTGATGTATAGAGCCACAGTTGTACTCTTTCTTAGTCTGTGTTGCCCGTGAGTTTTTGGGTCTTTGTAGTTGGGTTTTCTTCTGGTATTTGGGCGAAATGTATGTGCCGAGCGGCACTGATTACATTTCTTTTACATCATTCTGATGTTATCTTATATTTTCTTTCATAAGAGTGTATATTCCGCATTGTGTTAGTCTTACCAAGTCGCGAAGACTGGGTGCCGTCATTACATGTTCACGATTCGTGAACTAGGGTCATGACAACTCTGTTTAACAGTCCGCGAATCATAAATCCGGATAAGGAATCCTGTTAACCCGGGAGAAGGTGTTAGGCATTCCCGAGTTCCGTGGTTCTAGCATGGTTTCTCAAATGTCATATTCCGCTTATTTAATCTGATTTATACCATGCTTTAACTTATATGCAAAATTTAACCTTTAACCGCTTTTAATATTATTATTCATTATTTTAATAAAAGAATAGCAACATCATGAAAATGCATCTCAAACTACGTCACAATCAATGTACCCGTGATTATCGACACATTTTGATTCTGTTGAGATTTGGATTTGGGTCACATAAATGTGCACCCAAGCTTAGGGAGATACAATTATTAAATACGCGCTTAAAGCTACTAACACGTTATTATTTTGAGGAAGCCGTGAAAATTCATTAAACGACCAATCCCGAATTTCTAAGTATTTTTAATTAAGACAAAATGAGGGCCCCGTTAATATGGCGAGGCACGCCTCCTTTATTTTAAGGATATCATAAAATGACTACATTTTTTATTTTTTATGTTTTTTATCTATAATAAGGAAAGAAAAATCTTAATTAATTATGAGCTAAAATATGCAATACAGTCATCTAATTTGTGACAAATATTAATGAAGCAGAATTTAATTTATATTTAAAAAATTTTGAATTTTTATTTTTTTAATAAATACGATATTTCTTAACTAGAATTAAAAGAAACTAATTAGAACATGATTAAATACTGCATTGTAATATATTAAAAAAACTAATAAAATTATTTATTCAAAATTATTTGAAACTAAGTTCATCTTAAAACTATCCTAAATTAACTGTAATTGTTTTATTTAAATTCATTTTCTAAACAATAAAAGATAAAATCCTAGTTGATTACAGGCTCAAAGTGTGACATATTATTTAATACATTAAGGCAAAAGTTTAGTGAAAGTAAACATCATTAAAATTGAAATTAAAAGAAAAATACAAAATCGACAAATATTATATACAAATCAAACCAATTATCCTACAAGTAATTTAAACTCATATTATTATATGGCTTGAACCATTGAAATTAACTATTTACAAATATTTAAAAAATAATAATTAACCTTAATTACTTATACTTATTTGAAGATTTGTTAAACTTGAAAACAAACTTGTATTATTTAAACTCAAATCGTACCTAAATGCCCAATTCAAGCAAAATAACTAAAATTTACATTTTTACTAAGTTTAGCTACATATTTGCAATTTAGCCTATTAAAGACAATATTAAAATATTTATAGCTACTGAACTAACCAGTTTTAATTAATCCGATTAATTAAAGAGTAACTTATTTTTATTTTAATTACTAAACAACTTGGCCATTAATAACATGTTTATACCTATACTATTTAATAATCATATTGAAGTGAATTATTATTACTTCAAAAAGCCTAATTATTCAAAGTGATAAAAATTGGCAGAACATTAATATGAAAAATAATTTAAACACAATCAGTAAAAGAAAACAAGGAAAAGGATAATTAAAATTTCAAAACTTTCATTCTTCACATGTATTCATTTTTTAAACTTAAACACAATCAGTCATGTACCTCATATTGGAAAAATAGAAGAATACAGGATTGATCAATACAGCAATAGAAGCAACGCAACAACAGCGGTGGAAGGAAAAACAACCCAGTATCGGAACTTTTTAAAGGAACCCAGTAACTAAGATCTGAACTTGATAATATAATTTTGCTAATTGAAAAACTCTCTTTTTTAGAATTGTTTTTAATTTTTTTTCTTAACTCTTCACAATTCTTGTTAATTTTTTTCTTTTCTGATTCTTACTTCTGATATTTTACTCTCTAATCTCTCTCAATATTTTTTCTTCTTTTTTAAACTTCTGATTTCCTTCTTCTATATATAAGTAAAACATCTTCTTTCTTTAATTAAAAAAATAGACCACTATAAATTAAAAAACGTAAAAGAATCCACTTTCTTGAACCCCACAATCCACTAATTTATTTTAATTATACTTTAAATCCTACTACACTATGTTTTGTACCCCACTATACTTATTTTATTAATACTTTACCTACCACTATAAAATATTTTTTCTCCCACTTTGATTTTAATAATATTTAAATAACTAATGGATAAAATACTTTAATTCAAATAATTGTCAACATTTTAATGACCAAAATACCCCCCAAATTACTGAAATTTACTATTCTACCCTTATCAGCTATAACCAATTCATCTAAATGAAACAACTAAAATATAGCAATTTTAACCAATTCTTAACCAAATTTAAACAACATATTCAAACTAAATGAAGAACAACAAGATCAATCTGGATTATTTTGAACATTCATATCAACTATTCTTCCAAATTCAACAACAATAAAAATCATAATAAACAAATAGATTTTAATTACTAGATTTAGATTCAACTTAACAAGATCAAATAAAACATTAAGTCTAAGTTTTTACACAACAATAAACAAATTCAAATCACTAAAACTGAATAATTAATTGAACTTCAAATTAAATCTAACAATGTTATAATCAAAAATATGAGATTCAAGTATCAACTAAATGCATTTCTATATTAAAATTTAAACAAAACACATGACTAAAGCATAAAGATGAAGAAATAACCAAGAACATGATGAACAACAATTAAGGCAAAAAAATCAAGTATATACTATCTATATCCGAAAACATACATATACATATATATATATATATATATATATATATATATATATATATATATATATATATATATATATGTGACGACCCGGCCCGTCGTCACGGGAATTACCACCCCGTTATGTTGTAAATACATGTTTTATGATTTTATATCAGTGTTGGAGTCTATCGGGTGAGTTAGGAGTGAATTGGATTGAAAATGAGGCATATAGCCTTTTTGAAGGAGACTTGAATAAGGAAAGTCAACCCGGAGTTGACTATTTGGTTAGAGGGCTCGGAATCGGATTTTGATGATTCGGTTAGTTCCGGGAGGTGATTTGTGACTTAGGGGAGCGATCGGAATTGAATTTGGAGACCCGGTGTAGAAATAGGCTTGAATTGGCTAAGGTTGAATTTTGGCGAAATCCGAACGGTAGGTGAGATTTTGATCCGGGGATCGGAATGAAATTCCGACAGTTGTAGTAGCTCCGTTAGGTGATTTTGGATGTGCCTGCAAAATTTCAGGTCATTCGGACGTTGTTTGGTCGGGTTTTTGATCGAATGTGTAATTCGGAATGTTTGAAGGAATTTAGGCTTGAATTTGATGTGAATTATGGGTTTTGGTGTTATTAGACGTGTTTTGAGGATTGGATCAAGTTCGAATAAGGTGTTAAGAAGTGTTGGTGTGTTTTGATGAGGTCCCGGGGGCCTCGGGGTGTTTTCGGATGGTTAAACGGAAGAAAATCATGGAAATTGCAGGTTGAAGAGTTCTGGTTCTGTTGTTTCCGCTCCTGCGGAATTTTGGACGCAGGAGCGAGTCCGCAGAAGCGGACGAGGGGCGCAGGAGCGGCTGGTTATGCAGAAGCGGAAGTCATTCCGCTGAAGCGGCATCGCTGGTGCGAGCCAGTGATCGCAGAAGCGAAGGGGAAGAAAAGGGGCATGGTCCGCAGAAGCGGACATTTGACCGTTTGGGCGAGACCGCAGAAGCGGTCAGTGATGCGCAGAGGCGGATGTGTCCGCAGAAGCGAAAGCTTCTTCGCAGAAGCGGGCCCGCTTAAGCGGCCCTTTGCTCGCAGAAGCGGAAATGGCCGGCCAGGCCTGGAACCGCTGAAGCGACCCTTTGGTCGCGGATACGGACTCGTAGGAGCGGAAAATATTCCGCAGAAGCGAAAATCGCTGTAAGTAAGTGTATCAGAAGTTAGAAAAATTTCAGAACATTTCACACATTTGGGTCTCGGCTTTAGAGGCGATTTGGGCGATTTTGAAGAGAAATTCAAGGGAAATCATCGGGTAATCAACTATGGACTTAAACTATGATTAGTATTGGTAATATTATGCAATTATATCATGAGAATGGAGGAATTTGGGGTAATTTATGGAGGATTTAGCCCTAGGCTTGAACTTTAGAAAATCAAGGTTTTGAATGGGCAAATGGAGTCCGAATTTGGTAAAATTGATATGCTTAGACTCGTATTGAGATGAGGGTTCGAATATGTGACTTTCGTGATTTTTCGACAAGCGTACCGAAAGTCGGGTTTTGACAACTTTGGGAATTTTGATGTAAATTGAGTTGTATTGATTGGGTGTCGTCCCATTGGCCTAATTTGTTGTATTTCTACTGTATTTGATCGGATTCTACGCGTGCGGAGCTTGATTCTCGTGGCAAGGGCATTGCGGAGTAGTCGTCGCGCCGTATTGAGGTGAGTAATAGATGTGGGTGATGACCAGCGGGTTCGAAACCCCGGTATACCACTTTGTGACGCTCTATAGCGGCGAGACACGCACACTCTTGAGAGTGCGGGGTCGATCATGAACTGGAGACTATATATTAGTCCGACCTGTTGATACCGTATTATTGGCTATTCTCGAGCCGTCGAACCTCCTTCTCGGATGGTTGCATATATATATATATATTGTGATAATGGCCACTCTTGAGCCGTTGAACCCCCTTCTTGGGCGGTTGAGTATACTTGTGGGCCGTGAGCCAGTTATTGGATCCCGCGAGGATCGTTATCATTGTCTTATCATATAGACATGCTAGTTTACTACTAGTCCGCAGCTATTTTTGTTATTATGCCAATTCCAATCTCTGGAACTTGACATTACTGTTTTCCAACTGAAAAATGATAAAAGAGTTTTCAAAAACTATTTTTGAGCCTGCGAGGCTGTATCTGCATATTAGCTGACTAGTAGTGGATCGGGATGCGCGCCGCAGCGAGATATATGTTGGATCGGACTGCACGCCGCAGGAATATCTCTATGAGATGTGCTTGGGCTGTAGGAGCCCCTCCGGAGTCTGAACCCCCACAGTGAGCACGGGTACCCAAAATTGGAGTCGGGCTACGCGCCGTAGCGGTCATATCATGCATTGCATTGCATTTTGCTACATCTGCTAGTTGTTATGCTATTTATTGGTATTTGTTGGCACAGGTACAGTGAATATTGATTCTGTGACAGGGTAGCTGATTATAGCTTTACATAGTGCTTTATTGCGGATTTCTTATCTGTGCTGTCTTACCCTTGTTTATTACCACTGAGTCTGGCAATACTCATTTTACTCCCTGCACCTTGTGTGCAGATCCAGGTACCTCTCAGCAGTGATCCAGTAGCGGTGCGAGGCGACATCCGTGGGATATACGAGGTAGCTGCAGAGTCCGCAGGACCCGATATTCCTTCCTACCTGTCTTTTGATTTTGTATTGACATTTCTTTCCGCACTTGGTATCTTGTAAACCTTTATACACTCATGTTCAGTAGAGGCTCATGACTCTTGACCCTTGGTCTATGGGAGTTGATGTATTATGGGACTTGGTTCCCCGTTTTCGTTACATATATTGCTGTTATTTCTTGAATTAATTTGCTTAAATGGGTTAAAGAGAGCTTCTAGCTCCGTGGTTGATATGGATTGGTCAGGCTGGCTTAGCAATGTGCTGGGCGCCATCACGACCGGATTTGGGGTCGTGACAAGTTGGTATCAGAGCCTAGGTTTACTAGGCCTCGTGAGTCTTGAGCCAGTTAGTAGAGTCTTGTGGATCGGTACGGGGACGCCTGTACTTATCCTCGGGAGGCTGTGAACCTTTAGGAAAACTTCACTTTTCTTGAACTCCGTCGTGCGATCTTGTTGTTCCGAGAACAGAACTTCTATATTCTATTCTCTCGCAGATGGCGAGAACGCGAGCATCAGGACGAGGTGGACGACCTCCATTGCCACCTGTTAGAGGCCGTGGGCGCGGTCGTGCTAGAGGTAGAGGTAGGGCACCTGAGCAATGCCAGCTGACCTGCCCGTTGTACCAGTTCAGGAGCAGCCCCCAGTGGTTGATGCTCCAGCAGCCCCAGTTCAGGGCAAGACTGTATCTATTGCTATTCCTGGTCTTCAGGAGACTCTCGCTTCCGGTTTGGCTCAGGTAGTCTCAGCTACTGCTACTGTAGCGACATCTCAGACATGGGGGTGGTCGGCGGACCCTGCAGCTCGCACACCGACCCGGCCGTTCGGGGACTTCGGACACCGCAGGCGGTCCCTCGCTCGGTGGTTGCACCGGTTATTCCTCCGACTGCACCAGCTCCAGCTCCAGAGCATATGGTTCGAGTTATGCCCGATGACGAGCGGCTCGCCTTGAGAGATTTGGTAGACTTCGACCACCCCATTTCGGTGGCGTTGAGGGCGAGGATGCCCGGGGTTTCTTGGATAAGTGTCAGAAGATGCTGCGTACGGCTGGTATTCTTGAGTCCGGCGGAGTTTCATTTACTACATTTCAGTTCACTGGTCCCGCATTTGATTGGTGGGAGGAGTTTGAGAGGCGTAGACCGGCAAGAGCAGCACCTCTCACATGGCAGCAGTTCTCTACTCTCTTTCTAGAGAAATATGTACCTCAGTCTCGTCGCGAGGAGCTACGTCGCCAGTTCGAGTGGTTAATTCAGGGCGACATGTCTGTGACCCAGTATGAGCTTAGATTCACTCAGTTGGCTAGGCATGCCACATGGATGATCCCCACTGATAGGGAGAGGATCAGGAGGTTCATTGATGGCCTCAACTACTCTATCCGTATTCTTATGACCAGCGAGCGAGTTCTGTCATCATCGTTTGAGCAAGTAGCTAATATGGCACGCTCCATTGAGGCGGATCGTCGCCGAGAGAGAGAGGAGCGGGAGGCCAAGAGGCCTCGCGGTTCTGGCAGTTTCAGCGGTGCTCCATCTAGAGGGCATTCCCGGCAGAGCCGAGGTCGCTCATCTAGACCTTCTCATTCAGGCCGCCCAGAGCAGAGCGGAGGTTCCTATGGTCGTGGTCGACAGGGGTTTCAGCGAGGTCAGTCATCACTTATTGCCCTCCCAGCCCAGAGTGCAGCACCTACTTCTCCAACACCAGGTGCATGTTATGAGTGTGGTGAGTTTGGCCACATGAGGAGACATTGCCCTCGACTACGTAGGGGCGGGACTCAGCAGAGGGATCAGCCCTCCTCTTCAGCACCATCTCAGTCTAGTAGAGGTGGAGGTCAGTCTTCTCGTGGTCGCCCCGGGGGCGAGGAGAGATCTGGTGGAGGCCAGGCACGGTTCTATGCACTTCCTGACAGGCGTGATGCAGTTGCCTCCGATGCAGTGATTACAGGTATCATTTCTGTCTGTCACAGAGATGCCTCTGTTCTATTTGATCCAGGGTCCACATATTTTTACGTGTCCTCTTATTTTGCACATCACTTGGGTGCGACTCGTGGTAGTCTTGATTTACCTGTTCATGTATCCACCCCCGTGGGTGATACGATTGTTGTGGATCATGTCTATAGATCCTGTGTTATATCCATTGGGGGTCTGGAGACCCAGGCAGATTTGTTATTGTTGGGGATGGTGGACTTTGATGTTATATTGGGTATGGACTGGTTGTCTCCGTATCATGCTATATTGGACTGTCATGCTAAGACGATTACGTTGGCCATTCCTGGTATTTCTCAGATTGAGTGGCGGGGTTCGACCGATTTCGTCCCTAGCCGTGTTATTTCGTTCTTAAAAGCTCAGAGGATGGTTGAAAAAGGGTGTTTATCGTATCTTAGCTTTTGTGAGAGATGTGGGAGCTAAATCTCCTAGCATTGATTCTGTACCTGTTGTAAGGGACTTCCCAAATGTATTCCCCTCAGACCTGCCGAGCATGCTGCCGGATAGGGATATTGATTTTGGCATTGACTTGGTGCCGGGCACTCAGCCTATATCCGTTCCTCCTTATCGGATGGCACCAGCTGAGTTGAAAGAACTGAAAGAGCAGCTTCAGGAGCTTCTGGATAAGGGTTTCATCCGTCCTAGTGTGTCCCCGTGGGGTGCGCCGGTATTATTTGTTAAAAAGAAAGATGGTTCCATGCGAATGTGTATTGATTATAGGCAATTGAACAAAGTGACAGAGTGAAGAACAAGTACCCTCTACCGCGCATAGATGATTTGTTTGATCGGTTACAGGGTGCGAGGGTGTTTTCTAAGATCGATCTTCGTTCAGGCTATCATCAGCTGAAGATCAGGGACTCGGATATTATGAAGACTGCATTCAGGACCCGATATGGTCATTATGAGTTTCTTGTGATGTCGTTTGGGCTGACCAACGCCCCAGCAGCATTTATGCATCTGATGAACAGTGTGTTCAGGCCTTATTTGGATTCATTTGTGATTGTGTTCATTGATGACATTCTAGTCTACTCCCGTAGTCAGGAGGAGCATGCTCAGCATTTGAGTATTGTGTTGGAGAGATTGAGAGAGGAGAAGCTATATGCTAAATTCTCCAAGTGCGAGTTTTGGCTCGATTCCGTAGCATTTTTGGGACATGTGGTGTCTCGTGATGGTATTCAGGTTGATCAGAAAAAGATAGAGGCGGTGCAGAGTTGGCCTAGACCGACCTCAGCTACAGAGATCAGGAGTTTTCTTGGCTTGGCGGGGTATTATCGCCGGTTTGTTCAAGGATTTTCATCCATTGCTTCTTCATTGACTAAATTGACCCAGAAGGGTGCACCATTCGTGTGGTCGGATGAGTGCGAGGAGAGCTTTCAGAAGCTCAAGACAGCTTTGACCACAGCTCCAGTGTTAGTATTGCCATCAGCTTCAGGTTCATATACCGTTTATTGTGATGCCTCGAGAGTGGGGATAGGTTGTGTGTTGATGCGGGAAGGAAAGGTAATTGCTTATGCTTCTCGGCAGTTGAAGCCGCATGAGAAGAACTATCCTGTTCATGACTTGGAGCTAGCCGCCATTGTTCATGCCTTGAAGATTTGGAGGCACTATTTGTATGGTGTGTCTTGTGAGGTGTATACCGACCATCGTAGTCTCCAGCACTTGTTCAAACAGAAAGACCTTAATTTGAGACAGCGGAGATGGCTTGAGTTGCTTAAGGATTATGACATCACTATATTATATCATCCGGGAAAGGCCAATGTGGTGGCCGATGCTTTGAGCTGGAAGGCGGTCAGTATGGGGAGCTTGGCATATATTCCAGCTGAGGAGAGGCCATTTGCTTATGATGTTCAGGTGCTAGCCAATCGGCTAGTGAGGTTAGATATTTCAGAGCCCAGCAGGGTATTGGCTTGTGTTGTATCTCGGTCATCTCTATATGATCGTATTCGTGAGCACCAGTATGATGACCCACATTTGGCTGTCCTGAGGGACAGAGTTCAGCATGATGATGCTAGAGATGTCACCATTGATAGTGACGGCGTATTGAGGATGTAGGGCCGGATATGTGTGCCCAATGTTGATGGCCTTCGTGAGTTGATTCTGGAGGAGGCCCATAGCTCGCGGTATTCTATCCATCCAGGAGCCGCTAAGATGTATCAAGATTTGAAACAGCACTATTGGTGGAGAAAGATGAAAATGGACATTGTCGGACATGTAGCACGGTGCCTCAACTGTCAGCAGGTTAAGTACGAGCATCAGAGGCCCGGTGGCGTATTTCAGCGCATTGTTATTCCTGAGTGGAAATGGGAGAGGATCACTATGGACTTTGTTACTGGACTCCCTCGGACGGCGAGGAAGTTTGATTCCGTATGGGTGATTGTGGATAGACTGACCAAGTCAGCTCACTTCATTCCAGTTAGTACTACCTACTCATCGGAGCGGTTGGCAGCGATCTTTATTCGAGAGATTGTTCGGTTGCATGGAGTTCCAGTGTCTATCATATCCGACAGGGGTACTCAGTTCACTTCTCAGTTTTGGAGAGCATTTCAGCGAGAGATGGGTACGCGGGTTGAGTTGAGTACAACATTTCACCCCCAGACAGACGGACAGTCTGAGCGCACTATTCAGATCTTGGAGGATATGTTGCGAGCTTGTGTGATTGATTTTGGTGGTTCGTGGGATGAGTTCCTACCACTTGCTGAGTTTGCCTACAACAACAGTTATCAGTCGAGTATTCGGATGGCCCCGTATGAGGCATTGTATGGCAGGCGGTGTAGATCCCCCGTGGGATGGTTTGAGCCTGGTGAGGTTAGATTGATAGGGACTGAGTTAGTCCAGGATGCTCTAGATAGAGCAAAGTTGATCCAGGAGAGGCTTCGTACAGCACAGTCTCGTCAGAAGAGTTATACGGACCGTAGAGTTCGGGAGTTGTCTTTCATGGTTGGTGACAGAGTATTGTTGAAGATTTCACCTATGAAGGGTGTCATGAGGTTTGGGAAGAAAGGAAAGTTGAGTCCCGGGTACATTGGTCCTTTTGAGATACTTAGGAGAGTTGGAGAGGTGGCATATGAGTTGGCCTTGCCGCCCAGCTTATCCAGCGTTCATCCAGTATTCCATGTGTCTATGCTCCGAAAGTACATTGGAGATCCGTCTCATGTATTAGATTTCAGAACCATTCAGCTTGATGGTGATCTATCCTATGATGTGGAGCCTATTGCCATTTTGGGACGTCAGGTGAGAAAATTGAGGTCTAAGGAGATTGCATCGGTTAAGGTTCAGTGGAGAGGTCGACCCGTGGAGGAGGCCACTTGGGAGATCGAGCAGGAGATGCAGAGCAGTTATCCTCACTTGTTTGAGACTTCGGGTATGATTCTTGACCCGCTCGAGGACGAGCGTTTGCTTAAGAGGGGGAGAATGTGACGACCCGGCCCGTCGTCACGGGAATTACCACCCCGTTATGTTGAAATTGTATGTTTTATGATTTTATATCAGTCTTAGAGTCTATCAGGTGAGTTAGGAGTGAATTGGATTGAAAATGAGGCATATAGCCTTTTTGAAGGAGACTTGAATAAGGAAAGTCAACCCGGAGTTGACTATTTTGTTAGAGGGCTTGGAATCAGATTCTGATGATTCGGTTAGTTCCGGGAGGTGATTTGTGACTTAGGGGAGCGATCGGAATTGAATTTGGAGACCCGGTGTAGAAATAGGCTTGAATTGGCTAAGGTGAATTTTGGCGAAATCTGAACGGTAGGTGAGATTTTGATCCAGGGGTCGGAATGGAATTCCGACAGTTGCAGTAGCTTCGTTAGGTGATTTTGGATGTGCCTGCAAAATTTCAGGTCATTCGGACGTCGTTTGGTCGGGTTTTTGATCGAATGTGTAATTCGGAATGTTTTAAGGAATTTAGGCTTGAATTTGATGTGAATTATGGGTTTTGGTGTTATTAGACGTGTTTTGAGGATTGGAGCAAGTTCGAATAAGGTGTTAAGATGTGTTGGTGTGTTTGGATGAGGTCCCGGGGGCCTCGGGGTATTTTCGGATGGTTAAACGGAAGAAAATTGTGGAAAAATTGCAGGTTGGGATTCTGTTTCTGTTGTTTCCGCTCCTGCGGAATTGGGGGCGCAGGAGCGAGTCCGCGAAGCGGACGAGGGGCGCAGGAGCACTTGGTTACGCAGAAGCGGAAATCCTTCCGCTGAAACGGTGTCGCTGGTGCGAGCCAGTGATTGCAGAAGCGGACGAGAAGAAAATGGGAAGGTCCGCAGAAGCGGACACTTGACCGCTTGGGCGAGTCCGCAGGAGCGGACTCTGGTGCGCAGAAGCGGATGTCTTCGCAGAAGCGGAGGTTTAATCGCGGAAGCGGACGCGCATAAGTGGCCCTTTGCTCGCAGAAGCGGAACTGGCCGACTAGGCCTGGAACCGCTGAAGCGACCCTTTGGTCGCGGATACGGACGCGTAGGAGCGGAAATTATTCCGCAGAAGCGAAAATCGCTGTAAGTTAAGTGTATCAGAAGTTAGAAAAATTTCAGAACATTTCACACATTTGGGTCTCGGCTTTAGAGGCGATTTGGGCGATTTTGAAGAGAAATTCAAGGGAAATCATCAGGGTAATCAACTATGGACTTAAACTATGATTAGTATTGGTAATATTATGCAATTATATCATGAGAATGGAGGAATTTAGGGTAATTTATGGAGGATTTAGCCCTAGGCTTGAACTTTAGAAAATCAAGGTTTTGAATGGGCAAATGGAGTCCGAATTTGGTAAAATTGATATGCTTAGACTCGTATTGAGATGAGGGTTCCGAATATGTGACTTTCATGATTTTTCGACAAGCGTACCGAAAGTCGGGTTTTGACAACTTTGGGAATTTTGATGTAAATTGAGTTGTATTGATTGGGTGTCGTCCCATTGGCCTAATTTGTTGCATTTCTACTGTATTTGATCAGATTCTACGCGTGCGGAGCTTGATTCTCGTGGCAAGGGCATTGCGGAGTAGTCGTCGCGCCGTATTGAGGTGATTAATAGATGTGGGTGATGACCAGCGGGTTCGAAACCCCGGTATACCACTTTGTGACGCTGTATAGCGGCGAGACACGCACACTCTTGAGAGTGCGGGGTCGATCATGAACTGGAGACTATATATTAGTCCGACCTGTTGATACCGTATTATTGGCTATTCTCGAGCCGTCGAACCTCCTTCTCGGATGGTTGCATATATATATATATTGTGATAATGGCCACTCTTGAGCCGAGGAACCCCCTTCGTGGGCGGTTGAGTATACATGTGGGCCGTGAGCCAGTTATTGGATCCCGCGAGGATCGTTATCATTGTCTTATCATATAGACATGCTAGTTTACTACTAGTCCGCAACTATTTTTGTTGTTATGCCAATTCCAATCTCTGGAACTTGACATTACTATTTTCCAACTGAAAAATGATAAAAGAGTTTTCAAAAACTATTTTTGAGCCTTGCGAGGCTGTATCTGCATATTAGCTGACTAGTAGTGGATCGGGCTGCGCGCCGCAGCGAGATATATGTTGGATCGGACCGCACGCCGCAGGAATATCTCTATGAGATGTGCTTGGGCTGTAGGAGCCCCTCCGGAGTCTGAACCCCCACAGTGAGCACGGGTACCCAAAATTGGAGTCGGCTACGCGCCGTAGCGGTCATATCATGCATTGCATTGCATTTAGCTACATCTGCTAGCTGTTATGCTATTTATTGGTATTTGTTGGTACAGGTACAGTGAAGATTGATTCTATGACAGGGTAGCTGATTATAGCTTTACATAGTGCTTTATTGCGAATTTCTTATCTGCGCTGTCTTACCCTTGTTTATTACCACTGAGTCTGGCAGTACTCATTTTACTCCCTGCACCTTGTGTGCAGATCCAGGTACCTCTCAGCAGTGATCCAGTAGCTGTGCGAGGCGACATCCGTGGGATATACGAGGTAGCTGCAGAGTCCGCAGGACCCGATATTCCTTCCTACTGTCTTTTGATTTTGTATTGACATTTCTTTCCGCACTTGGTATCTTGTAAACCTTTATACACTCATGTTCAGTAGAGGCTCGTGACTCTTGACCCTTGGTCTATGGGAGTTGATGTATTATGGGACTTGGTTCCCCGTTTTCGTTACATATATTGCTGTTATTTCTTGAATTAATTTGCTTAAATTGGTTAAAGAGAGCTTCTAGCTCCGTGGTTGATATGGATTGGTCAGGCTGGCTTAGCAATGTGCTGGGCGCCATCACGACCGGATTTGGGGTCGTGACAATATACATATATATATATATATATATATATAAAGAAAAAGAAAGAAAAAAAAAACGGGGGAGGGGGGCTGGCGGCGATGAGGTGGTTGAAGGGTGGAGCCGGCTGGAGGTCGTTTGCGACAGTGTGACTTGGGTGGGGTGATGCTGGTGGTTGTTCGACGTAGACTACGTGGGGTTAATGGTCGACCATGGTTGGAACTTGGGGTGACGATGTGAGGAGGAAGACAAGGATGTTTCTTTACCTCCAGCCGGCTCCACCCTTCAACCACCTCATCGCCGCCAGCCCCCCTCCCCCGTTTTTCTTTTTTTTTCTTTCTTTTTCTTTATATATATATATATATATATATATATATATATATATATATATATATATATATATATATGTATATGTATGTTACGGATATAGACAGTATATACTTGATTTTTTTGCCTTACTTGTTGTTCATCATGTTCTTGGTTATTTCTTCATCTTTGTGCTTTAGTCATGTGTTTTGTTTAAATTTTAATATAGAAATGCATTTAGTTGATACTTGAATCTCATATTTTTGATTATAACATTGTTAGATTTAATTTGAAGTTCAATTAATTATTCAGTTTTAGTGATTTGAATTTGTTTATTGTTGTGTTAAAACTTAGACTTAATGTTTTATTTGATCTTGTTAAGTTGAATCTAAATCTAGTAATTAAAATCTATTTGTTTGTTATGATTTTTATTGTTGTTGAATTTGGAAGAATAGTTGTTATGAATGTTCAAAATAATCCAGATTGATCTTGTTGTTCTTCATTTAGTTTGAATATGTTGTTTAAATTTGGTTAAGAATTGGTTAAAATTATTTTGAACATTCATAACAACTATTCTTCCAAATTCAACAACAATAAAAATCATAACAAACAAATAGATTTTAATTACTAGATTTAGATTCAACTTAACAAGATCAAATAAAACATTAAGTCTAAGTTTTAACACAACAATAAACAAATTCAAATCACTAAAACTGAATAATTAATTGAACTTCAAATTAAATCTAACAATGTTATAATCAAAAATATGAGATTCAAGTATCAACTAAATGCATTTCTATATTAAAATTTAAACAAAACACATGACTAAAGCACAAAGATGAAGAAATAACCAAGAACATGATGAACAACAAGTAAGGCAAAAAAATCAAGTATATACTATCTATATCCGAAAACATACATATATATATATATATATATATATATATATATATATATATATACACACACACACACACACATATATATATATATATATATATATAAAGAAAAAGAAAGAAAAAAAAAGAAAAACGGGGGAGGGGGGCTGGCGGCGATGAGGTGGTTGAAGGGTGGAGCCGGCTGGAGATCGTTTGCGACAGTGTGACTTGGGTAGGGTGATGCTGGTGGTTGTTCGACGTAGACTACGTGGGGTTAATGGTCGACCATGGTTGGAACTTGGGGTGACGATGTGAGGAGGAAGACAAGGATGTTTCGTTCAGTTGGACAGCGATGGAGGTGGTCGTTGGTGGCTGCTGGTGTAGCAGCTGGGGTTGCTATCCGATGAAGAAGATGAAGAAAGAAGAAAAGGGAAGAAGAGAAGGTAGGGTGGAGACTTGTATGTGTTATATTTTTTAGGTTTAGGGTTTGTTTTGAATAGTGTATAGTAGTATAGTGGATGGGTTATGGGTTATGGGTAATGGGTCATGGATCATGGGTTCGGGTTATGGGGTTTTGGGTTGGGTAGAATAGGTTTGAGCCTAGATTTAAAATTTAGGAAGAGGCCCAATTCCATATTTGTCTTCTCTATTGTAAATTTTTATTTATTTATTATGAAAAAAAATGTTAAGATTAAATTATAAAACCCAAAATTATCTTAAAAACACTAATTAACTCATAATAATAATAATTATCAAACAAAATTAAATGCCAATTAAAATAAAATCGCACAAATTGGACATTAAATGCAAAAACGCAAAAAATACATATTTTTGTGATTTTATATTTTTTGTAAAATAATCTTAATTATTCCTAATTATAAACTCAAATTTTATATACAAATGCAACATATTTTTATATTTTTATTTATTTAAACAAATAAATATGCACAGATAAATGTAAATAATACAAGAAAAATAATCATAAAATTCACAACATTTGCAAGAAAACTAAAATTATTTTATTTTGAATCTTTGGGAGTATTTCTCTTATAGGTCAAAAATCACGTGCTCACAGCTGCCCCTCTTTGCGCGTAAACACAAAGAGTTTTTGGTGCAAAGACAAGTGAGCAGATACGAGCGATTTTTCCCGTTTGAGCACTCCGTGAGAAGCATTTTTTTTTTCAAAATTTTGACCGAACCTTTGCTTTAAAAAGTTTCCTACATATCCCTAACTAAAAGGGAATCAGGTCAATATAGTTCACAAAGTTTTGGTGGCTCGGACTACCATATGGCTAGGATTTTGCTGTTATTATTGCTGTTGTTGCGGCTACTACTTGCCGACCTCCTTATTACACCATGCTAAAACAAAATATGATGTTAGACTAAATTATGGTCTATGAACTGTAAACTCTTATCTGTATCTTCAATTTGTTCTTGCTTCCTTGCTTTCTTGTCAGCTTATGTTTCTTCCGGAGCTTCAATCTTCCAATAACTTATGGGGATGGTATGGGCATTTTGACTTCTCAGAACACAAATTTCATCAGTTTGTTCTCTCTGCTGGGGATACTGCTTCCTTGATTTAAAGCTTTTTATGCAGGGGTTCTTATTGTAACCCTCGGTATTTATTGAATTCTGCTTCGATCTTGAAATGTAGTCCTCAGCTTTGCAGGCGGGCTCCTGACTTGCCTTTAAAAAGATGACACGACCTCTATTCTCCAGGCGGGGTCCTGATTGTGATAACTTGTAATTAACACCTCCGTTCTACGGGCGACTCCCAACTTATTCACTTTTGAAAATAACAACCTCCATTCTAACAGGCGGGCTCCTGACTTCTCCTTCGTTTAACATAATAATAACCTCCATTATACAAGAGGGCTCCCGACTTCTCCAACTACTTCAAATTTAACAACCTCCATTATATAGGCGGGCTCCTGATCTCTTCAACTTAAAAAAATATTAGCAACCTTCATTCTACAAGCGGGCTCCTGATTTCTTCAACTTAAAATAACAACAACCTCATTTCTAACAGGCGGTCTCCAGACTTCTTCTTCGTTTAGCATAATAATAACCTACATTATACAGGTGGGCTCCTAACTTCTCCAACTACTTAAAATATAACAACATCCATTATACAGGCGGGCTCCTGACTTCTTCTTTTTTAAAATAACCACCTCCGTTCTAACAGGGGGGCTCCTGACCTCTTCAACTTAAAAATATTAACAACCTCCATTCTACAGGCAGACTCCCGACTTCTTGAAAAAAAATTTAAAAATATTCCTTGTGGCATGTCTTTCTTCTATTATTGACATTTCATTTTCCTGTTTCAAATCAAAGAAAATTTGTTAGTTTAAAGCATGGTATGTGGCCGCGCCACTCCTGCTGGGAATGGTTTTTCCTTTTTCCCTTTCACTGTTCTAAGTTCTCGAAACTTGTTGGGGATGATGTTGTTCACTAGGAATGATATTTCTGCTGGGGGATGGTTTTTCATTTATCCCTTCCCTTTTCTGTGTTTCAAAACTTGCTGGGGAAACTCAAAAATTACTTTCTTCAAAAGTTTCATTTTCCTCAATACTGCTGGAGATAAAATGTTATGAGCTGGGGATAACGTTGTTGAGGATAAAACTGCAGGGGTTATTTTGCTTCGGGATGCATTTTCCTTTTTTCTTCCTTGCTTTGTGTTGTCCGACCATCTTAGGACATGGTTGATAATCTGTCGGTGTTATTCACGTATCTTGAGAATCTGTTCGGGATTCTTTTGGAACTTGGTCTGCGATTTTCTCGACTGCATATTTTAGGTCTTCTCAATTTCCTGACACTCCAGACCAATTTGGTCTGTCCTACCCTCGTTCTGATTCGCACCAATTCAGCAACTGATAGTAAGCTCTGAAAAGTCTTTCTAAAAATAAACTTGGACAATAATCTTTAAACAAAGACAATGAAAAGATACAAAAAAGAAGGAAGCCTTCTGAACAAATGCTGGGAAAAAGCAAAAAGGAACTTATCTGAATGGTATGACCAGTCCCAACGATCACATCGTGCATTACAGATTTGATAATAGGTGAATTTGACTATATTTATGCCCTAAATAATCACGCTTTATTGTTGTTTTGATATTGTTTATGATGAAAAAATACTTTTATTAGTGTTCTTAGTGTATTATAGGTACACTTGAGCTAATGAAGACTAAAAGAGCAAGTTTTGGAGCCAAAAGATGGTGAAAAAGGCCAAAGTGTGGTACAAGTCAAGAACTTATGTTGAAAATAACTGGGAAGGTGTGATTCCGAGCTATATGGATGTTATGGAATGAATTTAAGTGATTTGGAGCTTTGAAGTCTGAGTAAAAGCTCAAGGAATTAAGCTGGGATCGAGTTCGGGGGTCAAATTTGATAGTGTAAGTACAAGCGAAGAATGGATGAGGCATATTGCGCACTGTCTACTAAAAGGGACTTAACTTTTCTCCCAGAACTTCATTTTTGCTCCATAATATATGGTTGGAAATAAAACTCAAAGATCTACAACGTTCATGTTTTGAGTTTATTCACAATCGCAACCGAACAGGGTTAAAAAGCATTGTTCATTCGCGATCGCGAATGAACTGCGAAAAAACAGGCTCTCTGAAGTTTACTGTTCGCGGTCCGTCCGCGACCGTGGACGAACTGCGGAAGGCTCCGCAGAAGCAATCCCAATAGTGTACAAATTTAGTTTTTTATCCCTAAAACCTCTATATAAACTCCTAGTTCGCCCAATAGAGGCATGTTGTCTATTTTTCTCTACTTTTACAAGACAATTAGTAAGAGAGAACTCTCTCAACTCATTCCTTTATTTTATATCAAGTATTCATTTATGAATCCAATTATTATTCTTTTTTCTTTGAGCATGAGTATCTAAATCCTTTTCTAAGGTTTTGATGGAACCTATTGAGTGATGAACTTATCGTTTATGTGATTACAAATTGTTAGCTAGATTTCTATTTGTTCAACTTCATTATTGTTGTAGTTAATTGGTAGGATCCCCAATTAGCTGTGCCTATTTAGTGTGTATAACTTGGAAAAGAGTGCATATTTAGGTTTATTGTTGAACAACACCACACCTAGGTTATTGGAGAAATCTATAACTTTAGGCGTAAAGACGGGGTTAGGAATAACGAAGTCTTGGGTGCAATCTTAAGTGAACTATTAAAATTAAAGGGGTAGCTCGGGAGAGTGCACTAGTAAATTATTGTAATTGCTCGGGAGAGATTTACGATACAAATAGCGTTCACGATTGATAAAATATATTGACAATTTGTATGAGCATAACGATAAGGGATTCCATCAATAGGGAAAATCAATACCTTAGTCCTTCTCCATATTATTTTACCCAATATTCAATTCTTTCTTTTAAGCCTTTTTAATTCTTGCAAAGGTAGTTGTTCGAAACTCACATAAACATATACTCGAAATTTTAGGAACTTGATTTGGAAGTGTTCTTGGGTTGTGAAAGTTGCAATTGGTAGGTTAATTCTTTGTGGGATCGATTTTGGACTTATTAGACCAGGTTATATTGACTACGACCGTTGCTTGGACGTGAATCAATTTTGGCGCCGTTGCCGGGGACTTAACGGAATTATCAGTTGCCATTGATAGAACTTCAAGATTCTTGTGTAGTCAGGTTCTTTCTACACTTTACATTGAATATTTTGACGGTTGTTGATTTGGGTACTCGGGTGCATGCCTAGAAAATCTGCAAGGACTAGAGAACTAATTGAAGGACTCTCAGACCCCGAGCAAACTTTTCGGGCACGTAACAAGGATATCAAACAAATTCAGTAATATCAAAAACCAATCCAACTAGACTTCTACATGGGTGACGTAAACGAACAAAACCAGCAAGCCGGGTTAAATATGCAAGAGGCGCAGGAGGCACAGGAAGGTGCACTGTTTGACTGGGCACAACCCACAGCGGATAATTTGGCAACTGCCATCGTGGTGCCAACAATTCAAGCTGAGTCTTTCTAGATTACTAACAACATTCTACACTTGTTTCAAAATAAGGGATTATTCTCTGTGTCTCAGGTTGAAGATCCACAATAGTACCTGAAGAACATTCTCTCGATATGCAAGACACAGAGGCAACCGAGTGTAACTCCGGAAGTCATCAGACTATTGCTCTTTCCTTTCTCAGTTACAGGAGCTGCACAGGTATGGCTAAACTCACTCCCCATAAACTCAATTGCAACTTGGGATGAGTTAATCAAGCAACTCCACAACAAGTTTCATCCACCTAACAAGACAGCTCAACAAATTGATGAGATTATGAGCTTCAAGCAGAAACCAATGGAGACATTACATGAAACTTGGGGAAGATTTAAGGGTATGCTTGTTATGTGTCCTCACCATGGTATTCCTGAGCAGATGTTTGGTCAAAGGTTCTACATGGGGCTCTCAGATAGTATGAAGAACATTGTAGATACTTCAGCAGGTGGGGCTTTTCTGAGTAAGACTTGGAGAGAGGGCCAGAATTTGCTAGACAAGATGGCTCAAAATTCCGGGTGGATGACTAGGAATGCTCCTATCACTCAAGTGGTATACTCCGTACCTCTGAATCCATCCAGCATTATGGAGGAGAACATGGCAACCTTATTGACACAAATGAGAATTCTGACGAAGAAGGTGGAAGAATTTGGGGTCAAGCAGCAGGTTCATATTGTAGATACTACCAATGGTGGTTTATGCACATCTTGCATTAGCCAACCCATAGGCAATCCATGGGCTACAGAACAAGAACATCATCATCAGCGTGAAGACATGAATTATGTGGCTAACTGTGGAGGGCAGCGACAAGGTAACCGAAGTTGGGGTCAGCAGGCTCTAATGCAGTACAGGCCTCCTCAGCCACAATTCAACGAAGCAGGTATGAGGCCACCACACAACACGGCTCCATATCCTACACCTCAGAATTTCAGCAATCAGCAGTAGGGATATCATCCACCTCCACCACAACATGGGGGTAGACATGACGATGGGTTTGCAAGGTTGGAAGCTATGATGCAGCAGGTAATTGGGTCAAGTGCAAAAACCAATGAGAGGATAGATGCACATGATGCAGCCATCAAGAATATTGAAGTATAGGTGGACCAGATTGCTATGTCTCTCAACAATCGCCCTCAAGGGACATTGCCTGCAGATACACAAACAAACCCAAAAGACCAAGTCCCAAAGCAGCTGATAGCAGTAACTCTGAGAAGCGGTAGAGATCTTGATATTGAGAAAGAAAGAGAGAATAGCAACACACAGGCTGAGACACTCACTCCAGTGCCCATTGAACTGGATGAGTCCACCGGGTTGACAGAAGTTACAGTCCAGCCAGTTGCTGAAAATAAAGAGGCGCAGCAGGGAACGAAGAAAGTAGCTGAGCAGGTAGAGCAGCATGTTGAAGAGAAAGTGATAGAGAAGGAAATGTCCCAAGTCATTGGGAAGAAGAGGCCTCCACCACCATTCCCCCAAAGGTTGGCCAAACACCTGAAAGAAGAGCAATACAAAAAGTTCTTTGAGATGCTCAAGCAAATCCAAATAAACAACAACAACAACAACAACCCTGTATAATCCCACTTAGTGGGGTCTGGGGAGGGTAGTGTGTACGCAGACCTTACCCCTACCCTGGGGTAGAGAATCTGTTTCCAAATAGACCCCGGCATCCTTCCCTCCAAGAACTTCCCACCTTGCTCTTGGGGAGACTCGAACTCACAACCTCTCGGTTGGAAGTGGGGGTTGCTTACCATCAAAGCAACCCCTCTTGTCATAAATATAGAAATTACCGGCATTTAACCATTAATCTCTGCATCAACAATATTATGAAAGATTTGATGTCGCGGAAATTTGATTTCCAAGACTTGGCCACCGTAACACTTACCCAGACTTGTAGTGCAGTGGTCTCCAGACCCATTGCTGAGAAGCTATCTGATCCAGGTAGCTTCACCATCCCATGCACTATAGGGAATTATGCCTTTACAAAGGCATTGTGTGATTTGGGGGCGAGCATTAATCTCATGCCCTTAGTTATTTATAAGAGGCTAGGCATTGGGAGAGCCAGGCCTACCTCTATGTTATTACATCTTACTGAGAGGACGGGTAAGCGTCCATTTGGTATTTTAGATGATGTGCTTATCCAGGTTGGGAAGTTCGTGTTTCCCGCCGATTTTGTTATTCTTGATTGCAAGGTGGACGAGGAAATTCCTATAATCCTAGGAAGACCATTCCTAGCCACCGGGAGAGCTCTAATTGATTTTGAAACTGGGGAACTCAAGATGAGATTGAATGATGAGGAGATCATATTCAATGTGCAATAATCCATGAGGCGCCCTAGTGAGTTCGCGAATTGCTCTCTTATTGATGCGGTTGATGTGATAGTGGAGACAGAAGATGCAGAGTTGACCATTGAAGATCCACTTCAAGTATGCCTGATGAACATGGAAGAGGTAAATGTTGAAAGTTTAGCTGAATGGGTACTATCTATGGAAGGCAATGGATTTTGGGAGAGAGAACTTGAATTCGAGCCTCTACACTTAAGAGAAAAGAGAGACTCCACCTGCAAAACCATCAATAGAAGAGCCACCAAAGCTTGACCTTAAACCACTACCATCACATCTAAGGTATGAATTTCTAGGTCCTAACTCCACTTTACCTGTTATTTTGCTAGATGTGCAGGCTCAACAGCTATTACAGGTACTCAAGGAATGTAAAGCTGCCAATGGTTGGACCATGGCAGACATAAATATGATCAGCCTTGCATACTGCATGCACAAGATTCTTCGGGAAGAGGGGCACAAACTTTCCAGGAAACGCAAAAGAAGGCTGAACCCGAATATGAAGGATAAGGTGAAAAAGAATGTGATAAAGTTGCTAGACATGGGGTATATCCCAGGTAAGTTTTCTCACCCTTCTGTGCTATACATGTATTATTATGCCATGAGGACATGGCATGATTTTAAGTGTGGGGTGGGAGACTTATCTTGTATTGTATATTGTATATAGTAGATGTAGTTGTAAATAATATTAGCTGGTTTGACCCTACAATGGACACTTGGCGACGAGTTTCTTAAGGGTCTAAGTCGGAATAAAAAATACAAAAAAATAAAAAATTTGAAAAAATCCAAAAATATTAGTAGAGGACTCTTCCTTATGACGGACTATTTAGGACAAGTACTCGTGAGGGAAGTAGTCCACGTAGGAATTTTTCTTTCTTTTATTTTCTTTTTCTAGGTAGTGTATCATCTCCTCCTTGTTTTTTTTTACCACGGTTCTTTTCCAAGGGTTTTTACTTGTACCAAGTTAGGTAGATTTTTTCTTTTCTAAGGATTAGAGGAAAAAGGGTAATATGTAACCCCGAGTATGCACATTAGCAAGCTTAAATTGAACTTGAGAATGTATTTTCTAAGCTTGACTATAGAATCTCAATATGCCTTAAACTTGCACAATAATTCTTGCTTAAACATCGATAGGACTTTGTAGATAAACTGGATTCCAAATGAGTTGCATGCTATGTGTGTGTGAGGTTTTACTTACATTGTATGCTTTACAAGATGCCTAGAACTTGCCCTGTGTGTTTGCAAAGCGAAATAGAAGTTGTTTGGTTATAGAAAGGATAGAGGCATTTCTTTGTGTAACCCCATACCAATAGACATGAATTCACCCGTATATAATATCTTAGTTAACCCCTTTGAGCCTAAAGCCTAATATTTGATAACCCTTGAATGTTAATCAAATATGTATATAGTTCTACTTTACCTCCTAGAAGCACTTGTATTGTAATGAATATGCAAAAGTTTAAGTGTGGGGTGAAGGGAAACTGAAAAAAGGGAAAATCAAGAATGAATGGTAGAAAATAGTGAACTGGCCAAAATAATGTAAATGTGTTGCAAAGCAATGAAAACAAAAAGATATTCCGAGAAAAAGAGCTATATCAAAGTATATATGAAAATTAGAAAGGCCAGTTACACCAACAAAAGAAAAGCGGGGATTTGAAGTGAATAAAGGTGAAAGAATGCCTAGGGGAGACATAAGGAAGAAAACAAAAGGGAAATTTTGAAAAAGGAAAAGAAAAGTGCTTAGGGAGGTTAGTCATTATAACCAAAAGTATCCTACCCGTCCCATAGCCAACATTTTGATCTATGATTGAATAACTCGATTAGTGGAGTATTACAGTAGGGGCAAGCCTATGGTGTGTCTGTGTGCATATAAATGTTCTTTGTTCAGAGTGAGTGAATTTTTTAGATATTTATAAGTTCCATGTTCTAAATTGATTATGTGTGGGAACTTCTCTCAATAAATTATGTGAGGGCATGTAACTCAAGAGGAAGAAGGTAAATTTGAAAGTTTTTTGTAATAAGTAGAGTAAGTAATAATGTACTGGCATGAGAGTTTACGGTTAGGTAAAGATTGTGAATATCTTCGGTTAATCATGAAAATTAGCTTTTGTGACATAATTTGGGGGAGACATAAATAAAATTGGCCTAAGGTGTGATTAAGGTTGCTCGAGAATGAGCAAAGGTTTAAGTGTGGG
The DNA here is from genome assembly GCA_032618575.1 of Nicotiana noctiflora. Taxonomy (NCBI): domain Eukaryota; kingdom Viridiplantae; phylum Streptophyta; class Magnoliopsida; order Solanales; family Solanaceae; genus Nicotiana; species Nicotiana noctiflora. The sequence continues at coordinate 295,740 of JASVEL010011864.1, read as the reverse complement.
GTATTGATAATAGGTGAATTTGACTATATTTATGCCCTAAATAATCACGCTTTATTGTTGTTTTGATTTTGTTTATGATGAAAAAATGCTTTTATTAGTGTTCTTAGAGTGTTATAGGTACACTTGAGCTAATGAAGACTAAAAGAGCAAGTTTTGGAGTCAAAAGATTTTAAAAAGGCCAAAGTGTGGTAAAAGTCAAGAACTTATGCTGAAAATAGCCGGGAAGGTGTGATTCCGAGCTATATGGATGTTATGGAATGAATTTAAGTGATTTGGAGCTTTGAAGTCTGAGTAAAAGCTCAAGGTATTAATCCGGGATCGATTTCAGGGGTCAAATTTGATAGTGTAAGTACAAGCGAAGAATGGATGAGGCATATTGCACACTGTCTAGTAAATTGGACATAACTTTTCGCTAGGAACTCCATTTTGGCTCCATAATATATGGTTGGAAGCTAACTCAAAGGGATACAATTTTCATGTTTTGAGTTTTTTCAAATTCCCAACGGAACAGGGTGAAAAATCATGGTTCATTCGCAACCGCGAATGAACCGCGGAAAAACAGGCTCTCTGAAGTTTACTATTCGCGGTACGTCCGCAATCGCGGAGGAACCGCGGAAGGCTCCGCAGCAGCAATCCCAATTGTGTACAAATTTAGTTTTTTAGCCCTAAAACCTCTATATAAACTCCTAGTTCGCCCAATAGAGGCATGTTGTCTATTTTTCACTACTTTTGCAAGACAATTAGTAAGAGAGAACTCTCTCAACTCATTCCTTTATTTTATATCAAGTATTAATTTATGAATTAAATTATTTTTCTTGTTTCTTTGAGCATGAGTAGCTAAATCCTTTTCTAAGGTTTTGATGGAACCTATTGAGTGATGAACTTATCGTTTATGTGATTACAAATTGTTAGCCAGATTTCTATTTGTGCAACTTTATTATTGTTGTAGTTAATTGGTAGGATCCCCAATTAGTTGTGCCTATTTAGTGTGCATAACTTGGAAAAGAGTGCATATTTAGGTTTATTGTTGAACAACACCACACCTAGGTTATTGGAGGAATCTATAACTTTAGGCGTAAAGACGGGGTTAGGAATTACGAAGTCTTGGGTGCAATCTTAAGTGAACTATTCAAATTAAAGCTAGCTAGGTTAGCTCAGGAGAGTGCACTAGTAAATTATTGTAATTGCTCGGGAGAGGGTTACGATACAAATAGCGTTCATTATTGATAGAATATATTGACAATTGTATGAGCATAACGATAAGTGATTCCATCAATAGGGGAAATCAATACCTTAGTCCTTCTCCATATTATTTTACCCAATATTCAATTCTTTTTTTAAGCCTTTTTAATTCTTGCAAAGGTAGTTGTTCGAAACTCACATAAACATACTCGAAATTTTGGGAACTTGATCCGGAAGTGTTCTTGGGTTGTGAAAGTTTCAATTGGTAGATTAATTCTCTGTGGGATCGATTCTGGACTTATTAGACTAGGTTATATTTACTACGACCGTTACTTGAACATGAATCAGGATTAATCAACCCAATCTATTTGTATCAATCAATCTTTCTGATGGCCTCATTTGCTGGGGATGAACAGGTGCCCGAATCTTTGCCAAATGTGGATCATTTCCGCCAATCTATCTTGTCACCTCGTAGTGCCCTTCGAGGGGTTTTCACTAATGAGACTCTCTCATTTATCTCATCTCCCGTCGCCTTATTGTGCCCGTGAAGGTTTTCACCGATAAGACTCTTTCATTTCATTTTTTATCAGCTTTTGTCGCCTTATGGTGCCTGTGAAGGTTTTCGCCGATAAAACTCTCTCATATTATTTTTTATCGGTTGGGGATTGGAGAGGTACCGATAGATTCTCTCTACTAGGGATTCTTCTGGCTGTCAATTCCTTCAGCTTATGATTCCCTTTCTACTAAGGATCAGTGTGTTACTCTCGGTTTTCATTTGCCTAACTGGCCATTTCCCAGATACTGATCGGGAGGTCTTTTTGGACATCACATGTGGGTTTTTCTCTGGGTCTTAAAAAGAAAAGAGTATAAAAAATTTAGAAAAACTCTGAATGAGTGAAACATTACAACTCTGGGATTCAAACCTCCCCAGTTTTCAATTGGGGAACTTTTAAATTTTATTTTACTTTGACCGAGCCGTAAGGCGCCTACGTATCCTCTTTGAGGAATTTGGTCGAACGTAGTTCACTTGATTTTTTTAGATTTCTTGTGACTTTCTTTTGTTTATTTTTCTTTTTTTCCTTTTCTTTTCTCTTTCCGTTATCAATTCCAAGAGAGGGATATGAAAGAATAAATAAGGCTCAAAGGGGGAAGCAAATGTTAAAAGTGTTTGGATAGAAGAAAGGCCTCCGTCATTTCATTATTCGATAAATGTCAAATACGGAAAAACGAGCATTTAACAATTACAATTACATAAATTACACATAATATCTCTTGACTGCGTTAGAATTGATACCCATGTCGGTGCATCTTCCCTCAATATCTTCCAGACATAGAGCCCATTGGATAATACTCTGGTCGTCAATTTGGGGCGAACTTGCCTTTTGCCTCGGCCTGATGTGGGAGGATCTGTTTCAATACTTGCTGCCCTACTTCAAATTTTCTGGGGCGTACCTTCTTATTGTAAGCTATTGCCATTCTCCTCTGATACAATTGGCCATGACATACTGCTGCCAATCTCTTTTCATCAATTAAGCTCAACTGATCTAACCGAGTTTTGACTCATTCATCAACATCAATCTCAGCTTCAATGATGATCCGAAGGGACGGGATTTCAACTTCTGCCGGTATCACAGCTTCAGTTCCGTATACCAACGAATAAGCAGTTGCACCTACTGAAGTGCGGATAGTAGTGCAATAACCCAACAATGCAAATGGTAGATTTTCATGCCATTTCCTAGACCCTTCTACCATCTTTCTCAATATCTTCTTTATATTCTTGTTCGCTGCCTCAACCGCGCCATTCGCCTTCGGACAATACGAGGTGGAATTACGGTGTGTAATCTTGAACTGTTGCCATACTTCTTTCATCGAACCACTATTAAGATTAGCACCGTTGTTCGTGATGATCACTTTTGGAATCCCAGATCTATAGATGATATGGGAATGAACAAAATCCACCACCGCCTTCTTGGTTACCGACTTGAAAGTTTTAGCTTCGACCCATTTAGTGAAATAGTCGATAGTTACCAGAATAAACCTATGACCGATGGAAGCAACCTGTTCAATAGGTCCAATGACATCCATACACCATGCAACAAATGGCCATGGTGCTGACATTGCGTGCAATTTTGTTGGTGGAGAATGAATCAGATCTCCGTGTATCTGACACCGATGGCATTTCCGCACGAAGCATTTACCATCACGCTCCATAGTGAGCCAATAATATCCTACTCGAAGAATCTTCTTCGCCAATACATATCCTCTCATATGTGGCCCATAAACTTTGGCATGTACCTCTGTCATCACTGTTGTTGCTTTACCTGCATCTACACATCTCAGTAATCCCAAATCCAGGGTTCTTTTTTACAGCACTCCTCCACTAAGAAAAACCCATTAGCCAACCGCCAAATGGCTCTCTTTTGATCTCCAGTCACTTGTTCTGGGTATGTCCCCATCCTGAGGTATTCCTTGACATCATAAAACCATGGCTCGCCATCCACATCTTCCTTTATCATGTTGCAACATACATGTTGATCGCGCACCTGAATATGCAACGGGTCAACATGAATCTTGTCCGGATGCTAGAGTAGCTAAAGCATCAGTAACCTCATTATAAATTCTTGGAATGTGTCTGAACTCCACTAATCGGAATCGCTTAATCAGGTCATGCAAACATATACGATATGGTATAAGCTTTAAATCCCTTATTTCCCATCCTCCTTGAATTTAATGTACCGGAAGGTCCAAGTCCCCCAAGACCAAGATGTCCCGAACATCTATATCCGTAGCTAACCGTAAGCCCAAAATGCATGCCTCATACACAGCCATGTTGTTGGTACAATAGAAACGTAGCTGAGCTATAACAGGATAGCGATGTCCTATTTCAGAGATAAGCACCGCTCCTATCCTAACTCCTTTCGCATTCGCAGCCCCATCGAAGAAAAACTTCCACCGTGGATCCTTAGTTAGTTCAAACTCTTCTATATGCATCACTTCTTCATCTGGAAAATACGTCCTCAAAGGCTCATATTCTTCATCAACAGGATTCTCAGCCAAGTGATCAGCCAATGCTTGGGCTTTCATGGCCATTCTCGTGACATAGATGATGTCGAACTGTATGAGTAGTATCTACCACTTCGCCAACCTCCCTGTGGGCATAGGCTTCTAGAAAATATACTTCAGTGTATCTAGGTGTGAAATGAGGTAAGTAGTGTATGACGACAGATAGTGATTAAACCTTTGTGCGACCCAAATTAAAGCGCAACATGTCTTCTCAAGTTGAGTGTACTTGACCTCGTAAACTGTATACTTCTTGCTAAGATAGTAGATGGCCTGATCTTTTCTGCCCGTGACATCGTTGCCCTAGTATGTAACCAAATAAATTTTCCAGTACAGTTAGATACAGAAACAAGGTATTCCTGGTTCAGGTGGGACCAACACAGGTGGATTTGATAGATACCCCTTTATTTGGTCGAAGTCTTTTTGGCATTCTGCTGTCCATTCTATCACATCATCTTTCTTCAATAACCGGAAGATGGATTCACATATTGCAGTAAGGTGAGCGATGAACCTGTTGATGTAGTTCAATCTTCACCATAAACTCATTACCTCTACTTTGTTCTTTGGTGGTGGCAATTCCTGGATGTATTTGATCTTTTATGGATCCAACTCAGTGCCTCGCCGAATTACGATGAATCCCAACAGCTTCCCAGACGGGACACCGGATACACATTTGGTCGGGTTGAGCTTAATATCATACCTTCGAAGTCTTTGGAAAAACTTCCTTAGGTCACTTACATGATCTTCTTGACACTTGGATTTGATGATCACATCGTCTACATACACCTCAATCTCTTTGTGTATCATATCATGAAACATAGTGGTCATTGCTCTCATGTAGGTTGCCCAGCATTCTTCAAACCAAACGGCATTACCCGGTAACAATAGGTTCCCCATAGCGTAATAAAAGCCATCTTTTCTGCATTTTCTTCACCCATTAGGATCTGATGATACCCTGCATAGCAATCAACAAAGGATCCGATCTCATGCTCAATGCAGTTGTCTATCAAGATATGGATGTTGGGTAGTGGAAAGTTATATTTAGGGCTTGCCCTATTCAGATTGCGATAATTGACACATACCCTGATCTTCCCGTCTTTCTTTGGTACTGGCACCACATTGGCCAACGAGTCGTTGCTAGCAACTGCTTGGTTACTTCTTCTTTAATCTTTATACTCATATCTATCTTGAACTTTCTCAATTTCTTCTTGATGTGAGGACATGCCGGATCAGTGGGCGATTTATGAACCACTCGATTTGTGCTTAAACCTGGCATGTCATCATACGACCAGGCAAAAACATCTTTAAATTCAATGATTGCTTTGATTAGATCATTCCTGATACTCGGCTCAATGTGAATGCTGATTTTGGTTTCCCTAACATTATCCACATCTCCTAAATTGACAGCTTCAATATCATTTAGATTAGGCTTAGGTTTTTCTTCAAAATGACTTAATTCTCTGTTTATCTCTTCAAAAGCCTCATCTTCCTCGTATTCCGATACATCCTTATAATCGACTTCGCGCACAATTAATTAGGATTCAAATTAATTTTTTAGACTAGGTTGAAGATCCGTTGTGCATGCCAGGTCATTGGAATCGGCAAAAAGAGAACTGTTCAGAAATAAAAAAGAAACAAAATTAAAAAACAAGAAAATGAAAGGAAATTTTCATTTTTATTAAAATGCGGAATAACAGAGTTTCATGCTACAAACAAAACCAAAACTGGATTATAACTCTGGAATAATCCAGGAAACAAAAAAATCCAGAGCCTACTACCAAGACTCCTTCTGAATGGGAAGAGGAGTAGCCGTCAAATTGTTGGTTTTGGCCTTAGGCCCCACATATTGTATGTCGGCTTTACTGGAACCTTCTCCAGCTTCGATCATGTTGACATCAACAAATAAACTTTTAAAACTCTGATCCATATCTCTATCTGGTCCAATCGATGGTCCAAGAATCTTTGGGTTCGACAACCTCCTGATACTTGCTTTAACGAAAGACCGGGAAAGGCGTGGAACTGGCTTGGGAAGGACCCAGACTTTCTTCTTCATTTTTCGAGCTCTCTTCACATCCGCTACCATCGTCTTGAACCCTACCCATGGCCCCTTGTCATCCTCTGTTTCTATGAATTGCACCACGCCATCACCCATAATGCATATGCCATCATCCCCGTGCATCACTATTTCATGCCTATCCCACTCAAACTTCACCATCTGGTGTAATGTAGAAGGTACTGCTTTCGCAGCATGAATCCAGGATCGTCCCAATAGCAGAGTGTATGATACGACACTACTTGAATTCCATGGTGAAATCTACTGGACCAATGGTTAGTTCCAGTATGATATCGCCCACTGAGTTAGTACCCCCTCCACCAGAGCCTCTGATGCAGACGCCATTCCTATGGACTCTGTCATGATCAATCCTCAGTTTGTTCAGAGTAGTCAAAGTACAGATGTTGGCACTTGAACCATTATCCACAAATACTCGGGTGACCACCGAGTCTTCACACTTCACAGGCAAGTACAAGGCTTTGTTATGTTCTGTACCCTCTTTTGGTAATTCATCATCAGATAATGTCACTTGGTTTACCTCGAAGATGTTATGTACTATCTTCTCCAAGTGATTTACAGAGAATTTATCTGGAACATGGGCTTCATTAAGGATCTTCATCAAGTCCTATCGATGATCACTGGAATGGATTAACAAGGATAGAAACAAAATTTGGGCTGACGTTTTTCTTAACTGCTCCACAATAGAGTAGTCTTGGGCTTTCATCTTCTTTATGAACTCCCCAGCTTCCTCCTCTGTTACTGGTTTCTTCACCACTGCGAGGTTAGATCTCCTCAACTCTACAGGAGCAAAACATCGTCCCGATCGAGTCAACCCCTAGGCATCACAACTAACCTCCTCCACTGACTTTCCTTTGTACATCACCATTGCCTTTTCATACTTCCAAGGCACGGCCTTGCTATCGGTCACTGGCAACTGGACTACCGGCTTTATGATGACCGGTTCCCTACAAATTCCTTTTACATCAACCACAAATGCAGATGACGCTCCAGACACTACCAATTTTGTTGTCTTCGGTTTCTTCGCACTGGCAGATGGGCTCTTCCCTAATATTACTACTCGCTTAACATCCTCCCTCTTAATTGGTACCTCCACTTCCCTACTGGTTGATTTCTCTTTTGCACTGGCCCGGATCATCATCACTGTCTGTGATGGCTTATTGGGTTCTCCCTCTCCGTGCACAATCTCGATTATATGGGTTTCATGGTGGGCTGGTAGTGGGTTTTTGTTAATATTGGGTGCCTCGGGTGCCTAAACCTCAATCTTACTTGCATAGATAAGATCTTGGATCGTATGCTTCAGTTTCCAACATTTCTCGGTATCGTGTCCGGGAACTCCCGAACAATATTCACATTTTACTGAGTGGTCAAAATTTTGAGGTAAGGGATTTAGAAATGTGGGCTCAATAGGACTCAACAAACCTATTTGTTTTAATTTGTAGAACAAAGCAGTATAGGTTTCTCCTAATTCAGTGAATGTTCTCTGCTTCTGAACCCTTTCATTCTTAAAAGCCTGATTCCTCCGGAAACCTTGCCCTGTGGGATTTTTGTAGGCCCTTGGTGGTAGGTAGGTGTTTTGTGGAGATGGGTAGGTATTATGTGGAGCTGGGTAGGTATTATGTGGAGCTGGCGCGCACCGGAGTTTGGGTGTATGCTTGTGCTTGATAGACTGAAAAATGTTATTCTTGTGGTGGGTAATAGGATTATGGAGGATAATTTGGAATGTGAGGGTATTATGGGTGAGGGGGTATGAATTGGTAATGGGGGGAAGGACCTCTAGATCTGGACCAATTGCCAGCCTCTATCATTGTGACATCCTCTCTTTTCTTTTTCCCGAGCGCACCTCCCGTGCCGCTCTGAATGGCATGTGTTGTCGCCTTGATCATTGAATAACTCAATATTTTGTTGGTCTTGAGACCTTCTTCTATCATTCCCCCCATCTTTACCACTTCGTTTAAGGATTTTCCCACTAAGGTTACCAAGTGTCCGAAGTAGGTTGGCTCGAGAGTTTGTAGAAACTAATCTACCATCTCCCCCTCTCTCTTCGAAGGATCAACTCTAGCTGCTTGTTCTCTCCAATGAAATCCAAATTCCCTGAAGCTCTCCCTTGGTTTCTTCTCAAGCTTCAATAATGTGAGATGGTCTGGCACTATCTCCAAGTTATATTGAATGTGCCCGACGAAAGCCTGCGCCAGATCATCCCAAGAATACCACCTGCTTGGATCTTGCCTTGTGTACAAGTCTAAGGCAAACCCGCTCAAAATCTATCCGAAATAAGTTATCGGTAGCTCATCTTTTCCACCTGCTCCCCTCATTTTGTTACAAAATCCTCGCATAAGAGACATGGGATCACCATGCCCTTCGTTCAAATCAAATTTGGGCATCTTGAACCCCGCTGGTAGTTGTACGTCGGGGAAAGGGCATAAATATTTATAAGCCACACTGACCTTATTTCCCATCTCGTGCATGCTCCTGAAGGACTGCTCCAGGCTTTTTACTCTCCGCATCATCTCTTCCTACTTTGGGCTCTTGACAGGCTTTTCTATCGGGACCTCATAGGGAGGATAATAGATGGGTAGTTCGGGTGCCCTGAACGTGGGTTCAGGGGGGTAATATTGAGTTTTGTGAACCTGAAATAACAGCTCACTTGATAATTTGTGCAATGGAGCTGGGGGAGGTGCCAAAAAGAAAGGGATATTTGGTGGAGGAGGGTTTTGAATGGGCGGTGGAGCTTGGGGGTCATAAGCGTTCCTTCCCTGGTAGTAATGATGGCATGGGAAGCTTGTTGAGGGACATGGAGGAAGGTATTCTAGGGTATATCCTGGCGGGAAGGTAGGAGTAGCGGGTGCCTCAGGACCTTTTTGTGCTTTGGCTAGCACCAACTACATTTCGTTCATCTCAGACTGCATTTTTTCCATTTTTCCTAAGGCCTCTTTGAGCATTTGGCTCATCACCTTTTATGACTCAATGCTGTGGTATAACCCAGTCATACTTTCAGGTATAGGCCCCTTTGATCTTGTCTCATATCTGTGCGATACCAGTACACTTCTAACAACTAACTGATAATTGTGATTGGAAAAACAACAAACTTGTTAGTGTTAGAATTTCAACAAATATAGTAAACACACATTGGGGATGCAATGTCTTTATGCAGTGAACCATTTCTATTATGTTTTTGCTCAGACCTCATGCGTCATCCCGTCTTATCATATTCAAGTTGTTTCTATGCCCCTCCATGATTTCTCTCACTTCTTTTATTTACTTTCCCCTTTCTACTAAAAATAGTGGTCGAATCTTATGTAGATTGCCTACGTATCATGTCCCCGCATGAATCAGACCCAAGTAGTTCGTGTATGAAATACAGTAAAATAGAAATACAAAATTTTGGGAATATTTTATTTATTAACAACATTGTTATTACAAACCAACCATTTTTTTGGAAAACATAAAAATGCAGAATTCACACTATCAACATGATTTATTATTATAAGAAGAAAGCTAGAAGACAACAGACTCTTAAAAAAACTTAAAATAGGGGTACATTAAGGCTTTGTGTTTTGATGCCCGTAAGGCAACATTCGGCATTTCCGCGGGCTTTGGTGCAAGGTCCCTCGGCAAACTTCTCAATTCATCCATGATTTGATGGACGCATCCCATGACTGAAGTAAAGAGGTTATGACGGGCCATTTGCTCACATGCCAGGCACCTTATTATGATGTAGTGCCCAATCTCTTCAATTCTTCTCCTGGCCCTATCCCTCTCTATAAGTAGTCGCTCTATTCATTGATTTCTTGCTCCCAACACTTGAGCATTGTGGAGGAGTTGATCTTGAAGTTCTTGCATCTGCTCTTCCATTCACGCCATTAAGTTATGGCAGCGATCTTCATGAGCCCTGATGTCTCGGGCTTGCCTGGAATGCCGTCTTTCTAGAGTGGATATTGTTTCTCTTAACACAATGATGTTTTCTTTGTATTCCCTCTTTAACTGTTGCAGACAATGTGCACCTGCCCCCATACCTCTAGTCCACCTATATCTGATCCATGCTGTTTGAGCCTTAGATATTTCCAAGTCCCTTTGGAGGTCAATGACTTGATCTTCCAACCTTTTTATCAATTTGTCAGCCGCTCAACTCCTTGGGTGTCTGTCGGCATCCATTCTCATCTATTGGATTTGGGTTTTCAAAGCTTCATTTTCCCTTGCCAACTTCTTTTTATCCCCTTCATCGGCGACGGCCCATAAATTGCTTTCAAACTTGAGATCTTGGGCCTGCTTTCCTAATATCCCTATGCAGGCCCTATATTCGCGTTCCTTATCAAGCGAAAGCCACAGTTCTCTTGATGCCTCCACAAACTCCTATATATGCGGTCTTTTGGTTGGCCGTTCTGGGACATTTCTAAAAATATTCTTTTTTCTATACCAAGTGAGATAGGATGTTGAGACTTCTCCTCTGGATAGGTCACGTACCTGAGTGTTTTCCGTAAAGTACTGGCATTCATTCCATATAGAACGAATAGTCTCTTAAGGAAATTGGCCATTGTTGCTAACTTCGACCGCATAGACACTGAGATCTTCATTTGGGTGTACCACCTGACACCTTCCCAACTGTCTCAGCACCCGGTAAGGTGCATAAGGCTGAATACCTCAGAGTCCCATCAGGAGAAAGTAAGGACATGTGGCGGGCATATATACAATTTCTTCAACAGGAAGCCAGCTCAATGTCCACCCTATTTGTATAGCGGTAATGGCACGGAGATAGGATGCCCAATCATCAAACCCTTCCGGCAATCTGAGCCGTGAAACCCTATTATCATACTCTTCAATCCTGCTTTGTGCTGTTGATTTATAGCTTATGTATGGTGGTTGATGACACAAGTGCTTGATCATACATATATGCGATAACAAATTACATCCCTCGAAGAAATCTGCCCCGTCCTTACACGCTGTGAGAGCTCGGTATATCTCGGACAATATCATAGGGGCGAGCGTGCTTTTTGTTGTTGGTGATTAGTGTTTTGACCACTCCAGCCACATTTAAATCAATATTTCTGTCCTTTCTGGGAAACATCACAATATCCAAGAATGCAACTATGAAGGTGAACCGCCTATGTTCGTCCCATTTTGTCTGATTCCCTCTTCTGCAAACCCCACTCTCTAGATCATCAAACCCTCATATATGCCCATACCTATGGTATATGAATTGTAGAGTAGAAAACCCACTATCCAACTCAAAGTAAGGAATTCCCTTGCTTATCTTTAACAGGTCCATGAATTTGTGTGAATTGACGACTCTTGGAGCAATCGGATATTTATGCCTTAGCCCCTCAGTAATGTCCATGTAACCTGCTACCTCTTCTAAAGTAGGAGTGAGTTCAAAATCTGAAAAGTGGAATACATTGTGGGCTTGGTCCCAAAACGTAACCAAAGCTTTTTTGATGTCACCCCTGGGTCTGAAGTTAAACAAACTGGTGAGACCCCCGAGACACAGTTTGATCTTATCTTACTCTAATTTCCCAAATCCTCCCACCATAGGCGCGACTCCAGAGGAATCTTGCTCCTAAGTTTGACCGGCAAACTTGGACCAGTGCTCATTCTGCGCATTTATTGAGGTGATTTATTTTTTTTTAAAAAAAACAAAACTTTACTTAACTCAAAACATAACTAACTATTTTTCTTCAAATTCAAAATGAAATACTTGGTTTTCGAACACAGCCTTTCAGCGCCTCGAGGTCGAAGATATTAAGGCTGCGTTAGCTAACGGACCAAAATCCTAAAAATGATCAAAGGTAGCCGTTTGTGCAAAGCCAGCCTTCTGGCGTCCCTTTCGGGAACATTCGACTATATTTGATAAGAATGGCATCTCCCGACTTACTTATAACAAAATTAAAATTTGACATTTCTTTTTCTTTGTTGCTATTTTTGTAAAAAGGAGAGGTTGGACCCGATGAGGGTTCCCTACATATCTCACATCCGGTGAGAATCAACCAGCGTAGTTCGGTTCAAATAAAACAAACTATATATGCACCCAATCTTTTTTTTTAATTATTTTTATATTTTTTTATTTTATTGGCGAACAAAACGAACTATTTTTCCATTTTCTTGACAAACAAATAAGCTATTTTTAAAAATAAAATCACAAACATTCTTTTTATTGGCAAATAAAGCAAACTATATATATATATATATATATATATATATATATATATATATATATATATATATATATATATATTATTTGCCAATAAAATGTAAAACTCTTCATTTTGTATATTTTTTTATTTTTTGGCAAATAAAATAAACTATTTTAAAAATAAATACTTATCAAACAAAATAAAAACATTTTTTTTCTTTTTTCAAAAATTCGGTACAATTTTGACACTACTTGTGAATTTTTTTAAAATATTTATCTCTCTACACTGTTATTTTCTTTTCCCTTTTATTTTTTTATTTTCCCCAAAGTCGGTCAACATGCAAGTGTGAAGCAAATAAATGCGTAAAAACAAACAGGATGTAGCAGGATGAGCTTTTTCTTTTCAGGTTGTTTGTCCTAGACGGACCCAACCCCTGTGTTGAGTCCCCTAAATCAAATGCACATGATGCAAATAACCGTTCCTACTAGGGATCCGGTATGAGGTTTGTTATACTAGGTATAAAAACCTGGGTGTTTTGTCACGACCCAAAAACCTGGTCATGATGGCGCCCAGCACATTGATAGGCCAGCCTGACCAAATACACTCTCTCCTCCCGAGCTTAGAGCTCAAAATCACTTATTTTAAGTCATTATCAAAGAAAGAAGCCAAATTAGAATGATAGATATAATAATATCCCAAAGCCTTCTAAAAATAATGTAACTTCCCATAGATCTGGGGTCACAAGCCAAGAGCCTCTATCAGAATATCAGCCAATATTGTATATAACTCTACAAGTCTAAGAGTACGCGGAATAAACAATAACAGAGAAATAAGGGGAGTGTCGGGTTCTGCGGACACCAGGCAGCTACCTCAACGATCGTGATTGGAGCTCTATATCAGCTTCAAGCTCAGCTAAGCTTCCAAGTACCTGAATCTGCACACATGGTGCAGGGAGTCGAGTGAGTACTTCCAACTCAGCGGTAATAAAAGTACATAATGCTGAGAAAAAGAAAACCACACAAAGCATTATCTCATGCTATAAACATACATGATCATCTTTTAATTGAAGTACACTTTTGGGGTATTCCTTTTTAACATATGTGAGTAAATTATTTAGAAATCTCTTTTTAACATCTTTTCATTTCATAATAATGGCTCAATACCTGGGTATAACCTCAAACAGTGCGAGTCTGCACTCAAATTAGCCCATTGGGCTCAGCACTCCTTAACAATTTCCACCAGGGTATCTGGTCAATAAGGCAAATAACATATGTATGCCAGTAATGTATGAGTGCTAAATGTCATGCCACGTAGTACAAGTAAAGCCAATGTATGTATGCAATGCAATGCATATGACGTTGTGGCGTTCAACCCGATCCATGCAAAGGCATCCGCGCTCACTATGGGGGTTCGGACTCCGAAGGGGCTCCTACAGCCCAAGCACAATATCAATATCACTCCTACTGCAGCGTGCATCCCGATCCATCCATAGTTATGAATGCATATAAGTCCCTTGGGCAACAGTATCACATCAGCTCACAGCTAAAATGTCATCAAAACCTTGTTCAAGTTTTTCAAATCTTATAAAAATGCTGAGTAGCAAAATACCATTTTTAAAACCATAGACTGAGATAGAATTATGCACAGTATTACCAAGATAGTGATACAAATCTCTGAAGGAATCAAATATTCAGCACAAAGCCCAAAACATGATAATCAGTTCAATTCATGATAATTAATATCATTATTAGGGTGTCAATTCAATTTCAAGCGATTAGGTGTTGTTATTTATTATGCGGAACGGACCAAGTCACAATCCCCAACGGTGCTCTACCCCACGCCCATTATCTGGCATGCAAGTCACCTTAATACAGCACTAGGATGTGCAAGTCCGAGGTTTACTAACCCTCAGGACATCATTTATAAGTATTACCCAACTCGATGCAGCGAAAACTCAAGCCCGCGATGTCTTAGCTCCTCGGACCGGCATCCATGCACGTCAAAACTAGCAAAAATCAGTACAAATATATCAAAATAAGCTAATGGAAGAACACCCAATCGAAAATAATCAAAATACATGAAAAATCTCGTGCCCCGGGCCCGCTTCTCAAAAAATTATGGAAGTCACATTTTCAGAACCCTTATCTCGCCCCGAGTCCATACATATAAAGTTTATCAAAATCGGAACTCGTTTACCCATTCAAATCATCAATTTTCTATTTTCGAGGCTTAGAGCAAAATCCCTCATTTTTACACCTTAATAATTCCTCCATTTTCAGAGTGCAAATCCATGGTTTATCATATACTAACATAATTTGAGTCCAAGAGTGCTTACCTGATGATACCCCTTGATTTCCTCCTCAAAATTACCAAAAGCGTCTCTATGTTCGAAGCCCCAAATGAGTTAATGTTAGGAAATTTCGAGCAACACTGCTACATTAAACCACAGTCATTTTTTCGCTTCTGCGGCCAATGCGCCGCTTCTGCGTGACCGCTTCTGCAGATTTTGAGTTGCTTCTGCGACATTTCATTAAAGCCACTTACTGCTTCTGCGGTAAAATTCTCGCTTCTACGAGACCACTTAAGCGTAGTTTCCTCCGCTTCCGTGAAGCTACCAGCTCCACTGACTTCCGCTTCCGCGGACATATGCCCGCTTCTGCAGGCCCGCCTCTGCGAAGATGCTCCCACTTATACAGATTCTTATAGGCCACCCCCAAAATCGCATTTGCGATGATGCTACCGCTTCTGCAGAGCCGCTTCTACGGAGCCTTCTGCGGTTCCCCTTCCGTAAAAGCGGAAACTACTGCTGTAGATTCCATATCAGCAATCTAACATCCAAATTTCCTTCGTTCAATCACCCGAACTCATCCCGAGGCCCCCGGGACCTCAACCAAAAATACAAACCCATTCTAAATCATCATACAAACTTGTTCCCATCATAAAAACATACCCTTAAACACACGAATCATCAAATTAAGGCGGATTCAAGCCTAAGTTTCAACTATAACTTCAAAAACCAACATTCAATCAAAAACCAGACCAAACTATGTCCGAATGACCTGAAATTGCAGACACATCCAAAATCTCCCAACGAAGCTACTACAACTGTCGGAATTCCATTCCGACACCCGGATCAAAATCTCACCTATCGACCAGATTTCGCTAAAATTCCAACTTAGCCAATTCAACCCTATTTTTACACAGGACCTCCAAATTCAATTTCGATAACTCTTCTAAGCCGAAAATGATCCCTCGAAGCTAACCAAACCATCAGAATTCAATTCTGAGCCCTCTAACTCACAAGTCAACATCCGATTGAGTTTTCCAACTATTCCTTCATCAAAGAGACTATTTGTCTCATTTCCTACCAAACTCGATCCGTATTTACTCAAATTCACCAAACACATTTATTGGAACATGAACAAGCATATAACGGGGAATACTGGGCAGTTACTCACGTGACGATGGACCGGGTCGTCACATTCTCCACAACTTAAATAAATGCTCGTCCTCGAGCGTACCCAGAGTTGTACTAGAAGCAACCCAATAGTTGAATGAACCAAACATATACTCGGGGTGATACCACGTCACCCTATCTATCATAAGTCCGATAACACAATATGGCTAGAATTCCATAGTCCATCTGAACCATAGACCATATTGCACTTTCTGAAATCATATGCCAAATCCAAATCCCACGTCTATACTCAGAATAAACCCGAACCAACTATAATAACCCATACTCGCCACTCCGTGTGAGATCATATGATGTATCAAGCAACCCCAATCACTCGAGACGATGGTCTCTAATCACAACAATTGGCCACAATAACCAAATACTAATAGAAAAACCTTTCTCATTAGCTAAAGTATTATTCCAACACCTTCATATCCTGCCCACGGCAACCGAACACGCGATATATTGAATTCATCTCTCAGGTCAACCATTCATGAATCTATTTCCCTTTTAACTGATACCACAACAGATTTAGGAGCCAAACCTCGATATTACCTTTCTAGCCAGCTGAAATCACATATGCTCGCACTCATTAATGACTCCAATGATAGTTTTGATTATAACACACCGCACTGGTCATATGACACCTCGACACTGGCCTAAACCGTGACGAGCACAATACAAGCTCCAATAAGAAACGTCTGAACATACTCAAATCAAGACAACTACCTCAAACAAAAGAGTTGTAATTCAATTCCTCTGTACCATCATAACATAGAACTGAGATCCCGTTTCACATCATAGAAATAGAGTACATAAATCCTCCTCGATAGGTCATAACATCACGTGGCCTTGCCACAACTCATGATTCTATCCAAATGGTATTACCCATGAAACATCTCATGTCACCATGCTCAAAAAATTCAGCCACGCACATATTTAGGTCTGAACTCAAGCAATCAATCTCACCCACAGTGAAACAATTAATATACGCTATCAAATCTTGTAGGGACACAACCCATGCTCCATTCGCCGAGAAATACCCAATACGGACTTCCCTCAGGAACTAGGAGGTATTGTATACACGATAACATATAGAAAACTATTCTCCATATCACAGTGTTGCGGCATGCAACTCGCTCCAAATAACATACCCGTAGTGGTGTGCCACCCGATCCAGATACCATACCTGTGGCAGCGTGCCACCTGATCCAAATAACCCGTGGCGGCGTGCCACCCGATCCACGCATAAATCTCGCAAGAGGAAATGCACATCGAGTAAATTTGCTCATTACAATAAACATATATAGCTTCAAGCTCGGCCACAAGAAACGCATCCGACAAAGTTCCTCAATACGGAAACTGAATCAATGGTAGATACCTCTGCATTTACATCCACCATGAAGGGCCAACCGACAAAGCAATACCTACCAGCCATCCGCTGGTCCTGGGGTACAACTACCCTACTGGAACATAATTTGATGCACTCTGTTATGCAATTTGTGGCATTTTCTGACATAGTCCATATCACATTAGTCTATACAACCAGTCTGCAATCAAATATCATAACCCAAATTCATCATATCAAGCAAAGAGAGAGCCACTAGTGCTTCTAATTTCCAACAACCGCTAACAGTGCCGATACACACGATATACAACCACTACATAGGCGGATTACGAGAAATTCTAGTCTCCAACACATATATAACACATGAATCACTATACCTGATTCCACAACCCACCCTACGAGTACATAACACACATCAAACATCCATACATACCACGAAAGCCATTCAAAAATTTCACTGTGCCATCAACGACTCAATTATTACAGTCGATCTAACAAGAAAAAACCGCAATACCACCGGATATTATCAGTTTACATTACCTTGCCCTTTTGAACATATACCCCGTCAAATCACTAGAACAACAGTACCATTATCCTTAATCACCAGAAAGATTGATTCTTAAATTATCTGCAGCTGCCTGCACTGCTCTAAAATTCTAATGACTTACCATTATATTATGAACTAAACCCAAACCTTGAACATGCCATTATCAACTTTCCATAGCCCATCGCATATACCATATCACACTCAGATAACATGGAAATTTCTATTCTTCTCCTACGCTGCAAACATCGACGCACTCAACTAGTCAAGGACTTTCATGATCCTATATAGAAGAAAAATCATTACACATTCCAAGCTTCGCATACCAATAGAAGATATACTCATGTTCAGACCACGGTAAAACATATCACGAACTCTTTCTCCCAATTCCATTGTACAAACTAAAATGCCAGGACTGAGTCCTTCTACCCACATCGAGCTACGCAACTGCCAGCACTCAAGAGCTTTGTTGCACAATACCTGCAAGACTCATTACTTCAAACACATACTAGGAATTAATCGTATCCTTATCATACCGTTTCGATTGATTGTCAAGTTATTCCATTTACCCAATTTCCTTTCTGATTCATATTTAATTTATTATTAGTCCTTACTGTAATACCACAATACCTCGACTCAAGCTACCACACAAGACTCATACATAAGACCACACGGTCCAGGACCCATGGCCACTAAATACTTTCTTAGATATTTCCCAGAAGTACCACATTCTACAATACTTTATTTTGAAGAACTTCATGCGATTCAAAATACGTTATCATTACCTTCCCATACGAATACATAGAATTCGATAATTAACATAACATACCACAAGTCAAGATTTCTTCTAACGAAACCTTAGTCTTTAGCCACATACACAATCTTAAGGCACCTGACTGTTACAAGCAAAATCTTGAACACCGCAAAACCATTTTCGGGCGTCATTCACCCTTATTCAGCTGTAATTCAATTGTCTTATTGAACAGCACCACTCGTGCTTTGTTAGAACTCTTACATTGCAGAACACGATTACTTACAGATACAAATAGCTATCTTTCTTTTCTATACACTGAGAATTCTTTATCAATAGCAGTTCAAAACATCCTAGTATTTCTTCATATCAACGAAGCACTATCTACCCTTTATCAAAATTTTCCATCATACCTAGAGACAGAACCGACATAGCATACAACAGTGCAATCAGTTAATCAATAACAACCTCCCCAACTTGGCTCGAAGCCATATATCAAAGCACTTTTAACCATTCATAGCATTCTTACTCAAATGATGCTGTAATGGTATAGTGAGATTAAACTCGAGTCATTTACGATCTTTGGCAGAGACTCAAATTATTAGAAATCTTAAATCTTTTGTAATTCTTGCATTCATTCACACATAGCCGTTAAGCCCACTCTTTAGGTGACAAAACCTTTTCTAATTCCCAAATTATCCAAAAATTTTGACAGAGTTTCCTTTGTAATTTGGCCTATCCACCTGCGAGAGAATCACCAAAACCATCCTAACAATACATCGGCAACTCGACAAGACATCACAATGTAAATCAACAACATTAACCTCAATACTACAAAAATTACCTTATCAAAATTGATACATAGGCATGCGCTGCACCTGCTCGAATCATAATATATATCAACTACCTTTCACCACAATACACATAGCACAACATATTCGGTCTTCCTGAGTCTGAACTCATACTACCACATGTAGTGCACTTTAACTTTCCGCTAAGAGACATGAGCATATTCACCACGCCCATAGCTAGGGGCTACACAACGGATCACAATAAGATTCAAACACCTAACAACTCACCCATTATCAAGCCGCCATTACCACAATTAGGGACAATATTGATCATATAATGTTTATCATACCAGCTCGCAATAATTAGCACCTCGGTGCTCAAGCCATAGACAAAGATCCAGCCTCAAGTCCTTCCGACTGGCCCAACATGAACTCACAGAGATTATATCTCGCCCCTCGATTGAGGAGTCACAAGCCATCAAGGAAAATATAATACTAAGCGCTCGAGTGCGCATACAGACATGTGGAAGAAATTTCAAGAATTACATCTCAAACTGAATCACGTACGCACGATAAGAATTTCAATAATGTGAAGTGTTTCCTAAAAGGTCTGCAGCTTTCGAGGATAAATACATACGTCTCTCTACCGATCCTCGAGACACTACTAACCGACTCAAGAC
Source organism: Nicotiana noctiflora (assembly GCA_032618575.1). Classification (NCBI taxonomy): domain Eukaryota; kingdom Viridiplantae; phylum Streptophyta; class Magnoliopsida; order Solanales; family Solanaceae; genus Nicotiana; species Nicotiana noctiflora. Next base: position 275,728 of record JASVEL010011864.1, on the reverse strand, counting down.
TCATGAGGCCAAGTAAACCTAGGCTCTGATACCAACTTGTCACGACCCCAAAACCCGATCCTGATGGCACCCAAAACATTGCTAAAGAAGCCAAATTAGAATAATAGATATAATAATATCCCAAAACCTTCTAAAAATAATGTAACTTCCCAAAGATCTGGTATCACGAGCCAACAGCCTCTATCAGAATATCAGTCAATATTTTAAATAACTCTACAAGTCTAAGAGTACACGGAATAAACAATAACCGAGAAATAAGGGGAGTGTCAGGTCCTGCGGATGCCAGGCAACTACCTCGACAATCCTGATTGGAGATCTATATTAGCTTCAAGCTCAGCAAAGCTTCCAAGTACCTGAATATGCACACATGGTGCAGGGAGTCGAGTGAGTACTTCCAACTCAACGATAATAAAAATAAATAATGCTGAGGAAAGAAAAACCACACAAAGCATTATCTCATGCAATAAACATACAAGATCATCTTTTAATTTAAGTACACTTTCAGGGTATTCCTTTTTAACATATGTGAGTAAATTATTTAGAAATCTCTTTTTAACATCTTTTCCTTTCATAATAACGGCTCAATACATGGGTACAACCTCAAACAGTGCAAGTCTGCACTCAAATTAGCCCCTTGGGCTTAGCACTCATTAACAATTTCCACCAGGGTATCTAGTCAATAAGGCAAATAACACATGTATGCCAATAATGTATGAGTGCTAAATGTCATACCACGTAGTACAAGTAAAGCCAATGTATGTATGAAATGCAATGCATATGACACTGTGGCGTACAACCCGATCCATGCAAAGGCGCCCGCACTCACTGTGGGGGTTCAGACTGCGGAGGGGCTCCTACAACCCAAGCGCAATATCAATATCACTCTTATTGTGGCGTGCAGCCCGATCCATGCATCGTCATGAATTCATATAAGCCCCTTGGGCAACAGTATCACATCAGCTCACAGCTAAAATGTAATCAAAACCTTGTTCAAGTTTTTCAAATTTTATAAAAATGATGAGTAGCAAAATACCATTTTTAAAACCTTAGACTGAGATAAAATTATGCACAGTATTACCAAAACAGTGATACAAATCAAATATTTGGCCTACAGCCAAAACATGATAATCTGTCCAATTCATGATAATTAATATCGTTATTAGGGTGTCAATTCAATTTCAAGCAATTAGGTGTTATTATTTGTTAAGCGGGACGGATCAAGTTACAATCCCCAATGGTGCTCTAGTCCACGCCCGTTATCCGACGTGCAAGTCACCTCAATACAACACTAGCATGTGCAAGTCCGGGGTTTACTAACCCTCAGGACATCATTTACAAGTATTACCCACCTCGATCCGACGAAAACTCAAACACGTGACGTCTTAGATCCTCAAACCGGCTTCCACGCACGTCAAAACTAGCCAAAATCAGTACAAATATATCAAAATAAGCTAATGGAACAACACCCAATCGAAAACAATCAAAATTCAAGAAAAATCTCGAAACTAGCAAAACTCAAGCCCCGGGCCTGCTTCTTGAAAAATTACAGAAGTCACATTTTCAGAACCCTTATCTCGTCCCGAGTCCATACATATAAAGTTTATCAAAATCGGAACTCGTTTGCCCATTAAAATCATCAATTTTCTAATTCCTAGGCTTAGAGCAAAATCCCCCATTTTTACACCTTAATTCCTCCATTTTCAGAGATTAAATCCATGGTTTATCAATATATTAACATAATTTGAGTCCAAGAGTGCACCCGATGATACCCCTTGATTTCCTCCTCAAAATCACCAAAAGCGCCTCTAAGTTCGAAGCCCCAAATGAGTTAATGTTCTTAAATTTCGAGCAACACTGCTACATTAAAACCCAGTTATTTTTTGGCTTCTGCGGCCAATGCGCCGCTACCGCGTGACCGCTTCTGCAGATTTTGAGTCACTTCTACGACATTTCATTAAAGCCACCTACAGCTTCTGCGGTTAAATTCTCGCTTATGCGAGACTGCTTAAGCAGAATTTCCTCCGCATCCGCGAAGCTACCAGCTCCACTGCCTTCTGCTTCCGCGAACATATGCCCGCTATTGTAGGCCCGCCTCTGCGAAGAGGCTCCCTCTTCTGCGGATTCATGCAGGCCATCCCCAAACTTGCATCTGCGATGATGCTACCGCTTCTGCGATGATGCTACCGCTTCTGCGGAGTTGCTTCTGCGATTCCCCTTCCGCAAAAGCGAAAACTACTGTTGTAGATTCCATATCAGCAATTCAACTTCCAAATTTCCTTCATTTAATCACCGAAACTCATCCCGAGGCCCCCGGGACCTCAACCAAAAATACAAACCAATTCTAAATCATCATACGCTCTTGTTCCCATCAGCAAAACATACCCTTAAACACACGAATCATCAAATTAAGGCGGATTCAAGCCTAAGTTTCAACTATAACTTCCGAAACCACCATTCAATCAAAAACCAGACCAAACGATGTCCAAATTGACCTAAAAATTTGCAAACACATCCAAAATCACCCAACGAAGCTACTGCAACTGTCGAAATACCATTCTGACTCCTGGATCAAAATCTCACCTATCGATTGTATTCCTCCAAAATTCCAACTTAGCCAATTCAAGCCTATTTCTACTCTGGACCTCAAAATTCAGTTCAGATCACTCTTCTAAGCCAAAAATGATCCCCCGAAGCTAACCAAACCATCATAATTCAATTCTGAGCCCTCTAACTCACAAGTCAACATCCAGTTGACTTTTCCAACTATTCCTTCATCAAAGAGACTATTTGTCTCATTACCTACCAAACTCAATCCGATTTGACTCAAATTCACCAAACACATATATTGGAACACGAACAATCATATAACGGGGAAAACTGGGCAGTAACACACGTGACGACGGACCGGGTCGTCACAAGTTTGTTCTAGACCTGGCTTACTCGAGCGGACGACTCGAGCCGAGGATGGGAGCTATGTACCGGTAACCAAAAGATCATCCGATTTTGCAACTCCTCCGATTCCTCGTTGTATTTTGCGATATGACACTAACAGAAAGAAGTCACGACCAGCGTGCACTCCTCGGAGGTAAGAATAGATGGGTTTCGCCACAGTTTATATATACAATTCAAATAATATTAAAGCGGTGAAGAGCATCACTTTACACAATTAAGCTCAATCATATAACAAAATCAGATAATATACAAGCCAAATACAACAGATATACCAAGTTCAAATTCTAAACCCTAAACCAAAAGTTCTGGGTCAATGGTGTTGTCACGACCCCAAATCCGGTCGTGATGGCGCCCAGCACATTGCTAAGCCAGCCTGACCAATCCATATCAACCACGGAGCTAGAAGCTCTCTTTAGCCCATTTAAGCAAATTAATTCACGAAATAACAGCGATACATGTAACGAAAACGGGGAACCAAGTCCCATAATACATCAACTCCCATAGACCAAGGGTCAAGAGTCATGAGCCTCTACCGAACATGAGTGTATAAAGGTTTACAAGATACCAAGTGCGGAAAGAAATGTCAATACAAAATCAAAAGACAGTAGGAAGGAATATCGGGTCCTGCGGACTCTGCAGCTACCTCGTATATCCCACAGATGTCGCCTCGCACAGCTACCGGATCACTGCTGAGAGGTACTTGGATCTGCACACAAGGTGCAGGGAGTAAAATGAGTACTGCCAGACTCAGTGGTAATAAACAGGGGTAAGACAGCGCAGATAAGAAATCCGCAATAAAGCACTATGTAAAGCTGTAATCAAATACCCTGTCACAGAATCAATATCGACTGTACCTGTACCAACAAGTACCAGCAAAACAGTATAACAGCTAGCGGATGTAGCTAAATGCAATGCAATGCATGATATGACCGCTACGGCGCGTAGCCCGATCCAATTTGGGTACCCGTGCTCACTGTGGGGGTTCAGACTCCGGAGGGGCTTCTTCAGGCCAAGCACAATATCACTGCGGCGTGCAGTCCGATCCGACATATGTACTGCTACGGCGCGCAGCCCGATCCACTACTAGTCAGCTAATATGCAATCACAGCCTCGCAGGCTCAAAAGTAGTTTTTAAAACATCTTTTATCATTTTTCAGTTGAAAACAGAAATATCAAGTTCCAGAGATTTGGAAATAACATGATAACAGAAATAGCTGCGGACTAGTAGTAAACTAGCATGTCAATATGATAAGACAATGATAACGATCCTCGCGAGATCCAATAACTGGCTCACGGCCCACAAGTCTACTCAACCGCCCAAGAAGGGGGTTCCTCGGCTCAAGAGTAGCCAATATTTCAATATATAGTATGCAACCATCCGAGAAGGAGGTTCGACGGCTCAAGAATAGCCAATGTTATAACACAGTATCAACAAGTCGGACTAAGCCATAGTCCCCAATCACAATCGACCCCGCACTCACAAGAGAGTACGTGTCTCGCCGCTATACAGCGTCACAAAGTGGTATACCGGGGTTTTGAACCCGCTGGTCATCACCCACATCTATTACTCACCTCAATACAGTGCGACGACTACTCCGCAATGCCCTTGCCACGAGAATCAAGCTCCGCATGCATAGAATCTAATCAAATACAGTAGAAACACAACAAATTAGGCCATTGGGACGACACCCAATCAAAACAACTCCATTTATATCAAAATTCCCAAAGTTGTCAAAACCCGACTTTCGGTACGCTTGTCGAAAAATTACAAAAGTCACATATTCGGAACCCTCATCTCGATACGAGTCTAAGCATATCAATTTTACCAAATTCGGACTCCATTTGCCCATTCAAAACCTTGATTTCAAGCCTAGGGTTAAATCTTCCATGAATTACCCCAAATTCCTCCATTTTCATGATATAATTGCATAATATTATCAATACTAATCATAGTTTAAGTCCATAGTTGATTACCTGATGATTTCCCTTGAATTTCTCTTCAAAATCGCCCAAATCGCCTCTAAAGCCGAGACCCAAATGTGTGAAATGTTTCTGAAATTTTCTAACTTCTGATACACTTAACTCACTGCGATTTTCGCTTCTGCGGATAAAATTCCGCTCCTACGAGTCCGTATCCGCGACTAGAGGGTCGCTTCAGCGATTTCAGGCCTAGCCGGCCAATTCCGCTTCTGCGAGAAAAGGACCGCTTACGCGCGTCCGCGATTAAACCCCCGCTTCTGCGAAAACACCCGCTTCTGCGCACCAGAGTCCGCTCCTGCGGACTCGCCCAGGCGGTCAAGAATCCGCTTCTACGGACTTTCCCCTTTTTCATCTAGTTCGCTTCTGCGATCACTGACTCGCACCAGCGATGCCGCTTCAGCGGAAAGGATTCCGCTTCTGCGATGCCAAGCGCTCCTGCGCTCCTCAGTCCGCTCCTGCAAACTCGCCTCCGCGCCCACATTTCCGCAGGTGCGAAAATGACAGAACCAGAATACTTCAACCTGCAATTTCCATGATTTTCTTCCGTTTAACCATCCGAAAACACCCCGAGGCCCCGGGGACCTCATCCAAACACACCAACACACCTTAATACCTTATTCGAACTTGCTCCAATCCTCAAAACACGTCTAACAACATCAAAACCCATAATTCGCATCGAATTCAAGCCTAAATTCCATAAAACTTTCCGAATTACACATTCAATCAAAAACCCGACCAAACGACGTCCGAATGACCTGAAATTTTGCAGGCACATCCAAAATCACCTAACAGAGCTACTATAACTTTCAGAATTCCATTCCGACCCCCGGATCAAAATCTCACCTACCGTTCGGATTTCGCCAAAATTCAACCTTAGCCAATTCAAGCCTATTTCTACACCGGGCTTCCCAAACCTCACGACACCCTTCATAGGTGAAACCTTCAACAATACTCTGTCACCAACCATGAAAGACAACTCTCGAACTCTACGGTCCGCATAACTCTTCTGACGAGACTGTGCTGTACGAAGCCTCTCCTGGATCAACTTTGCTCTATCCAAAGCATCCTGGACTAACTCAGTCCCTATCAATCTAACCTCACCAGGCTCAAACCATCCTACGGGGGATCTACACAGCCTGCCATACAATGCCTCATACAGGGCCATCTGAATACTCGACTGATAACTGTTGTTGTAGGCAAACTCAGCAAGTGGTAGGAACTCATCCCACGAACCACCAAAATCAATCACACAAGCTCGCAACATATCCTCCAAGATCTGAATAGTACGCTCAGACTGCCCATCTGTCTGGGGGTGAAATGATGTACTCAACTCAACCCGTGTACCCATCTCTCGCTGAAATGCTCTCCAAAACTGAGAAGTGAACTGAGTACCCCTGTCGGATATGATAGACACTGGGACCCCATGCAACCAAACAATCTCTCGAATAAAGATCGCTGCCAACCGCTCCGATGAGTAGGTAGTACTAACTGGAATGAAGTGAGCTGACTTGGTCAGTCTATCCACAATCACCCATACAGAATCAAACTTCCTCGCCGTCCGAGGGAGTCCAGTAACAAAGTCCATAGTGATCCTCTCCCATTTCCACTCGGGAATAACAATGCGCTGAAATACACCGCCGGGCCTCTGATGCTCGTACTTAACCTGCTGACAGTTGAGGCACCGTGCTACATGTCCGACAATGTCCATTTTCATCTTTCTCCACCAATAGTGCTGTTTCAAATCTTGATACATCTTTGCGGCTCCTGGATGGATAGAATACCGCGAGCTATGGGCCTCCTCCAGAATCAACTCATGAAGGCAATCAACATTGGGCACGCATATCCGGCCCAGCATCCTCAATACACCGTCACTATCAATATTGACATCTCTAGCATCATCATGCTGAACTCTGTCCCTCAGGATAGCCAAATGTGGATCATCATACTGGCGCTCACGAATATGATCATATAGAGATGACCGAGATACAACACAAGCCAATACCCTGATGGGCTCCGAAATATCTAACCTCACTAGCCGATTGGCTAGCACCTGAACATCATAAGCAAATGGCCTCTCCTCAGCTGGAATATATGCCAAGCTCCCCATACTGACCGCCTTCCGGCTCAAAGCATCGGCCACCACATTGGCCTTTCCCGGATGATATAATATAGTGATGTCATAATCCTTAAGCAACTCAAGCCATCTCCGCTGTCTCAAATTAAGGTCTTTCTGTTTGAACAAGTGCTGGAGACTACGATGGTCGGTATACACCTCACAAGACACACCGTACAAATAGTGCCTCCAAATCTTCAATGCATGAACAATGGCGGCTAGCTCCAAATCATGAACAGGATAGTTCTTCTCACGTGGCTTCAACTGCCGAGAAGCATAAGCAATTACCTTACCTTCCTGCATCAACACACAACCTATCCCGCACTCTCGAGGCATCACAATATATGTTATATGGACCTGAAGATGATGGTAAGGCTAACACTGGAGCTATGGTCAAAGTTGTCTTGAGCTTTCGAAAGCTCTCCTCGCACTCATCCGACCACATGAATGGTGCACCCTTCTCTATCAATCTGGTCAAAGAAGAAGAAATGGATGAAAATCCCTGAACAAACCGGTGATAATATCCCGCTAAATCATGGAAACTCCGGGTCTCCGTAGCTGAGGACGGTCTAGGCCAACTCTGCACCGCCTCTATCTTCTTCGAGTCAACCTGAATACCATGACGAGACACCACATGACCCAGAAAAGCTACAGACTCGAGCCAAAACTCGCACTTGGAGAATTTAGCATATAGCTTCTCCTCTCTCAATCTCTGCAACAGAATACTCAAATGTTGAGCATGCTCCTCCTCACTACGGGAGTAGACTAGAATGTCTTCAATGAACACAATCACAAATGAATCCAAATAGGGCCTAAACACACTGTTCATCAGATGCATAAATGCTGCTGGGGCGTTGGTCAGCCCAAACGACATCAGAAGAAACTCATAATGACCATATCGGGTCCTGAATGCAGTCTTCATAATATCCGAGTCCCTGATCTTCAGCTGATGATAGCCCGAACGAAGATCGATCTTAGAAAACACCCTCGCACCCTGTAACTGATCAAACAAATCATCTATGCGCGGTAGAGGGTACTTGTTCTTAACTGTAACTTTGTTCAATTGCCTATAATCAATACACATTCGCATGGAACCATCTTTCTTTTTAACAAATAATACCGGCGCACCCCACGGGGACACACTAGGACGGATGAAACCCTTATCCAGAAGCTCTTGAAGTTGCTCTTTCAGTTCTTTCAACTCAGCTGGTGCCATCCGATAAGGAGGAGCGGATATGGGCTGAGTGCCCGGCACCATGTCAATGCCGAAATCAATATCCCTGTCTGGCGGCGTGCCCGGCAGGTCTGAGGGGAATACATCTGGGAAGTCCCTCACAACAGGTACAGAATCAATGCTAGGAGACTCGGCTCCCACATCTCTCACAAAAGCTAAGTACGATAAACACCCTTTTTCAACCATCTTCTGAGCTTTTAAGAACGAAATAACACGGCTAGGGACGAAATCGGTCGAACCCCGCCACTCAATCTGAGAAATACCAGGAATGGCCAACATAACTATCTTAGCATGACAGTCCAATATAGCGTGGTACGGAAACAACCAGTCCATACCTAATATAACATCAAAGTCCACCATACCCAACAACAACAAATCTGCCTGGGTCTCCAGACCCCCAATAGATATAACACAGGATCTATAGACATGATCCACAACAATCGTATCACCCACAGGGGTGGATACATAAACAGGAAAATCAAGACTACTACGAGTCGCACCCAAATGATGTGCAAAATAAGAGGACACGTAAGAATATGTGGACCCTGGATCAAATAGAACAGAGGCATCTCCGTGACAGACGGAAATGATACCTGTAATCACTGCATCGGAGGCAACTGCATCACGCCTGTCAGGAAGTGCATAGAACCGTGCCTGGCCTCCACCAGACCTCTCCTCGCCCCTGGGGCGACCACGAGAAGACTGACCTCCACCTCTACTAGTCTGAGATGGTGCTGAAGATGAGGGCTGATCCCTCTGCTGAGTCCTGTCCCTACGGAGTCGAGGGCACTGTATCCTCATGTGGCCAAACTCACCACACTCATAACATGCACCTGGTGCTGGAGAAGGGGACTGAAGGGAACCCCTCGCCGCAGAAGAACCTTGGGCTGGAGAAGTAGGTGCTGCACTCTGGGCTGGGAGGGCACTAAGTGATGACTGACCCTGCTGAAACCCCTGTCGACCACGACCATAAGAACCTCCGCTCTGCTCTGGGCGGCCTGAATAAGGAGGTCTAGAGGAGCGACCTCTGCTCTGCTGGGAATGCCCTCTAGATGGAGCACCACTGAAACCGCCCGAACCACGAGGCCTCTTGGCCTCCCGCTCCTCTCTCTCTCGGCGACGATCCGCCTCAATGGAGCGTGCCATATCAACAACCTGCTCAAACGATGATGACAAAACTCTCTCTCTGGTCATAAGAATGCGGATAGAGTAATTGAGGCCATCAATGAACCTCCTGATCCTCTCCCTATCATTAGGGATCATCCATGTGGCATGCCTAGCCAACCGTGTGAATCCGAGCTCATACTGGGTCACAGACATGTCGCCCTGAACCAACCACTCGAACTAGCAACGTAGCTCCTCGCGACGAGACTGAGGTACATATTTCTCTAGAAAGAGAGTAGAGAACTGCTGCATGTGAGAGGTGCTGCTCCTGCAGGCCTACGCCTCTCAAACACTTCCCACCAATCAAATGCGGGACTAGTGAACTGAAAGGTAGTAAATGAAACTCCGCTGGACTCAAGAATACCAGCCGTCCGCAACATCCTCCGACACTTGTCCAAGAAACCCTGGGCATCCTCGCCCTCAACGCCACTGAAATGGGGTGGCTGAAGTCTACCAAATCTCTCAAGACGACGCTGCTCGTCATCGGGCATAACCTGAACCATATGCTCTGGAGCTGGAGCTGGTGCTGCTGGAGTAATAACCGGTGCAACCACCTGAGCGGGGACCGCCTCTGGCGTCTGAAGTCCCTGAACAACCGGGTCAGGTGTGCGAGCTGCGGGGGTCTGCTGACCACCCCCTGACTGAGATGTCGCTACGGTAGCGGTAGCTGAAACTACCCGAGCCAAACCGAAACACACCGATAATATCCGAGCAAGAGTCTCCCGAAGACCGGGAATAGCAATAGATACGGTCTGGCCCCTGAACCGGGGCTGCCGGAGCATCAACCATTGGGGGATGCTCCTGAACCGGTACAACGGGCGGGTCAGCCGGCACTCGCCTCGGCCGCCCTACCTCTACCTCTAGCACGACCGCGCCCACGGCCTCGAACAGGTGGCAATGGAGGTCGTCCACCTCGTCCCGATGCTCGCGTTCTCGCCATCTACGAGAGAATAGAATATAGAAGTTCGGTTCTCAGAACAACAAGATCGCACGACCGAGTTCAAGAAAAGTGAAGTTTTCCTAAAGGTTCGCAGCCTCCCGAGGATAAGTACGGGCGTCCCCGTACCGATCCACGAGACTCTACTAACCGGCTTAAGACTCATGAGGCCTAGTAAACCTAGGCTTCGATACCAACTTGTCACGACCCCAAATCCGGTCGTGATGGCGCCAGACATACTGTTAGGCCAGCCTGACCACTCAATAACAACCACGGAGCTAGAAGCTCTCTTTAGCCCATTTAAGCAAATTAATTCACGAAATAACAGCGATACATGTAACGAAAACGGGGAACCAAGTCCCATAATACATCAACTCCCATAGACCAAGGGTCAAGAGTCATGAGCCTCTACTGAACATGAGTGTATAAAGGTTTACAAGATACCAAGTTCGGAAGGAAAAGTCAATACAAAATCAAGACAGTAAGAAGGAATATCGGGTCCTGCGGACTCTGCAGCTACCTCGAATATCCACAAATATCACCTCGCACAACTATTGGATCACTGCTGAGAGGTACCTGGATCTGCACACAAGGTGCAGGGAGTAAAATGAGTACTGCCAGACTCAGTGGTAATAAACAAGGGTAAGACAACGCAGATAAGAAATCCGTAATAAAGCACTATGTAAAGCTATAATCAAATACCCTGTCACAGAATCAATATCAACTGTACCTGTATCAACAAGTACCAGCAAACCAGTATAACAGCTAGCAGATGTAGCTAAATGCAATGCAATGCATGATATGACCGCTACGGCGCGTAGCCCGATCCAATTTGGGTACCCGTGCTCACTGTGGGGGTTCAGACTCCGGAGGGGCTCCTACAACCCAAGCACAATATCACTGCGGCGTGCAGTCCGATCCGACATATGTACTGCTGCGGCGCGCAGCCCGATCCACTACTAGTCAGCTAATATGCAATCACAGCCTCGCAGGCACAAAAGTAGTTTTTAAAACATCTTTTATCATTTTTCAGTTGAAAACAGAAATATCAAGTTCCAGAGATTTGGAAATAACATGATACAGAAATAGCTGCGGACTAGTAGTAAACTAGCATGTCAATATGATAAGACAATGATAACGATCCTCGCGGGATCCAATAACTGGCTCACGGCCCACATGTATACTCAACCGCCCAAGAAGGGGTTCCTCGGCTCAAGAGTAGCCAATATTTCAATATATAGTATGCAACCATCTGAGAAGGAGGTTCGACGGCTCAAGAATAGCCAATGTTATAACACAGTATCAACAAGTCGGACTAAGCCATAGTCCCCAATCACAATCGACCCGGCACTCACAAGAGAGTACGTGTCTCGCCGCTATACATCGTCACAAAGTGGTATACCGGGGTTTCGAACCCGCTGGTCATCACCCACATCTATTACTCACCTTAATACGGCACGACGACTACTCCGCAATGCCCTTGCCACGAGAATCAAGCTCCGCACGCATAGAATCTGATCAAATACAGTAGAAACACAACAAATTAGGCCAATGGGACGACACCCAATCAAAACAACTCAATTTATATCAAAATTCCCAAAGTTGTCAAAACTCGACTTTCGGTACGCTTGTCGAAAAATTACAAAAGTCACATATTTGGAACCCTCATCTCGATACGAGTCTAAGCATATCAATTTTACCAAATTCGGACTCCATTTGCCCATTCAAAACCTTGATTTTCTAAAGTTCAAGCCTAGGGTTAAATCTTCCATGAATTACCCCAAATTCCTCTATTTTCATGATATAATTGCATAATATTATCAATACTAATCATAGTTTAAGTCCATAGTTGATTACCTTATGATTTCCCTTGAATTTCTCTTCAAAATTGCCCAAATCGCCTCTAAAGCCGAGACCCAAATATGTGAAATGTTTCTGAAATTTTCTAACTTCTGATACACTTAACTCACTGCGATTTTCGCTTCTGCGGATAAAATTCCGCTCCTACGAGTCCGTATCCGCGACCAGAGGGTCGCTTCAGCGATTTCAGGCCTAGCCGGCCAATTCCGCTTCTGCGAGGAAAGGACCGCTTACGCGCGTCCGCTTCCGCGATTAAACCCTCGCTTCTGCGAAAACACCCGCTTCTGCGCACCAGAGTCCGCTCCTGCGGACTCGCCCAGGCGATCAAGAATCCGCTTCTGCGGACTTTCCCCTTTTTCATCTAGTCTGCTTCTGCGATCACTGACTCGCACCAGCGATGCCGCTTCAGCGGAAAGGATTACGCTTCTGCGATGCCAAGCGCTCCTGCGCTCCTCAGTCCGCTCCTGCGGACTCGCCTCCGCACCCACATTTCCGCAGGGGCGAAAATGACAGAACCAGAATACTTCAACCTGCAATTTCCATGATTTTCTTCCGTTTAACCATCCAAAAACACCCCGAGGCCCCCGGGACCTCATCCAAACACACCAACACACCCTAATACCTTATTCGAACTTGCTCCAATCCTCAAAACACGTCTAACAACATCAAAACCCATAATTCGCATCGAATTCAAGCCTAAATTCCTTAAAACTTTCCGAATTACACATTCAATCAAAAACCCGACCAAACGACGTCCGAATGACCTGAAATTTTGCAGGCACATCCAAAATCACCTAACGGAGCTACTGCAACTGTCGGAATTCCATTCCGACCCCCGGATCAAAATCTCACCTACCGTTCGGATTTCGCCAAAATTCAACCTTAGCCAATTCAAGCCTATTTCTACACCGGGCCTCCAAATTCAATTCCGATTGCTCCCCTAAGTCACAAATCACCTCCCGGAACTAACCGAATCATCGGAATCCGATTCCGAGCCCTCTAGCTAAATAGTCAACTCCGGATTGACTTTCCTTATTCAAGTTTCCTTCAAAAAGGCTATATGCCTCATTTTCAATCCAATTCACTCCTAACTCACTCGATAGACTCTAACACTGATATAAAATCATAAAACATGTATTTACAACATAACGGGGTTGTAATTCTCGTGACGACGGGCCGGGTCGTCACAGGTATTATCCCCAGCAGAGTCGCCAGAGCTGTCATACCTCATTTTCCATCTAACCTGCGAGGGCACGGGGGAGTTTTTCCAATTAAAGGACAGTCGAAATGGGATTTATTTATTTAATTTAGAGTCACCACTTAGGAGATTTAAGGTGTCCCAAGTCACCAGTTGAATCCCGAATCGAGCAAAAGAATTACTATGTTTAACAGTCCGCAAACCAGAAATCCGGATAAAGAATTTTGTTAACCCGGAGAAGGTGTTAGGCATTCCCGAGTTATGTGGTTCTATCACGGTCGCTCAACTGTCATATTCGTCTTATTTATCTGATTTATACCATGCTTTAAGTTATGTGCAAAATTTAACCTTTAACCGCTTTTAATATTATTATTAATTATTTTAATAAAAGAATATCAACATAATGAAAATGCATCTGAAACCACGTCACAATCAATGTAACCGTGATTATCGACATATTTCGATTCTTTTGAGATTTGGATTTGGGTCACATAAATGTGCACCCGAGTTTACGGAGATACAATTTATTAAATACGCGCTTAAAGCTACTAACGCGTTATTATTTTGAGGAGGCCGTGAAAATTCACTAAACGACCAATCCCGAATTTCTAAGTATTTTTAATTAAGAAAAAATGAGGTCTCCGCATTTTTTATTTAATATGGCGAGGCACGTTGCCTTTATATTAAGGATATCCTAAAATGACAACATTTTTTATTTTTTAAGTTTTTACTCTATAATAAGGAAAGAAAAATCTTTATTAATTATGAGCTAAAATATGCAATACACTCATCTAATTTGTGAAAAATATTAATGAATCATAATTTAATTTATTTTTAAAATATTTTGTATTTTTGAATTTTTTTTAATAAATACAAAATTTCTTAACTATTATTAAAAGAACTAATTAGAACAAGATTAAAGCTTGCATTTTAGTATATTAAAAAAACTAATAAAATTATTTATTCAAAATTATTTGAAACTAAGTTCATCTTAAAATAATCCTAAATTAACGGTAACTTTTTTATTTAAATTTATTTTCTAAATAATAAAAGATAAAATCCTAATTGATTACATGCTCAAAGTGTGACATATTATTTCATATATTAAGGTAAAATTTTAATGAAAGTAAACATCGTTAAAATTGAAATTAAAAGAAAAATACAAAATCGACAAATATTATATACAAATCAATACAATATCCTACAACTAATTTAAACTGATATTATTATATGATTTGAACCATTGAAATTAACTATTTACGAATATTTAAAAGAACAATAATTAACCTTAATTACTTATACTTGTTTGAAGATTTGTTAAACTTAAAAACAATCTTGTATTATTTAAACTCAAATCATACCTAAATGCCTAATTCACACAAAATAATTAAAATTCACATTTTTACTAAGTTTAGCTACATATTTACAATTTAGCCTATTAAAGACAATATTAAAATATTTATAGCTAGTGAACTAACTAATTTTAATTAATCTGATTAATTAAAGAGTAACTTATTCTTATTTTAATTACTAAACAACTTGGACATTAATAACATGTTTATACCTATACAATTTAATAACCATATTGAAGTGAATTATTATTATTACAAAAATTCTAATTATTCAAAGTGATAAAAATTTGCAGAATATTAATATGGAAAATAATTTAAACACAATCAGTAAAAGAAAACAAGGAAAAGCTAATTAAAATTTCAAAATTTTCATTCTTCATATGTGTTAATTTTTTAAACTTAAACACAATCAGTCATGTACCTGATAATGGAAAAATAGAAGAATATAGGATTGATCAACACAGCAATAGAAACAACGCAGCAACAACGGTAGAAGCAAATATAACCCTGTATCAGAATTTTTTAAAGAAACCCAGTAACTAAGATCTCAACTTGACAATATACTTTTGGTAATTGAAATCTAAACACTCCTTTTTAGAATTTGCTTTTCATTTTTTTCTTAACTCTTCACAATTCTTTGTAAACTTTTTCTTTTCTGATTCTTACTTCTGATATTTTACTCTCTAATCTCTCTCAATATTTTTTTCATTTTTTTTTCAACTTCTGATTTCCTTCTTCTATATATAAGTAAGACATCTTCTTTGTTTAATTAAAAAAACAGACCACTATAAATTTAAAAAGTAAAAGATTCCACTTTCTTGAACCCCACAATCTAGTACTTTATTTTAATTATACTTTAAACCCCACTACACTATATTTTGTTCCCCACTATGTTTATTTTATTAATACTTTAGCTACCACTATAAAATGTTGTCTTTCACTCTAATTTTAATAATATTTAAATAACTAATTGATAAAATACTTTAATTCAAATAATTGTCATATTTTAATGACCAAAATACCCCCCAAATTACTAAAATTTACTATTCTACCCTTATCAGCTATAAACAATTCATCTAAATCAAGCAACCAAAATATAGCAATTTTAACCAATTCTTAACCAAATTTAAAAAACATATTCAAACTAAATGAAGAACAACAAGATTAATCTCGAATTATTTTGAACATTCATAACAACTATTCTTCCTGATTCAACAACAACAAAAATTATAACAAACAAATAGATATTAATTACTAGATTTAGATTCAACTTAACAAGATCAAATAAAACATTAAGTCTAAGTTTTAACACAACAATAAACAAATCAAATCACTAAAACTCAATAATTAATTGAACTTCAAATTATTTCTAACAACGTTATAATAAAAAATATGAGATTCAAGTATCAACTAAAAACATTTATATATTAAAATTTAAACAAAACAAATGACTAAAGCACAAAGATGAAGAAATAACTAAGAACATGATGAACAACAAGTAAGGAAAAAAATCAAATATATACTATCAAGATCCAAAAATATAAATAAATACCCGAAATATATATATATATATAGATAATATACTCGTATATACATATATATACATAAGATATACCTAATATATACATATATACATATAAACCTAAGATACATATATATTCGCGTATATACGTATATATATATATATATATATATATATATATATATATATATATATATATATATATATATATATATATATATATATATATATATATATATATATATATATATATATATATATGATGACCCGGCCCGTCATCATGTGAGTTATCACCCTGTTATCCCCATTATATGCTTTTCAATGTTTCGGTATGCATGTTTGGTGAGTTTGAGTCAATTCGGATTGAATTTGGTTGGAAATGAGGCAAATAGTCTCTTAGAAGAAGCAATAGTTAGGAAAAGTCAACTGGATGTTGACTTGTGAGTTAGAGAGCTCGGAATCGAATTCTGATGATCCGGTCAGCTCTGGGAGGTCATTTGTGGCTTAGGAAAGCGATCGGACTTGAATTTGGAGGTCCAGTATAGTTTTAGGTTTGAATTGGCTAAGCTTGAATTTTTGCGAATCCGAACGGTAGGTGAGATTTTGATCCGGGAGTCGGAATGGAATTCCGACTGTTGTAGTAGCTCCGTTAGGTCATTTTCGATATGCCTGCAAATTTTCAGGTCATTCGGACATCGTTTGGTCGGGTTTTTGACTGAATGTAATTATTGAAGTTAAAGTTAAACTTTATCTTGAATTTGTTGAAAATAGACGATTTTGATGTTAATGATAGAGTTCTGATGATTGGAACAAGTTCAAATAAGGTTATAGGACGTATTGGTGCTTTTGGTCGAGGTCCTGGGGGCCTCAGGTGAGTTTTGGGGTAGTTTCGGATAGTTTCTAGGCCATTTTTAACTGCTGGTTTATGTCTGTAGCAGTGTTCTACGCGATCACGGACAATTGGCCGTGATCGCGGTGAGTAAAATGTGCGAAAAATATTAATGAATCGTGATCACATGAAATGCTTCGCGATCGCGAAGAAGGAAAATTTCTGTTGCATTGATCCTTCTTTGGAAGCTCATATCTTTTTATATACAAGGAAATTTGAGGTGAGTTAAAAATACAAGTTGTAGCACATCGTGTATAGTTTTCAAAAAGCTAAAGAAATCTTTATTTGGGCATCTGTGTCAAAGGTTATGGACGTTACACTATAGTGTATCCGAGAAGGATCTCTAATACACATGTATAAATTGGGAAGCTTATATCTTGAAATGTATAAGGATTCAAGAAATGAAAAACACATGACAGTTATAGCACTACGTGTCTAGTTTCCATAACATCAAACCATTCATCATTCGGAGTTGTGTACAAAAAGTTATGTTCATTTTACTAAAGCCTGTCCGGAGGAACCGAAATTTATTTACAGCGATCGCAAATGGTAAATTTTGGGCCAAAACTTTTGTTCTCCGCGATTGAGGAGCGATTCCCGCGATCGTGATGAGTAATATGCCTGGGCAAAATATTTTTAAAATATTTTGGTCGCGAAATCAACCCACTTTCCACCATTTTTAGTCATTCTTGAGAGCTTTTGGACGAGAATTGCTGGGATTTCATCGGGTTATCATCGAAGGTAAGTTTTATGGTTCAATTATGTGTTTTTATCTTAGAATCCTCCCCTATTTCACTGAAATTAGATGAATTAATGGGGGAAATTAGCCCTAAGCCAGGGTTATGGTAAAAGGTTGATTTGAATGGGCAAACAGAGTCCGATTTTGGAAAACTTTATATGTATGGACCCGTGTTGAGATAAGGAACCCGAATATGTAACTTTTGTAATTTTTCGAGAAGTCTACCGAAAGTCGGGTTTTGGCAACTTTGTGGTTTTTCATGTAATTTGATTGTGTTCGATCGGGTATTGTTCCATTAGCCTATTTTGATATATTTGTACTGAATTTGTCTAGTTTTGACATGCGTAGATGCTGGTTCGAGGAGCTAAAGCGTCGCGGAGCTTCAGTTTTTGCCAAATCAAGGTGGGTAATACTTGTAAATAATGTCCTAAGGGTTAATAAATCCCGGACTTGCACGTCTTAGTGTTGTATTGAGGTGACTTGCACGCCGAATAACGGGCGTGGGGTAGAGCACTATTTGGGATTGTGACATGGTCCATCCTGCGTAATGAATAATAACACCTAATTGCTTGAAATTGAATTGACATCCTAATAAAAGATATTAATTATCATCAATTGGACTAATTATCATGCTTGGGCTTCGTGCCGATTATTTGAATCCTTCAGGGATTGGTATCACTGTCTTGAGAACACTGTGGATATTATTATCTCAACTTAAGGTTTCAAATGGTATTTTGCTACTCAGCATTTTTATAAAGTTATGAAAAACTTGAACAGGGTCTTAATGACATTTCTAGCTGTGAGCTAATATGATACTGTTGCCCAAGGGGCTTTTCTTGATTATTTGTTAGACTGATTGGGGCCGAGGGCCATATGATAGGGCATGATGATTTATGCGAGCATATGCATACACATTCATGGATCAGACTACACGCCGCAGTAGTATATGGATCGGGCTGCGCGCCGCAGCATGTGTGATATTGATAATGCGCTTGGGCTATAGGAGCCCCTCCAGAGTCTGAACCCCCACAGTGAGTGCTGGCACCTTTGCATGGATCGGGCTGTACGCCACAGTGTCATATGCATTTCATGGCATACATACATTGGTTTTTGTGTACTACGTGGCATAACATTTAACACTCATACATTACTGGCACACATGCATTATTGCCTAATTAACGAGATCTCCTGGTGGTATTTGTTGAGGAGTACTGAGCCCAAGGGGCTGATTCGAGTGCAGACTTGCATTGCTTGAGATTGCACCCAAGTATTGGTATGTTATCATGAGAGAAGGAAAGATAAAAATGAGATTCCTAATAATCTACTCATATATGCTGAAAAGAAATAAAATGGTAGTGTTTGAAGTTTAAAGATAGTTCTGTATTGAGCAGCATGCGATAGTGCTTTGTGTGGTTTTCTTTTCCTCAGCATTATTTACTTTTATTATCGCCGAGTTGGAAGTACCCATACCTGACTCCCTGCACCTTGTGTGCAGATCCAGGTACGTCACATCAGACCTAACCCAGTAGCTGCTCGGAGATATTTTCTGAATAGTCAAGGTAGCTGCCGCGTCCGCAGGATTTAACTCTCCTTCCAGCTTACTTTTATTCATGTTGTTATCTATTTCCGCACTTGAGTACTGCTGTAGACACTATTACACTTGTATACTCTTTATAGGCTCATGACTCGTGACCCCTTGGTCTTTGGGTAGTTATTATCGTTTTGAGACGTGATCCCCGTTTTTGGTAATTCTACTACTTTTGTTCTATCTTTGTCTATACCTAAAATGGTTAAAGTGAGCTAATAGCTCCATGACTTCTGTTGATTGGTCGGGATGGCCTAGCAGTGTGCTTGTCAAGTTGCCGATGTACTGTTAGGATGGTTTTGGTGATTCTCTAGCAGGTGGATAGGCCAAATTACAAAGGAAACTTTGCCAAAATTTTTGGAAACTTTGAGACTTAGAAAAGATTTTGTCACCTAAGGAATGGTCTTAACTGTTGTGTGTGTATAAAGAATTGCAGAAGAGTTAAGATTTCTGATGTTTCGAGTCTCCGCCAAAGCTTGCAAATGACTCGAGTTTAATATCATAGTAACATTGCGGCATCATTTGAGCAATAATGCTATGAGTGGTTAAAATTGCTTTGATGTATGGATTCGAGCCAAGTTGGGGAGGTTGGTATTTATGTTGGAAAAATTCAGATAAGGTTATGGTGCTTTGCAGATGTGAAAAAAAAAAAAATTACTCGGATGTTTTGAACTTCTGTTGGTAAGGAATGTTCGGTGTATAGAAAAGAAAGATAGTTAATCGTATCTGTAGGTAATCATGTTTTGCGATGTCAGAGTTCTAACAAGGCACGGGTGGTTCTGTTCAATAAGATAGTTGAACTACAGCTGAATAAGGGTGCATGACGCCCAAGAATGGTGTTGCGGTGTTCAAAATTTTGCTTGTAACAGTCAGGTGTCTTAAGATGGTGTATGTGGCTAAAGACAACGGTTTCGTTAGAAAAGATCAAGGCTTGTGTTATGTCATGTGAATGATCGGATTCTAGTTATCCACATTGGAAAGTAATGATAACGAATTCAAAATCACAGGAAATTCTTCAAAATAAAGTATTGTAGAATGTGTTACTTCTGGGAAATATTGAGAGAGTATTCAGTGGCCTATGGGTCTTAGACCGTGTGGTCTTATGTACGAGTCTTTTGTGGTAACCTGAGTTGAGGTATTGTGGCGCTGCAGTAAAGGCTAATATTAAACTAGAGATGAACCTGAAAGGAATTGGGTAAATGGAACAACTTGTTAATAGACTGAAACGGTGTGATAAGGATACGATTAATTCCTGGTATGTGTTCGAAGTAATGAGTCTTGCAAATATGGTGCAACAAAGCTCTTGAGTGCTGGCAGTTGTATAGCTCGATGTGGGAAAAAGAGTTAGTCCTGGCAGTTAAACTTATGCAACGAATTGGAAGAAAGTGTTTGTGATGTATTTTACCATGGTTTGAAAATGAGTATATTTCCTGTCGGCATGCGAAGCATGGAATGTGTAATGATTCTTCTTCCATATGGGAAGTCATTAAAATTCTCAATCAGCGTGGGCAGCTACAGATAATCTGAGAATCAATCTTTCTGATGATTAAGGAAAATGGTACTGCTATTCTAGTGATTTGGCAGAGTATATGGTCAAAAGGGCAAGGTAACGTAAACTGATAATATCTAGTGGTATTATGGTATCCTTTTGTTGGATTGACGGTGATGATTGAGTTGCCTATGGCGTAGGGAAATTTCTGAATGGCTTACGTGGTATGAATGGATGCTTGATGTGTGTTATGTATTTGTACGGTGGAGTGTGGAATCAGGCATAGTGATTCATGTGTTACATATGTGTTGGAGACTAGAAGTTCTCGTAATCTGCCTATGCAATGGTGGTATATCATGTGTATCGGCACCATTTAGCGGTTACTGGAAATTGGAATACCTAATGGCTCTCTCGTTACATGATACGATGAATTTGAATAATGATATATGATTGCAGACTTGTTGTCATAAGCCAGGTTGTCTAGACTAATGTGATATGGACTATGTCAGAACAATGTCACAAGCTGCATGGCAGAGTGCATCAGATCATGCTCCCGTAGGGTAGATGTACCCTAGGACCAGCGAACGACTAGTAGGTATTGCTTTGTCAGTTGGGCCTTCATGGCGGATGTCTGTGTAGAGGTATCTACCATTGATTCAGCTCCAGTATTGAGGAACTTTGTCGGATGCATTTCCTGTGACCAAGCTTGAGGCTATATATATATATATATATATATATGTTTGTTGCAATGAGAAACTTGACTCGATGTGCATTCCCTTTGCTAGATCTATACGTGGATCTGGTGGCACGCCGCCACATGTATGGTATCAGAATCCGGTGGCACGCCGCCACATGTATGGTATCTGGATCGGGTGGCACGCCCCCAGGGGTATGTTAT
Organism: Nicotiana noctiflora; assembly: GCA_032618575.1. Classification (NCBI taxonomy): domain Eukaryota; kingdom Viridiplantae; phylum Streptophyta; class Magnoliopsida; order Solanales; family Solanaceae; genus Nicotiana; species Nicotiana noctiflora. The sequence goes on along the minus strand of JASVEL010011864.1, from coordinate 253,816 downwards.
TGGAAGAGGTTGCGCGCCGCAACTGTGTAATGTGAAAATAAACTTAATTATCTGTTACCAATTCAATACTTCCTGGCTTCTGAGGAAAGGTCCGTATTGGGTATCGCTCGGCAAATAGCACGCCGGTTGTGTCCTTTCAGGATTTGATAGCATATATTAATTGTTTCACCATGGGTGAGATTGATTGCTTGGGTTCAAACCTAAATATGTGCGTGGCTGATCGCTATGACCATGGTGACTTGAGGTGCTCCATGAGTATTAGTGTTTGGATAGAATCACGAGTTGTGGCAAGGCCACGTGATGTTATGACATTTCGAGGAGGATTCAAGTACTCTATTATGTGAGACGGGATCTCAGTTCTATGATATGATGGTACAAATGAATTGAATTACAGCTCTTTCATTTGAATCAGCTGTTTTTATTTGAGTACGTTCAGGCATCTCTTATTGGAGCCTGTGTTGTGCTCGTCGTGGCTTTGGCCGGTGTTGAGGTGTCATATCACCAGTGCGGTGTGTTATAATCAAAATGATCATTGGAGTCATGAATGGGTGCGAACATATGTTATTTCAGCTGGTTAGAAAGGTAATATCAGGATTTTGCTCCGAAAGCTGCTGTGGTATCAGTTAAAAAGGGAAATGGATTCACGAATGTATGACCTGCGAGATGGATTCGATAAATCGTGTGTTTCAGCTGCCGTGGGCAGGATATGAAGGTAATGGAGTAAGACTTTAGCTAATGAAAAGGGGGGTTTTCAGTTAATATTTGGTTGTCGTGGGCAATTGTTGAGATCCGAGGCCATCGTCTCGAGCGATTGGGTTATTTGATAAATCATGTGATCTCTCCCGGAATGGCGAGTATGGGCTATTACAGTTGGATCGTGTGTATCCTGAGTATAGGTATGAGACTAGGATTTGGTATGTGATTTCGGAAAGTGCAATGTGGTTTATGGTTCGGGTGGGCTGTGAGATTTCCAGCTATAGTGTGTACCGAACTTATATGAGATAGGGTGACATTGGATCGCCCAGAATATATGCTTGGTAAGGTCATTCAGTTGCTGGGTTACTTTTAGTAAACCTCTTGGTCCGCTCGAGGACGAGCATTTGCTTAAGTTATGAGAATGTGATGACCCAGCCTGTCATCATGTGCGTTATCACCCTGTTATCCCCCTTATATGCTTGTCAATGTTTCAATATGCATGTTTGGTGAGTTGGAGTCAATTTGGATTGAATTTGGTTGGAAATGAGGCAAATAGTCTCTTAGAAGAAGGAATAGTTAGGAAAAGTCAACTAGACGTTGACTTGTGAGTTAGAGAGCTCGGAATTGAATTCTGATGATTCGGTCAACTCCGGGAGGTCATTTGTGGCTTAGGAAAGTGACCGGACTTGAATTTGGAGGTCCGGTGTAGTTTTAGGCTTGAATTGGTTAAGGTTGAATTTTGGCGAAATCCAAACGGTAGGTGAGATTTTGATCCGGGAGTCGGAATGGAATTCCGACAGTTGCTGTAGCTTCGTTAGGTGATTTTGGATATGCCTGCAAATTTTCAGGTTATTCGGACATCGTTTGGTCGGGTTTTTGATCTAATGTAAATTTTTGAAGTTAAAGTTAAACATAAGCTTGAATTTTTTGAAAATGGACGATTTTGATGTTAATGATAGAGTTTTGATGATTAGAAAAAGTTCGAATAAGGTTATAGGACGTGTTAGTGCTTTTGGTTGAGGTCCCGGGGGCCTCGGGTGAGTTTCCGGGTGGTTTCGGACCATTTCTAGACCATTTTTAACTGCTAGTTTATGTCTGTAGCAGTGTTCTATGCGATCGTAGACAATTGGTCGCGATCGCGGTTAGTAAAATGTGCGAAATATATTAATGAATCACGATCGCCTGAAATGCTCCGCGATCGCGAAGAAGGAAAATTTCTGTTGCATTGATCCTACTTCAGAATCTCATATCTTTTTATATACAAAGAATTGTGAGGTTATACAAAAACGAAAATTGTAGAATCGTGTCTAGTTTTCAGAAAGCTAAAGAAATCTTTATTTGGGCATTTGTGTCAAAAGTTATGGACGTTACACTATAGGGTGTCCGAGAAGGACTTCTAATACACATGTATAAATTGGGAAGCTTATATCTCGAAATGTATAAGGATTCAGGAAATGACCAACAAAATAAGGTTATAGATCTAGGTGTCAAGATTTCATAACATCAAATCGTTCATCATTTGGAGTTGTGAGCAAAACGTTATGACCATTTTACTGAAGCCTGTCCGGAGGAACCAGAATTTGTTCACCGCGATCGCGAAGCTTTTCCCACGATCGCGAAGGGTAAATTTTGGGCCAAAAGTTTTATTCTCCGCGATCGCGGAGCGATTCCCGCGATCGAGATGAGTAATATGCCTGCACAGAATGTTTTTAAAACATTTCAGTCGTGAAATCAACCCACGTTTCCACCATGTTTAGTCATTCTTGTGAGCTTTTGGACGGGAATTGCTGGGATTTCATCGGGTTATCATCAGAGGTAAGTTTTATGGTTCAATTATATGTTTTTATCTTAGAATCCTCCCATATTTCACTGAAATTGGATGAATTAATGGGGGAAATTAGACCTAAGCCAGTGTTATGGTAAAATGTTGATTTGAATGGGCAAACGGAGTCCCATTTTGGAAAACTTTATATGTATGGACTCGTGTTGAGATAAGGAACATGAATATGTAACTTTTGTAATTTCTCGAGAAGCGTACCAAAAGTCAGGTTTTGGAAACTTTGTGGTTTTTCATGTAATTTGATTGTGTTCGATCGGGTGTTGTTCCATTAGCCTATTTTGAAATATTTGTACTGAATTTGGCTTGTTTTGACATGCGTGGATACTGGTTCGAGGAGGTAAAACGTTGTGGAGCTTGAGTTTTTGCCGGATCGAGGTGGGTAATACTTGTAAATAATGTCCTGTGTGTTAGTAAACCCCAAACTTGCACGTCTTAGTGATGTATTGAGGTGACTTGCACACCGGATAACGGGCGTGGGGTAGATCACCATTGGGGATTGTGACTTGGTCCATCCCGCGTAATGAATAATAACACCTAATTGCTTGAAATTGAATTGACATCCTAATAAAAGATATTAATTATCATGAATTGGACTAATTATCATGCATGGGCTTCCTGCCGATTATTTGAATCCTTCAGGGATTGGTAACACTGTCTTGTTAACACTGTGCATATTTTTATCTCAACTTAAGGTTTCAAATTGTATTTTGCTACTCAGCATTTTTATAAAGTTAAGAAAAACTTGAACAAGGTCTTAATGACATTTAGAGCTGTGAGCTAATATGATACTATTGCCCGATGGGCTTTTCTTGATTATTTGTTAGACCGATTGGGGCCGAGGGCCATATGATAAGGCATGAGGATTTATGTGAGCATATGCATACACATGCATGGATCGGACTGCACGCCGCAGTAGTATATGGATCGGGCTGCGCGCCCCAGCAGGTGTGATATTGATATTGCGTTTGGGCTGTAGGAGCACCTCGGAGTCTGAACCCCACAGTGAGCGCGTGCGCCTTTGCATGGATCGGGCTGTACGCCACATTATCATATGAATTGCATGTCATACATACATTGGTTTTCATGTACTACGTGGCATAACATTTAGCACTCATACATTACTAGAACACATGCATTATTGCCTTATTGACCAGATCTCCTGGTGGTATTTGTTGAGGAGTGCTGAGCCCAAGGGGCTGATTCGAGTGCAGAATTGCACTGCTTGAGATTGTACCCATGTATTGGTATGTTATCATGAGAGAAGGAAAGCTAAAAATGAGATTCCTAATAATCTACTCATATATGCTGAAAAGAAATAAAATGGTAGTTTTTGAAATTTAAAGATAGTTATGTATTGAGTAGCATGAGATAGATTTTTTCGTGATTTTGTTTTCCTCAGCATTATTTACTTTTATTACCTCTGAGTTGGAAGTACTCACACCCGACTCCCTGCACCTTGTGTGCAGATCCAGGTACGTCACAGCAGACGTGACCCAGTAGCTGCTCGGAGATATTTACTGGATAGTCAAGGTAGCTGCCGTGTCCGCAGGACTTGACTCTCCTACCAGCTTACTTTTATTCATGTTGTTATCTATTTCCGCACTTGAGCACTGATGTAGACACGATTACACTTGTATACTCTTTAGAGGCTCATAAATCATGACCCCTTGGTCTTTGGGGAGTTGTTATCATTTTGGGACGTGATCCCCGTTTTTGGTAATTCTACTACTACTGTTCTATCTTTGTCTATGCCTAAAATGGTTAAAGTGAGATAATAGCTCCGTTACTTATGTTGATTGGTCGAGCTGGCCTAGAAGTGTGCTGGGTGCCATCACTATGGGGTTTTGGGTCGTGACAATATATATATATATATATATATATACATAAAGAAAAAGAAAGAAAAAAATGGAAAACGGGGGAGGGGGGTTGGCAATGACGAGATGGTTGAAGGGTGGAGCTGGCGGGAGGTCGTTTGCGGCAGTGTGACGTGGGGGGGGGGGGGGGGGTGCTGGTGGTTGTTCGACATCGCCTACGTGGGGTTAATGGCAGACCATGGTTGGAACTTGGGGTGATGACGTGAGGAGGACGCCGAGGATGTTTCGTTTAGGTGGACGGTGATGGAGGTGGTCGTTGGGGGCTGCTAGTGTAGCAGCTGGGGTTGCTGTCCACTAAAGAAGATTAAGAAAGAAGAAGAAGGAAGAAGAGAGAAGGTAGGGTGGAGGCTTGTGTGTGTTATGTTTTTTTAGGTTTAGGGTTTATTTTGAATAGTGTATAGTAGTATAATGGATGGGTTATGGGTAATGGGTCATGGATCATGGGTCATGGGTTATGGGATTTTGGGTTGGGTAGAATAGGTTTGGGCCTAGATTTAAAATTTAGGAAGAGGCCCAATTCCAAATTTGTCTTCTCTCTTTTTAATTTTTTTTTTATTTATTATAAAGAAAATTGTTAAGATTAAATTATTAAACCTAAAATTATCTTAAAAACACTAATTAACTCATAATAATAATTATCACACAAAATTAAATGTCAATTAAAATAAAATCGCCCAAATTGGACATTAAATGCTAAAATGCAATAAATACATATTTTTGTGATTTTATATTTTTTCTAAAATAATCTTAATTATTCATAAATATAAACTCAAATTTTATACATAAATGCAACATATTTTTATATTTTTATTTATTTAAACAATAAATATGCACAGATAAATGCAAATAATGCAAGAAAAATAATCACAAAATTCACAACATTTGCAAGCAAATAAAATTATTTTATTTTGAATCTTTAAGAGTATATCTCTTATAGGGAAAAAATCACGTGCTCACACCTAGTATGAATCATCTTTACTTGCTCGACTTGGGATCTTTTGAAGACTGATCAAAAGGTCTTTCTTTGGACAGTAACGTGGGCTTTTGGATAGGGCTAGAAAGAAAGAGTATTAAAGGCTCAGAACAAATTAATATGCGTTCAGAATTAAATCCTTCGGATACAACAACCACAACTTCTGCCCCAGTTTCTTGCTTGGGGATCTTACGAGTTTTATTTCCCTATGATCGAGCCGTGAAGCTACCTACGTATCCGAGAGGATTCACATGATCTTTCTTACTGTTGTTGATCACAAGCACCACTTCGTGAATCAATCTTTCTGTTTCCTTCTTCCAAAAACGACAATTCTCAATGCCATGCCTTTGGACATTTGAGTGGTCCATGCATCGTACAGTAGGATCAAAGCCTTTTTCACGTGCTTCTGGAGTATAACCGATGAGCAGCTTAATAAGTCCAGAACACTTTAGCTTTTCAAACAAACTTGCATAAGATTCACCGAAAGCATCTTTTTTTTCCAGTAGTCTTTTTAATTTATACTCTGGCTTTGGCTGGAATCTTATGTGGACATGTGGTTGATATGCCTGATAAGACATTTGTTGCGGCGGTGCAGACCATCACAGGCCTTGGGGATATGGAGCATATGGTGGTGCAACGTGGACAGGATATCTGGGAAGTGATGTACGATTTAGAGGGTTTTGTGGAGAGAAGTGGAGGTCGAGAGAATTAAAAGGATAACCAAGGGATCGATATGGAGGCTGAGGGTGTTTAGCAAGGACAAACACTGGGACTTTGTCGTTGGTAGGGTTCTACAACATCTTTTCTTTCCATGGGAAAATTATCCCGAGCAACTTGTTCGCTCATCTGAGCTAGAACTTCCTAAAACCTTCTTTAGGTTTCTCTTCTATTTGAGATATGGAGGAGTGGTCTGGGAAAGTGTCTTTGCTGTTCTGAAAGTGTCTCACAAAATCCTGAGCCATTTCATCTTAAGAATGCTACTTATCGACATCTTGAGGATTATACCATTCCAAAGCTACCCCAGTTAAGCTTTTGCTGAAGTAAGCCATTAGCAAATCGCTTTTCTCACCAACATTCCTCATTTCCTTACAGTATTCCCTCAAATGGACTACCGGATCTTTGCATTCCTTATTCAAGTTGAACTTTGGTACTTTAACCCATGCAAGCAGGCGGACGTCAGAGAGTGTACACAACTCTTGGTAAGACATGCTGCCTCGGTCTCTCGTCCCTTGCACGTTCTTTAAGGACTGCTCAATGTTCTCCAACATGTCAGAAATTAGAGAAGGAGTGATTAAGATACTAGGGTGATTGGGAGATGCCAAAGTTTGGGTAAGGACAACATCTGAGAAACCAGGCGGTGGCGGTATTGGTGCCTTCCCAATCATCCATGCGTGATACATGTATGTTATGTGCTCCTGATTTCAAAACTTTAAAACGTACGCCTCCGTTCTCCGGGCGGGCTTCCGACTTCAAAAATTTAAAAGGTACGCTTCCATTCTTTGGGCGGGCTACCGACTTCAAAACTTAAAAGGTATGCCTCAGTTTACCATTCTCTAGGCGGGCTCCTGACTTCAAATCTTAAAACAAAGGTATGCCTCCATGCTCCGGGCGGGTTCTCGACTTCAAAAACTTTAAAAAAAAGGTACGCCTCCATCCTCCGGGTGGTCTCCCGAGTTCAAAACTTAAAAAGATACGCCTCCATTCTCCAGGCGGGCTCCCAACTTCAAAACTTACAAAGGTACACCTCCGTTCTTCGGGCGAGCTCCCGACTTCCAAAACATTAAAAAAAAGGTATGCCTCCATTCTCCGGGTGGACTCCCAAGTTCAAAAACGTAAAAAAAAAAGGTACGTCTCTATTCTCCGGGAGGGCTCCCGACTTCAAAAACTTAAAAATAAGGTACGTCTCCATTCACTGGACGTGCTCCTGAGTTCAAAAACTTAAAAACATATACCTCAGTTGTTTGGGCAGGCTCCCGACTTCAAAACATAAAAGGTACACCTCTCCGGGAAGCCTCCCGACTTCAAAAACATAATAAAAAAGGCACGCCTCTATTTTTCGGGTGGGCTCACAAGTTCAAAAACATAGAATGATATGACTTCATTCTCTGGGCAGTCTCCCGACTTAAAAACTTAAAAAGGTACGCTTCCGTTTTCCGGGAGGGCTTCCGACTTCAAAATCATAAAAAGATACACCTCTGTTCTCTAGATGGGCTCCCGACTTCAAAACTAAAAAGGTACGCCTCCATTCTCCGGGTGGGCTACTAACTTCAAAACTTAAAAGGTACACCTCTATTCTCCGGGCGGGCTTCTGACTTCAAAACTTAAAAAAAGTTCCACCTTCGTTCTTCGGGCGAGATCTCGAATTCAAAAACTTAAAAGGTATGCTTCAGTTCTCCGAACGGGCTCTCGACTTCAAAACTTAAAAAATGGTACGCCTTTGTTCTATGGCCGGGCTCCCGACTTCAAATCATAAACTGTCCTCTTTTGTTACTTGACATTGTCTTCCATTGCATCTTGAACCATTTTCCCTTGAAACTTGAATTGTCTTCCTTCGAAACTTCATTCCCTTAAAACTTGAGTTTTCTTACTCTCCCTTGAAACTTGAGTTGTCTTCCTTCGAAACTGCTTTTTCCTTAAAACTTTGGTCATCCTTGTTCTATTTGGTGCTTGTCTTTCCTTACGATGGATTTCTTTTGAAACTGCCAAGATTTTTTGCCCCTATTTCAACCACATAAAAATCTCGTCAATTTAAAATGTGGTGGTTGGTTGTGATACTCTTGTTGGTGATGGTTTTTTCTTTGCTCCTTTCCATGTACTGCTTCATCCGACTGCCTTGAACTTGGTTGCGAACTTTCTCCTTTTGACTACTCCTCAGTCACAAACATCCTAACTATTTTTTTTAGTCTTCTTGTCTAACCCCATATATTTCACAAGACACATTATTTCTACTCGAAGATCTACTCTGTTTATTGACTAACCACTTTCTATGTCGTCTGTATTACTGAAATAACCTTTCTCCGTTCAGACCCAATATCTTCTATTTGTTGCATTGCTTATGAACCAACATCTATCCGACCTTTGTTCTCACATAAATTCCCAAATCACGTCCATCACTCCCCACTCTATGTATACGTTTTTCTTTCTTGACTTGTCCACTGACCTTGGCCTTAAGGTCTGTTGCTCCTTTACTTGACATGGCAACTGATTTCCATTTGAAGACCATGCTATTCCCTTTTCTAAGCACTTCCTTTATAAACCTTAACCTAGAAAATACTTCTCTTCGTTTGAATCTGATACCTTTTATCTTGTTGTATTGCTCATGGACTGTCATATACCCAATCTTTGTGTTTTACCAAATCTTCAAAGCATATTTGATTATTACCAACTTTAGTGCGCATGTCGCTCTTTCCTGATTTAAACCATTGGCTTTGGCCTTGAGGTCTATACCCTTTGATTTCTAGTTGGAATATCTTTCTCGTCACTGTCACACCTCCTTTTTCCGCTACCCGCGAGGGCGCGAGATGTAAAGGGAGTGTTTCCAGTTAAAGGACAATCAAAAACGGATTCCTTTATTAAGAGATTCAGAGTCGCCACTTGGTAGATTTATGGTGTCCCAAGTCACCGGTTTGAATCCCAAATTGAGGAAAGGTTTGACTCTATTTAATAGTCCACAAACCAGAAATTCGGATAAGGAATTATGTTAACCCGGGAGAAGGTGTTAGGCATTCCCGAGTTTCGTGGTTCTAGCAAGGTCGCTCAACTATCATATTCGGCTTAATTATCTGATTTTTAACAATTATGAACTTACGTGCCAATTATTTACTTTGAACCGCTTTTATCATTTATTATATTGGAAGAGGATTACAACGTTGTGAGAATGCATCTCGAATTTCGTCACATAAATGTGTCCGCAATTTTTGATGCGTTCCGACTTCATTGAGATTTGGATTAGGGTCATATAAATGTGTAGCCGAGTTTAGGGAGGTAATTTTATTAAGTACGTGCCTAAAGATGCTAGCACATTATTACTTTGGGAAAGACCATGAAATTAACTAGACGGTCTTTCTGCAATCGAATTGTTTCTTATGTAACAGCTTGTTTGAGGGTCGTGCCTTTGTCACTTTCACTTGGTGAAACTTACTTCACTTTGCTTAATTGAATTATACCTTATATTTTTATTAATCTCAAAACGTGTAAAAAAGGTCCTAATCAATTTATCGTTACTTTAAGTATTACCCATCTGGGTCCACCAATGCAATCCTTCAACTACATTGGGCCTTAAGATGACTTATTAGGGATATTAAATTTTAATAGGCTACTTGGGCCATTTGTAATAACAATCCAGGCCCAATTTAAAATTTGTGTGCCAATCTAAATAATTCCTAACCTTTCAAGCATCCGCAATGTGAAATAATATCTAACTGTATCTAACTAATAAAACTGAGGTCATTTATATTTCGTGTTACAACTATTTGTTCTCACTAGTTTCTTATTTAGATTCTAGCATTTGAAAGATGAAAACAAGCTATGATAATGATTATGTACATGACTATCTATTTTTTAATTCTATCTAGAATCATTGTATTACACCTCACATGATTAACAAGTTCAAACATGAGATGCTGTGAGTATAAATGAAATATTCAAAGACTAATCTTCAGCTTACACATTTATTCTCTAACAAATTCCAGACCACTTTCTGTTTTAACTATTCTCCTACATTCAAATTAATTTATATAACATGACATTCAAACTAAACGAAACCAATTAACAGTCCTATTTTTTTACAGTTCACAGCTCATTAGTTTAAGTAAAGTACATTGCTAATCTTAATCATAGTAAACAACTCAAACATGGTAATATGTTGAAGTAGCGAAAACTTTAATTCCATTTGCCTTTTTCTTCAAATGCAAACATTACAATGAGGCAGGCTTGAATAGTGTACCAGGTATATGAAACCAAAGAAGAGGAAGATCAATAGACAGTAGTGGCACAAGCAACCCAAACAGTAGGTTCAACAGCAAACTCCCACAATACCAGACAAATTCAAATCAATAGAACAATTTTGGAGAAAGGAAAACCAAAATGAAACTACTGGAGCAAATTCCAGCAACAGACAATAAGCAGCAACACTCCAAAGACAACTCAGTTAAAACCAAATTGCACTACAAGATTACCAAATGCAAATCCGCAAGTAAAAATAGAAATAACCAGCAGTAATGCCACAACAATTTATGATTTATTAAAACACTCCAGGAAGAAGAAGCCTGAAGCTTCAAAGAAACAGTAGTTGCTTCACAAAAGAGACCCCACTATCAGTTTTAGCTCTAAGAATTCTTAATCAGTACTATGTGTGTGTGTGTGTCCCAATCAGTACTTTCTCCCCCCTTTTATAGACAACAACAGACCCTTTAACCTTCAAAATTATTCAAACTTTTTGCCTGTTATTGCCTTGCACATGCCCAGATAACCTTTTTAATCACCCCCATGTTTGTTCTGATTTTTCAGCTCTTAAGAGCACTCAACAGCATTATTGTCATGACCCTAGTTCACCAATCGTGAACCTATCATAACGGCACCCAGGTTCGCGACTAGGTAAGCCTAACACGATGCGAAATGTAAAATTTCATGAAAACAAAAGATAAAATAATAGCGGAATGATATGAAATGTAATAAGTGCCGCTTGGCACATACACTTTGCCAAAACACACTAAGTAGCATACTACCAAGACCAGGAATCCCACGGGCAACACATGCTAAAAAGATGAGTACAACTGTGGCTCTATACATCAAGAATGTCTAAACAACAAGAATAAGGGAAAGTAACTGCTATCACTAATGAGAATAGAAGGAGGCCCTCCGGATCCGCGGACGTAGCAGATCATACCTCGAGTCTCCTGAAGTGCTACTAAATCACCTGACATGAGCCTAACCTGATGTACCTGGATCTGCACAACAAAAGTGCGTAGAAGAGTAGCATGAGTACACCACGACAGTACTTAGTAAGTGCCAAGCCTAACCTCGATGGAGTAGTGACAAGGAAGGTCAGGGCCCTACCGAGAGATAATAACATAATGATAATACAATAATAAGCAGTTAAATATAAGATTGAGTCTGAAATAGCAATAATAAAGTAATTACGATTAAGCTAACAACAAGTATCCAACACAAAATAAGCTCAAATCAACAAGTCCAGAACCTATGGGAATTGAACCCACAGTCCCTCTCTATATTTCAACAACTCAGGATCTCTGGAAATTTAACCTGCAGTCCCTACAGTAGTACCTCTAGGTCTCCGGGAATCGATCCTGCAGCCTTAGGAACTCCGCGAATTTAACCCGCAGTCCGTACCTCAATATCTCAAGTCTTCCGGGAATCGAACCCGCAGTCCGTATCTTAATATATGTCAATAAACTCTGGATATCCGGGAATCGAACCCGCAGCCCTTGGATCTCCGGGAATTGAACACGCAGTTCACAAACACTACAACTCTGTGTCTCCGGAAATCAAACCCGTAGCCCTTGGATCTCCGGGAATTGAACCGGCAGTCCACCAACACAAATAATAAAAAGGAAAGCACAGAGAAATATGATATGAAAAACAACACTTCCATAAAGCCAGTATCAACAAATATCAAGAAGTTCAAGTAAGACAATTAGGCAGTTAGACAGATAAATCCTATCTAACCATGCTTTTCTAACGAATATCAGGTAAATATCACGATTTAATCAGCTAAGAACAGAAATATCACAAATTGAACAATTCAAGCAAGGTGGGTTCGAACAATCTGCACATGTACACGCCCGTCACCTCGCATACAAGGCATTTAAATAACACATAATATCCTAGGGGTGAAGGTTCCCTCACATGAGGTTAGACAAGCCACTTACCTCGACTCCGGTACAAAATCACTAAGAGACAACTCCCTTGCCACGAGTATCGGCCTCCAAAGGTGTAGTATCTGATCGAAATCAATAGAAATGCATCAAAATAGGCCAATTGGGCATTACCCAATCGAAATAATTCGGAATACACCAAAAACCACAAGTTGCCAAAACCCGACATTCGATACGCTTCTCGAAAAATTAGAAAACTTATATTTTCGGGTTCCTTATCTCAATACGAGTCCATGCATATAATGTTTACAAAAACCGGACTCCATTTGCCCATTCAAATCAATCATTTTCCATAATTTAGGCCTATGGTGAAAACCTCCATTAATCCACCTCCAATCCTCTATTTTCAGAGGTTAAATTCGTGGTTTAAAATACATTAACGTAAAACTAGTCTAGGAGTGATTACCTGATGTTTCCCATTTATTTCTTCCTCAAAATCGCTAATACTCTCTCCTAGTTCGAAGCTTAAAATGTGATAAAGTGTTATGAAGTTTCGAGTTACTGATTTTTAAACCCTTCAGGGGTTTCCGCTTCTGCGACCCCACTGCCGCTTCAGCGGTTCCACTTCTGCCGACATATGGTCGCTTCTGCGGCCCCTTTGCTTATACTCGAATTCCGCTTCTGCGGACGGCCAGTCGCTTCTGCGACCTCGCTTATGCTGACAAAAGTCCACTTCTACGGAAGACCCCAAACAGCCCACTCTCACTCCTGCGGAAGCCTTTCCGCTTCTGCGGGATCTCTTCAGCGATCCATGGTCCGCTTCTGCGGACCCAACTGGCCTACCAAATTCTTGCACCTACACTACCCTTGTCGCTTCTGCGGACTCGCTTCTGCGATCCAAGTTCTGCAGAAGTGAAAACAATAGAAGGCAGACACCAGCCTACTACAACTTCCAATTTTCTTGCCGTTTCATCACCCGAACTCATCTCGAGGCCCCCGGGACCTCACCAAAAATGCGATTCTACTCTAAATCACCATACGAACTCGTTCCAATCGTAAAAACATATCATTAAACACGAAAAAATCCAAATCAAAGCGAATTCAGGCCTAAGTTTCATCCAAAACTTTCAAAACTTACATGCTATAAAAATCCCGACCAAATGATGCCCGAATGACTTGAAAATTTGCAGACATATCCAAAATCGCTTAACGAAGCTATTGCAACTGTCAAAATTCTATTCCGACATCCGGATCAAAATCTCACCTAACGATTGGATTTCCAAAAATTTCAAACTTCGGCATTTCAAGCCTAATTGAGCTACAGACTTCCAAAATACATTCCGGACGCGCTCCCAACCCCGAAATCACCCAACGAAGCTAATGGAACCATCGGATTTCCATTCCGAGGTCGTATTAACTCTTTACCAAATATGGGCCATTTTTCAACTATAAAGCTCTCATTTAGGGACTAAATGTCCCAAAACGCTTCAAATTCTATAACCGAACCTCCCAGCAAACTACAATAGCAGAAATGGAATTAGGGGAATAGTTAAATATGGGATCGTGGAGTAATTTTCAAAAACGACCGACCGGGTCATTACATCTTCCCACACTTAAAAGATTCGTTCGTCCTCGAACGAGCATAGAAAACATACCTGGAGTGGTGAAGAGATGAGGGTACTGGGTGCGTATATCCTTCTTGGTCTCCCAAGTCGCCTCCTCGGCCGGCTGACCCCACCACTAGACATTTACTGAAGCAATGTTCTTTGACCTTAGCTTCCTGATTTGCATGTCTAGAATGGCCACTAGCTCCTCCACATAAGTCAGATCCTCGTCTAGGTGAACAAAAGTGAAATCCAACACGTGTGACGGGTCACCATGGTATCTCCGGAGCATAGATAATGAAATACGGGATGGACTCCGGCTAGGCAGGGAGGTAAGGCCAACTCATAAGCAACCTCCCCAACACGCCTCAAAATATCAAAAGGACCAATGAATCTAGGACTCAGCTTCCCCTTCTTCCCAAACCGCATAACGCCCTTCATGGGCAAGACCCGAAGCAGAACCCGCTCGCCAACCATAAAAGCCACATCGTGGACCTTCTTGTCCGCATAACTCTTATGTCTAGACTGGGCTACACAAAAACTGTCCTGAATCACCTTGACCTTTTCCATTGCATCCTGGACCATCTCAGCACCTAGCAGTCTGGCCTCGCCTGGCTCAAACCAACAAACAGGAGACCTGCACCTCCTACCATATAGAGCCTCATACGGTGCCATCTGAATACTAGACTGGTAGCTGTTGTTATAAGCAAACTCCGCCAGTGGCAAGAAATGATTCCATGAACCTCCAAACTCAATCACGCAGGCATGGAGCATATCCTCCAAAATATGAATAGTGCGCTCGGACTCTCCATTAGTCTGGGGGTGAAACGCTGTGCTCAGCTCCACCCGAGTGCCTAACTCCTGCTGCACGGCTCTCCAGAATCGTGAAGTGAACTGAGTGCCTCTATCTGAAATGATGGAAACTGGAATAACATGCAGCCAAACTATCTCCCTGATGTAGATCTCCGCCAGTCGCTTCGAGGAATAAGTAGTGCTCACCTATATGAAATGGGCGGACTTGGTCAGCCGATCCACAATGACCCAAATGGAATCAAACTTCCTCACTGTCCGCGGAAGCCCAGATACAAATTCCATGGTGATGTGCTCCCATTTCCACTCTGGAATCTCAATCTGCTGGATTCTTAATCAGTACTATGTGTGTGTGTGTGTGTGTGTCCCAATCAGTACTTTCTCCCCCCTTTTATAGACAACAACATACCCTTTAACCTTCAAAATTATTCAAACTTTCTGCCTGTTATTACCTTGCACATGCCCAAATAACCTTTTTAATCACCCCCATGTTTGTTCTGATTTTCCAGCACTTAAGAGCACTCAACAGCATTAATGTCATGACCCTAGTTCACCAATCGTGAACCTGTCATGACGGCACCCAGTCTTCGCGACTAGGTAAGCTTAACACGATGCGAAATGTAAAATTTCATGAAAACAAAAGATAAAATAATAGCGGAATGGTATGAAATGTAATAAGTGTCGCTTGGCACATACACTTCGCCAAAACACACTAAGTAGCATACTACCAAGACCCGGAATCCCACGGGCAACACAAACTAAAAAGATGAGTACAACTGCTGCTCTATACATCAAGAATGTCTAAACAATGAGAATAAGGGAAAGTAACTACTATCACTAATGAGAATAGAAGGAGGCCCTCCGGATCCGCGGACGTAGCAGATCATACCTCGAGTCTCCTAAAGTGCTACTAAATCACCTGAGATGAGCCTAACATGATGTACCTGAATCTGCACAACAAAATTGTGAAGAAGAGTAGCATGAGCACACCACAGCGGTACTCAGTAAGTGCCAAGCCTAACCTCGATGGAGTAGTGACGAGGAAGGTCAGGGCCCTACCGAGAGATAATAACATAATGATAATATAATAATACGCAGTTTAATATAAGATTGAGTCTGAAATAGAAACAATAAAGTAATTACGATTAAGCTGACAACAAGTATCCAACACAAAATAAGCTCAAATCAACAAGTCCAGAACCTATGGGAATTAAACCCACAGTCCCTCTCTATATTTCAACAACTCAGGATCTCTATGAATTTAACCCGCAGTCCCTACAGCAGTACCTCTGGGTCTCCGAGAATCGAACCCGCAGCCCTAGGAACTCCGGGAATTGAACCCCCTGTCCGTACCTCAATATCTCAAGTCCTCCGGGAATCGAACCCACATTCTGTATCTCAATATATTTCAATACACTCTGGATCTCTGGGGATCAAACTCGCAGCCCTTGGATCTCCAGGAATCGAACCCGCAGTCCATAAACACTACAACTCCGGGTCACCGGGAATTGAACCCTAGCCCTTGGATCTCCGGGAATTGAACCCGCAGTCCACCAACACAAACAATAAAAAGGAAATCACAGAGAAATATGACATTCAAAACTACACTTCCCCAAAGCCAGTCTCAACAAATATCAAGAAGTTCAAGTAAGACAATTAGGCACTTAGACAGATAAATCCTATATAACCATGCTTTTCTAACGAATATCAGGTAAATATCATGATTTAATCAGCTAAGAACAGAAATATCACGAATTGAACAATTCAAGTAAGGTGGGTTCCAACACTCTTCGCATGTACACGTCCGTCACCTCGCGTACAAGGGATTTAAATTAACACATAATATCCTAGGGCTGAAGGTTCCCCCACAGGAGGTTAGACAAGCCACTTACCTCGACTCCGGTACGAAACCGCTAAGAGACAACTCTTTTTCCACGAATATCGGCCTCCACGGGTGTAGTATCCGATCAAAATCAATAGAAATACATCAAAATAGGCCAATTGGGCATTACCCAATCGAAATAATTTGGAATACAGCAATAACCACAAGTTGCCAAAACTTGACTTTCGGTACGCTTCTCGAAAAATTATGAAAGTTATATTTTCGGGTTCCTTATCTCAATTCTAGTCCATTCATATAAAGTTTACCAAAATTAGACTCCATTAGCCCATTCAAATCAATGATTTTCCATAATTTAGGCTTAGGGTGAAAACCTCCATTAATCCACCTCCAATCCTCTATTTTCAGAGGTTAAATCCATGGTTTAACAATATATTAACATAAAGTTAGTCTAGGAGTGATTACATGATGTTTCCCCTTGATTTCCTCCTCAAAATCGCTAAAACCCTCTCCTAGTTCGCCTCCAATGTGATAAAGTATTTTGAAATTTCGAGTTACTGATTTTTAAACACTTCAGGGGTTTCCGCTTCTGCGACCCCGCTGCCGCTTCAGCGGTTCCGCTTTTGCAGACATATGGTCGCTTCTGCGGCCCCTTTGCTTATACTCAAATTCCGCTTCTGCGGACACCCAGTCGCTTTTGCGACCTCGCTTATGCGGACAAAGGTCCACTTCTGCGGAAGACCCCAAACAACCCACTCTCACTCCAGCGGAAGCCTTTCCGCTTCTACGGGATCGCTTCAGCGATCCATGGTCCGCTTCTGTGGACCCAGCTGGACTCCCAAATTCTTGCACCTGCGCGACCCTTGTCGCTTCTGCGGACTCGCTTCTGCGGTCCAAGTTCCGCAGAAGCAAAAACAACAGAAGGGAGACATGAGCCTGCTGCAACTTCCAATTTTCTTGCCGTTTAATCACCAGATCTCATCCCGAGGCCCCCGGGAGCTCAACCAAAAATGCGATTCAACTCTAAATCACCATTGGAACTTGTTACAATCGTAAAAACATATCATAAAACACGAAAAACACCAAATCAAAGAGAATTCAATCCTAAGTTTATCCAAAACTTCCGAAACTTACATACTATCAAAAACCCGACCAAACGATGCCCGAATGACATGAAAATTTGCTGACATATCCAAAATCACCTAATGAAGCTACTGAAACTGTCAGAATTCTATTCCGATGCCCGGATCAAAATCTCACCTAATGATTGGATTTCCAAAATACATTGCGGACGTGCTCCCAACCCCAAAATCACCCAATGGAGCTAATGGAACCATCAGATTTCCATTCCAAGGTCGTCTTAACAGTGTTTTGAATACGGGCAATTTTTTAACTATAAAGCTCTCATTTAGGGACTAAGTGTCCCAAAACACTTCAAATTCTATAAACGAACCTCCCGACAAACTACAATAGCAGAAATGCACTTAGGGGAACAGTTAATTGGGGATCAGGGCGTAATTTTCAAAAATGACCGGCCGGGTCGTTACAATTAAAAAATTGATTTCTGCCATGACATTCTCTGCCCAACCCTAAAGGTATTTAAAATGGTGTCAGCTCTTCATTTCTTTATTAAAACCCCATGTTATTTCTCATTTTTCACCCTTAAAGGTGCCAGGCCACCCCAAACAATCCCTTTTTCCCATTTGTTGATTCAATTGGTATGAGCAGCCTATATTTATTAATCCAGGTGCGCCTTATCCTTTGTAATATGGTACCCATGTTACTTCTTTACCTTAAAAGTGTTTTAAACAATGTATTAAACTAAGTGGTCCAACTAATATCCCCTGACAGATCAACCCTAGACCATTTTCAGACCTTTTCTTCTAATTCCTAATTCCCTTCGAATCCTACAACTATAATTAACATCTATAACCAATTAAGACTTAACTAAAATCAATTAGAGTTTGAGTTAATGCTCAGGTCAGACCAAATAGCACCAAAAGTAAAACCAATGAAACAACACAAGAATCCTATTGAACTACCAGGATTACGATTGGCACATATACAGGGAGATAACTAACCTTATTGGGAATCAATTACAATTAAACTTAGACAAAAATGGACGAGCAGGGAACCAAACAATCCACAAAATGAAACCATTTCAACCAAATAATAACACAAGGCATTATTGATACTGAATAATTCCAAATAGAGTAAACAACTAAAGTAGAAAAAAGATTCAAGTCTCATAAAAAGAAATGGAGTAGAAGGTAAATCTATTAAAAAATTAAAAATAATAGCAAAAGGAGTGAAATGGAAACCTGGCAATTGAAACAAGGACTGGATTTGAAACCTTCAAATCTTTTTGGACTTGGGGCCAATATGTACCCTAGTCGAGTGTTCTCGAACGAGAGCACTCAACTAAGGTCTATATTGACCTCAGTCTTTGGCTAGCTTCAGACCCGTACTCGGAACCTTGATTCGAGATTCTCAAGCAGCGTTCGAGGGAAGTTGACTAGGATTAAGGAGAAGGGAATCATGGAGGTCGAGGGGTGTGAGTTTGGTGGTTATTGGATGGGTTAGGGTTTCTAGCTGACCTTCGATCTGATATTCAAAAAGATGGCGAATGATTTGAGGAAAATAAAGGGTGGATTCAGAGAGAGGAAGGTGAGGCGGTTATATGGTGTGAATTTGGAGGTGTTTGGCCATCATCCGCCGCCGTAGGCGAATTTAGGCGGGCGGAAGGTGGCGGTGTGAGGCGGAGGATTTTGTTCGTCTCTGAGAGAGACGATGAAGATGGGTCTAGCTTGGGGGGGGGGGCTAGGGTGTGAGATCAAACTTATATACGGGGCATGAGACGGGATCCTGGCCGTTGGATCAAGTAGGTTTGACGGCCATGATTTCTTGCCAAGTAACAAACGACTTCGTCTCAATTAAATGCGACTAGGTCGGTCTCAAAGGTGAATGGGTCGGGAAAAATGGTAAGCTTGAGGCCGTTGGATGTGATCAAATGGATGGCTGTGATTTGAGAACCCAAACGACGTCGTTTGGTTAATCTCTGAGATGGACTGGGTCTGGACCGTGTACAGGGGTAGTTGGATTGGGTATGTGATGAGAAATGGCTTGGGCTGGTGGAAAATGAGGCCTGGTCCGAGTTTCTTCTTTATTTTTGTTGATCTTTTGTTTTAATTCCTAATTAAAAACCAAAATCCTAGACTAAATCATGAAATTACTTTACAAATTCTAATTAACCCCTAATAATGATTATGCCACAAAAATTAAATACTGAAAAAAATAAAACCACACAACTTGGATATTAAATGCTAAAAAACAAATGCAGGATACATATTGTGTATTTCTTCCATTTTAGTAAAACCACTTTATTTACTTCTAATTGTAAATCTAAATCCTAAAAATGCATTATATATTTTTTTGTATTTTTCTATTAATTTAAACAACAAAAACACGCACACACGGACGTAAACAATCACAAAACATCATGAGAAACTCACAAACATGTACAAAGTAAAATAAGACAACTTTGATTTTGAATTCTTTGGGAGTAGTTCGTGTGAGGTAAAAATCACGTGCTCACAGCTGGCCCTCTTTGCGCGCAAAAATAAATAGTTTTCGTTCAAAGATAAGTGAGCGGATACGAGCGATTTTTGCCTGCTTGAGCACTCCGTGTGAAGTATTTATAAAAGATTTTGACTGAGCCTTTGTTTCGGGAGGCCTCCTACATATCCTGGGCTAAACAGGAATTAGGTCAATATAGTTCAGGAAGTTTTGGTTGCTGGAAATACCAAGGGATTGTAGTTCCGCTATTGCTGGTACTGCATGCCGTTACTATTGCTTTACTGATCTCTTTATTACAACGTGCTAAAAAGGGAAGAACAATAAGCTAAGCTAGCCTATAGATCATAAGATCTTATCTATCTTCAAATTATTCGTGTCGCCTTGCCTTATTTTCGCCTTGTATTTCTTCCAGTGCTTTTCTTTCGAGAACTCGGAGGTGGCACTAGCCTTTGCTTCTTTGAATATCAATTTTCCTTATTTTGCTCAATCTGCTGGGGATAGAGCTTTCTCTGTCAATTCTGTTATGTGAAAGGGGTACACAAAGTTCGAAAGCTCTCCAGATGTGTCTCATCTTTCTTCTGACTCATGTGCTTGGTTTTGCGTTGGGAACTTTTGTTATAACCTTCCACTTTAGGGTGGGTTACTGGTTTCAAAACCTGTAACGTAAAGAGCTTTTACCGGCCACTATTGCCTTCTTTCTCACTTCTGAATTTGGACTTGTGCTGGGGATCTTTTGATGTGTCCTTCTGCCTTCATGGTGGGTCGCTGTTTCCAAGACCTGCGATGTAAAGACTGAAAAATATTCCTCTTGTTATACAGGTGGGTGCCTAATTTCTAAGACATGAAAATGTATTCCCTTGTTATACATGTGGGCACCTAATTTCTAAGACATGAAATGTATTCCCTTGTTATACAGGTGGGCGCTTAATTTCCAAGACATGAAATGTATTCCCTTGTTATATAGGAGGGCACCTAATTGCTAAGATATGGAAATGTATTCCTTTGTTATACAGGTGGCCACCTAATTTTTAAGACATGAAATGTATTTCCTCATTATACAGGTGGGTTCCTAATTTACAAGACATAAGTGGGCGCCTAATTTCTAAGATATGAAAATGTATTCCCTTATTATACATGTGGGCGCCTAATTTCTAAGACATGAAATGTATTCCCTTGTTATAAAGGTGGGCACCTAATTTCTAAGATATGAAATGTATTCCCTCGTTATACAGGTGGGCACCTAATTTCTAAGACATGAAATGTATTCCCTCGTTATACAGGTGGGCGCCTAATTTCTAAGACATGAAATGTATTCCCTTGTTATACAGGTGGGCACCTAATTGCTAAGATATGGAAATGTATTCCCTTGTTATACAGGTGGGCGCCTAATTGCTAAGATATGGAAATGTATTCTCTTGTTATACAGGTGGGCGCCTAATTTCTAAGACATGAAATGTATTCCCTCGTTATACAGGTGGGCGCCTAATTTCTAAGACATAAGGGCGCCTAATTTCTACGACATAAAAATGTATTCCCTTGTTATACAGGTGGGCGCCTAATTTCTAAGATATGAAAATGTATTCCTTTGTTATACAGGTGGGCACCTAATTTTTAAGGCATGAAATGTATTCCCTTGTTATACAAGTGGGCGCCTAATTTCTAAGATATGAAATGTATTCCCTCGTTATAAAGGTGGGCGCCTAATTTCTAAGACATGAAATGTATTCCCTCGTTATACAGGTGGGCGCCTAATTTCTAAGACATGAAATGTATTCCCTTGTTATACAGGTGGGCGCCTAATTGCTTAGATATGGAAATGTATTCCCTTGTTATACAGGTGGGCGCCTAATTTCTCAGATATGAAATGTATTCCCTTGTAATACAAGTGGGCGCCTAATTTCTAAGACATGAAATGTATTCCCTTGTTATACAGGTGGGTGCCTAAATTCTACGACATGAAATTTATTCCCTTGTTATATATGTGGGCGCCTAATTTCTAAGACATGAAATGTATTCCCTTGTTATACAGGTGTGCGCCTAATTGCTAAGATATGGAAATGTATTCCCTTGTTATACAGGTGGGCGCCTAATTTCTAAGACATGAAATGTATTCCCTCGTTATACAGGTGTGCGCCTAATTTCTAAGACATGAAAATGTATTCCCTTGTTATACAGGTGGCGCCTAATTTCTAAGATATGAAATGTATTCCCTTGTTATATAGGTGGGCGCCTAATTTCTAAGATATGGAAATGTATTCCCTTGTTAAACAGTTGGGCGCCTAATTTCTAAGATATGGAAATGTATTCCCTTGTTATACAGGCGGGCGCCTAATTTCTAAGACATGAAATGTATTCCCTTGTTATATAGGTGGACGCCTAATTCTAAGACATGAAATGTATTCCTTGTTATACAGGTGGGCACCTAATGCTATGATGTGAAAATGTATTCCCTTGTTTCTTCGTTCAACCGAGAAATTTTTTGACAAATGGCAGTAAATTTTCTGCCCCAGTTTTGGTGACTTTCCTTGTGGCGTATCTTCCCGCCATTAACAACCTTTATTTTCCTTCAAGATCAAAGAAAATCTTGTTAGTTTTGAAACATGGTTAGTAATATTGACACTCATGCTGGGGATTGTTTATTTTTCTTTTTTTTTCTCTTTCTTGCTATGTGCCTCCCACTGGTTGGGGATTTTATTACTCGCTACGGATGATTTTTTTTGTTAGGGATTGACTTTCCATTCATTTGTTTCCCTCTCTCTTGTTTAGAAACACTTTGAGGAGTCTTTTCAACTCCAAATCACTCTCTTCGCGAGTTAGTCTTTCCTTCAATACTGCGGGGGATAAGTTGTGGATGCTGGGATCATTTCGTTGTGGATGGATTTTCCCTTTCTGCTTCCCTTTTCTGTGTGGTCTGACCATCTTGGAACTTGGTTAGTGATCCATCGAAGTTGTGATGGGGGTCTTTTGGGAACTTGATCTATAGGTTCCTCAACCATTGCTTTCCAGTTTTTCTCCACATTTCCCTTTGTACCATCTCGACGACAGGTAGTAGAGTATGAAAATTCTTTCTTTTAAATATAAAGAAAACAAATTCATGGAAAAGTCTTTGATAAAAAGAGATGAAAAGATAGAAAAAGAGAAAAATCTTTCAGAACAATATGCTGGGAAAAGAAAAGACTATTCCCAACGATCATGTCGTGCATTCCAGATTAATCAACCCAGTCTATTTATATCAATCAAACTTTCCAATGACCTCATTCACCCGAAGTAAACAGATGTGCAACTCTTTGTCATATATGGATCTTTTTCGCCAAACTCGTCTTGTCGACTCATAGCGCCCTTCGAGGGATTTTCACTAATGAGACTCTCTTATTTCTCTCAGCTTACGTCGCCTTAAGGTGCCTGTGAAGGTTTTCACCCTAAGACTCTCTCATTTTAATTCATCCCAGCTTACGTTGCCTTACGATGCCTATGAAGGTTTTCACCGATAAGACTCTCTCATTTTATTTTTAAGTTGGGTATTGGAGAGCTGCCGATAAGATTCTCTCTACTGGGGAATTCTTTCAGCTCATGTTCCTTTTTAGTCGAGGATCAGTGTATTACCCTGAGCTCTTATCTTCCTAACCTGACACATATTAAACAATGATCGGGAGGTCTTTTTGGACATAAGATGGGTAGTTTTGTGTGGGTAAGAAAAGAAAAGGTTATCAAGAAATTTAAAATAACTTGATGAGTAAAGGAATACAACTCTTGGAACCCAATTTCTTAAAGGAAATATAACTTCTGCCCCAGTTTTCTTGCTTGGGGATTTTTGAATCGCGTGACATTTGCAACGTTGTGACCGAGCCTTGAGGAGCCTACATATCCTTTCTTGAGGAATCAGGTCAAACGTAGTTCACACATTTTTCTTTCTTGTGATTTTCTTATCATCATTTTTTCATTTTTTTTCTCAATGATTCCACAAGAGGGGTATGAAACAAAATAATTAAGGCTTAAAAGGGAAAGCAAAGGTTGAGAGTGTTTGGATAGAAGAAAGAACTACCTCCGTCATTTCATTATTCAATAAGCACCAAACACAGACAAATGGGCGTCCTTGCCCGGAGAACCAGTGAACACTGGAGGAGATAGTTTGGTGAACCTCTCGAGATGACGCTGCTCATCGTCCGACATAACTGGGACCATGTCCCCCTTAACCTGATCCGCTAGCTGAACCGGAACCACAGGCTGAACTGGAGGAGCCTCTGGTGTCTGCAAGCCCTGCACTGCTGGCTCTGGAGTGCGTGCTGCGGGTGTCTGATGACCACCCCCGATCCCTAATGCAGCTGCTGTGGTAGCAACTGAAACCGCATGTGCCAGGCCAGTGCAAACTGCTAGTATCTTAGCTAGGGCCTCCTGTAGATCCGGAATGACAATGGGCACAGCTGGTGCCTGAACTGGTGCTGCTGGCACCTCTACAACTGGGGGCTGTGGGTCAGCTATTACTGCATCAGCTACATTGTGACGACCCAAAGGGTCATCACTTATTTTATTAATCATTTCGAGCTTCTGAGGCCTTTAAAACCTCATTCCATGTTGCCTCAATTTACGTGCACAATCGAGCATGTAGCCGAAAAGATTTTGTGATAGAAAATATGAATTCTATGAGAAATGTGGATTAAAATGATATTAATATTGATATGGTTGACTTCGGTCAACATTTTTGGTAAACGGATCCGGACCCGAGATTGGATGGTCCCGAGAGGTCCGTAGGAAAATATGGGACTTGGACATGCGTCCGGAGTCGAATTCTAAGGCCGAGAGCCCAAGTTATGAATTTTTCTATGAAATTGTTTTTGATGTAATTGTTAAAGGAAATGAATTAATTGACCTCGTTATCGGGCTCGTAGTTTGGTTCCGACGCCCGGTACAAGTCTTAAATATTATATATGTGATTTCTGTAAAGTTTGGTGACATTCGGATGTTGTTTGAGATGTTTTGGACCTTGAGTCCCAAGTTTGAAAGTTTTGAAAACCAAAAGTATGAAAATCATGAATTTGAGGCTTGATTTGATGAAAACGATGTGATATTGGCGATGTGATCGCACGAACAAGTTCATAATGTGTTTTTGATGTTGTGTACATGTTTGGTTTGGATCCCGGGGAGCTTGGGTAAAGATTTGATAGGCCGTTGGATGAAATTCAGAATTTTTGCACTGCTGGTTTTTCACCCAGCTGTTGTCTTCGCAATTGCGAAGTATTTCTCGCAATTGCGAAGGTGGTAGGTCAAGGCAGGGTTCGCAAATGCGAACCCTTGGTCGCAAATGCGAAGGGTGCCCAGGACCGTTTGGGTTCGCAAATGCAAACCAAACCTCGCAATTGCGAGGCCTCCTGTGAAAAGGCATGCTTCGCAAATACGAAGCATTCTTCGCAAATGCGAAGGTCCCTCAGCCCAGCCTCATTCGCAAATGCGAACAAATGTTCGCAAATGCGAAGGTCCCTGGAGGCCAGCCTGGTTCGCAAATGCGAACAAATGTTCACAAATGCGAAGCCCCCAGATTTGCCTTGGCTTCGCAAATGCGAACAAAAGTTCGCAAATGCGAACAAAAGTTCGCAAATGCGAACTTCCCAGCCTTAGCTTATTTTTCAAACTCCAGAAATTGGTCGGGGTTTTCAATTGCGAACCCATGTTCGCAAATGCGAACACAAAGACCTGTAAAACACGATTTTCAGTTCATTTCTTCACTTTTTACAAAACAAAAACACCCATTTGCGATTCTGCACGGATTCCTTCTTCATCAAAACAATTGTAAGTCACTTTTTACTTAATTCTTTCAATTCCTAACATCATTAAACATGTTTTTCAATAGAAATCAAAGGTTTTCATGGTAGAATTTCTTGTTTTTATTAGAATATAGGGTTTTTCATAAATTTTGAAATTGGACCTCGAATTGAGGTCCGATTTTGAAACAAATCATATACATGAACTCGTGGGGGGATGGGTAACCGGATTTTGGTCCTAACCCCGAGTTCCAACCATGTAGGCCCGGGGTCAAAATTCACTATTCCGAGCAGAATGTTGTAAAAGTTGTAATTGGCCCTATGAATTAGTTTGTTGAGTAGTATTGATGATATTAAATCAATTGTGTATAGATACGATTGGATTGGAGCCAAATTTGAAAGAAAAAGACATTTCCACGGATTGAATCGTTCATAAACATTCGAGGTAAGTGTTTGTTCTATCCTAGCTTGAGGGAATAGGATTATGTGCTATGTGTTATATGATCGAGTGCGGTGTATGGGCTGTGGTGACGAGCATCCATACACTGGCGTCTAGTATGACCGTGAGTCGTTGATAATGCTTATCGTGAGACATAATTGCAGATGAATTGTTGAACCTTTGCCAGGTTGTAGAATTGTTATTGTTCTCCCTTGTCGGGACTTGTTGTGAAGATGATTATTGATTGCCCTTGTTGGGACGGTTTATGAATTACTGTTTCTTTCTTTGCCCTTAACTGTGATTGTTATTTGGGTGAGGAAGAGTGATAATGCACGAAGGGTGATGCCGTGCCTTGATTTATTATTTATGCACGAAGGTTAATGCCGTGCCATGTTTTATTGATTATGCACGAAGGATCATGCCGTGCCCTGCGTTATTGAACCATGTACGGAGGATCATGCCGTACTATGGATGTGAGGATGAGAGTAAAAGCACGGAGGGTGATGCCGTGTACTTTATTTGCTTATTTGGTGAGGATGAGAGTAAAATCACGAAGGGTGATGTCGTGCAACTGCTTGCTATTCCTTGATTTGATATTACTTGTGTTTCCATTATACCTTGTTTTTCCTTGTGAATTTATTAACTATTGTTAATTGTTGAATTCTTTGAGATATTCCTTATTGTGTTATTACTTGGTTATTCCTTGTTATTCAGTGGTATACATATATATTGAATTGCACAGGTTTATGTGGGTGTCTGGTCCTAGGCTTGTCACTACTTCGCCGGGATAGGCCAGGCACTTACCAGCACATGGGGTCGGTTGTGCTGATACTACACTTCTGTGCGTTTTTGCACAGGTCCAGGTTACGATCAGGAGCAGCAGCAGTAAATCGATTGCGGGGAAGTTGATCACATTTGAGACCGAGGTAGCTTGCAGACGTCCGCAGGCCCGGCGTCTCTCTCTTTATTTACGTTACTAGCTGTAGTCTCTTTGTTCCGAGACAAACAAAATTTTGTTATATTTCCTTCCAACTTATATGTGTAGTATTCTATAGTAGTTCGTGAGTTGGTGACTCCGCGTCTTGGGTAGAGGATTGCAGTATGATTTTCATCTTGTAATTAGTTATTTCTATTTTGATAAAGTATTCCGCATTTATTTAATTAAAATCGTGTTAAAAATAGGATAGTATGAATACAGTGGCTTGCCTAGCTACCACGAGTAGGTGCCATCACGATCCCGATGTTGGGGGAAAATCTGGGTCGTGACTAGTTGGTATCAGAGCTCTAGGTTACATAGGTCTCACCACTCACGAACAAGCTTAGTAGAGTTTGAGAGGTAGGTACGGAGACGTCTGTACTTGTCCTCCAGAGTCTATTGAGTTAGGAAAGAGTCTCTCATTTGTTCTTTCTTGTCGTGCGACTTGTTCCTCAATTACCGATTGAATTTCTATTCTGTCCTTTCGCAGATGGTGAGGACACGCGCTTCTTCGTCCGCTGACCAGCAGCCCGAGCCCCAGGCAGCTCCCGTGAAGGGTAGGGGCCAAGGCCGTATCAGAGGCCGTGGTAGGGGTAGAGCTCAGCCCCAGGCAGCTACCCCGAAGGTGGAGCCTCATATTGAGATTGACGAGGAGGTTCCGGTCCCAACAGCTCCAGCGGGCCCAGCTCAGGTCCCAAGAGAGGCTTTATTTACCCCGAATCTTCGGGATGCTTTGGTCGGAATAGCGGGATTTATGGACAGCATTTCCGGAGCGGGCTTATTATCGGTTGCACCAGCCGCTTCTCGAGGCCGGAGGAGGGGCCCGGACTCCTATTGCTCGTACTCGGAGCCAGTAGCTCCTCAGCCTCGGCACCGGTGGTTCGGCCGGTTGTGGCCACTCGGTCAGGTACCATAGCTCATGCGGTGATGGAGCGGCCATGACTTCGATTCGTTATGGAGACTTGATCGGTTCACCAAGCTATTTACCACTACATTCGGTGGAGCCACATCAGAGGATCCTCAGGGACTTCTTATTCAGTTGCCGTGAGATTCTCAAGACTATGGGGATCGTGGAGTCAAATGGAGTTGACTTATGTACATTCAGACTTGCAGGATCCGCCAAGACTTGGTAGAGAGATTATTGCTTGACTCGACCAGCAGGGTCCCCAACTTTATCATGGGACCGGTTTGCGGAACTATTTATGGAGAAGTTTCTCCCTGCTACTCAGAGGGATGTACTTCGGAGGCAGTTTGAGCGCCTCCATCAGGGCACTATGACAGTTACACAGTATGAGACGAGATTTGTCGATTTGGCTCGTCATGCAGTGGTGATACTTCCCACAGAGCGGGAGAGGGTCCGCAGGTTTATAGATGGGCTTAATCAGCCAATTAGACTCTAGATGGCTATGGGCGTGGGGAGTGACATATCATTTCAGGAGGCAGCCAATGCAGCACGAAGAGTTGAAATGGCTCTTGCTCGGGGAGGCGGTTATTCTTCAGATAAGAGGCCTCGTCATTCAAGCAGGTTTGGTGGTTCTTCCTCCTGGTGGCAGAGAATCCTTTGATAGAGGCCAGTCCTCCAGGCCTTTTCATTCCGCCATTCAAGCTTCACAGGGTGGACCAGGTGATCGCGGTTTTCGTGGGCATTATTCAGACCAGCCTCCTATTAATGCTCAGCCTCTTCAGAGTGTTCGTGGAGGCCATTCAGGTCGTCAGGGCCAGCAACCCTATCAATCTAAGAGTTGCTACGGTTGTGGTGACCCAGGTCATTTTATCAGGTATTGCCCTCGAGCAGCGGGCAACTCTCAGCAGCGAGGTCCTCGTCCTATGATTCAGGCCCCAGCTGACCCTCAACCTACCCAGCCAGCCAGAGGTGGGGGTAGAGATTATAGAGGTGGAGGTCGAGGCCGTAGAGATGGAGACCGTCCAACGAGAGGTAGAGGTCAGCCAGTTGATGGTCGTCCTAGAGACGCAGCTCAGAAGGGAGGTGCGGATCCCCGATTCTATGCTTTACTAGCCAGGCCAGAGGCAGAGGCATCAGATGCTGTGATTACAGGTACTATTCTTGTGTGTGGCAGAGGTGCTTCGGTATTATTTGACCCCTGGATCTACATATTCCTATGTGTCTTCCTACTTTGCACCGTATTTGGCCGTGCCCAGCTATGCTCTGGATATTCCAGTTTATGTGGCTACACCGGTGGGTGACTCCATTGTAGTCGACCGAGTGCATCGTTCGTGCGTAGTTATATTTGGGGGTCTTGAGACCCGTGTTGATCTGTTGCTTTTGGATATGGTAGATTTTGATGTCATATTGGGGATGGATTGGTTGTCCCCATACCATGCTATTCTTGATTGCCATGCTAAGACTGTGACCTTAGCCTTGCCAGAATCACCCCGACTAGAGTGGAAAGGTACCTCAAGCCACTCCGTTCGCACTATTATTTCCTATGTTAAGGCTCGACGCTTGGAACAGTATTGATGCAGGATGGTAAGGTTATCGCTTATGCTTCGAGGCAGTTAAAAATACATGAGAAGAATTATCCAGTTCATGATCTTGAGTTAGCAGCAGTGGTTCATGCCTTAAAGATCTGGAGGCATTATCTATATGGTGTGACATGTGAGGTGTACACTGATCACAAAAGCCTACAGTACTTGTTCAAGCATAAGGAGTTGAATCTACGACAGCGGAGATGGTTAGAGTTGCTAAAAGACTATGATGTTACTATCTTATATCACCCAGGTAAGGCCAATGTGGTGGCCGATGCTTTGAGTAGAAAGTATGCCAGCATGGGTAGTCTTGCATACATTCCGGTCAGTCAGAGACCATTAGCTCTAGATGTCCAGGCCTTAGCCAACCGGTTCGTGAGATTAGACATTTCTGAGCCTAGCAGGGTGTTAGCTTGCACGGTCGCTCGTTCTTCTTTATTAGAGCGTATCCGTGAGAGGCAATTTGATGATCCTCATTTGCCTGAGTTGAGAGATACAGTACAATGGGGAGGTGCCACACAGGTAAATCTAGATGATGATGGGGTATTGAAATTGCAGGATCGAGTTTATGTGCCCAATGTCGAAGGGATTCGAGAGTTGATCTTAGCAGAGGCCCACAGTTCGCGGTATTCTATTCACCCAGGCGCCGCGAAGATGTACCAGGACTTACGGCAACACTATTGGTGGCGCATAATGAAGAAAGATATCGTTGCGTATGTTGCTCGATGTCTAAATTGTCAGCAGGTGAAATATGAGCACCAGAGACCTGGTGGTGTATTCCAGAGGATTGAAATTCCCGAGTGGAAATGGGAGCAGATCACTATGGACTTCGTTACTGGACTTCCTTTGACTCGGAGGAAATTTGATGCTATTTGGGTCATTGTTGATAGGCTGACCAAGTCAGCACACTTTATTCCAATATCTGTCTCCTACTCGTCGGAGAGGTTAGTGGAGGTTTACATTAGGGAGATTGTTCGTCTCCATGGAGTGCCGGTATCTATTATCTCCGATCGGGGTACGCAGTTTACCTCGCGGTTCGGAGAGCGGTCCAGCAGGAGTTAGGCACCCGGGTTCGGTTGAGTACGACATTTCATCCTCGGACGGATGGCCGGTCCGAGAGGACTATTCGGATTCCGGAGGACATGCTTCGAGCCCGTGTTATTGATTTCGGAGGCTCGTGGGCCCAGTTTCTGCCATTAGCAGAGTTCCCTACAATAACAGTTACCAATCTAGCATCCGGATGGCTCCGTATGAGGCGTTGTATGGTAGGCGATGTCGATCACCGGTTGGATGGTTTGAACCGGAGAGGCTCGGTTGTTGGGTACAGACTTAGTTCAGGAGGCCTTGGATAAGGTCAAGACTATTCAAGAGAGATTGCGTTCAGCTCAGTCCAAGCAGAAGACTTATGCGGATCGTAAGGTTCGAGATGTAGATTTCATGGTTGGTGAACGAGTATTGCTCCGAGTGTCGCCTATGAAGGGCGTGATGAGGTTCGGGAAGAAGGGCAAGCTCAGCCCCTAGGTATATTGGTCCATTTGAGATTCTAGACAGAGTGGGAGGGGTGGCTTACAGATTAGCTTTGCCGTCTAGCTTATCAGCCGTGCATCCAGGTTTTCACGTATCTATGCTTCGGAGATACCATGGCGATCCCACACATGTGTTAGACTTCAGTACTGTCCAATTGGACAATGATCTATCTTACGAGGAGGAGCCGGTGGCTATTCTAGACCGGTAGGTTTGACAGTTGAGGTCGAAGAGTTATCCTTCTGTGCGTGTTCAGTGGAGAGGTCAGCCTCCTGAGGCATCGACATGGGAGTCCGAGTCTGATATGCGGAGCCGCTACCCACATTTGTTTCCTGACTCAGGTACTTCTTTCTTTTGTCCGTTCGAGGATGAACGGTTGTTTTAGAGGTGGAGATTGTGACGACCCAAAGGGTCATCACTTATTTTATTAATCATTTCGAGCTTCTGAAGCCTTGAAAACCTCATTCCATGTTGCATCGATTTACGTGCACAATCCGAGCATGTAGCCGGAAAGATTTTGTGATAGAAAATATGAATTCTATGAGAAATGTGGATAAAAATGATATTAATATTGATATGGTTGACTTCGGTCAACATTTTTGGTAAACGGATCCGGACCCGAGATTGGATGGTCCCGAGAGGTCCGTAGGAAAATATGGGACTTGGACATGCGTCCGGAGTCGAATTCTAAGGCCGAGAGCCCAAGTTATGAATTTTTCTATGAAATTATTTTTGATGTAATTGTTAAAGGAAATGAATTAATTGACCTTGTTATCGGGCTCGTATTTTGGTTATGATGCCCGGTACAAGTCTTACATATTATATATGTGATTTCTGTAAAGTTTGGTGACATTCGGATGTCGTTTGAGATGTTTTGGACCTTGAGTCCCAAGTTTGAAAGTTTTGAAAACCAAAAGTATGAAAATCATGAATTTGAGGCTTGATTTGATGAAAACGATGTGATATTGGCGATGTGATCGCACGAACAAGTTCATAATGTGTTTGTGATGTTGTGTACATGTTTGGTTTGGAGCCCGGGGAGCTCAGGTACAGATTTGATAGGCCGTTGGATGAAATTCTGAATTTTTGCACTGCTGGTTTTTCACCCAGCTGTTGTCTTCGCAATTGCGAAGGTGGCAGGTCAAGGCAGGGTTCACAAATGCGAACCCTTGGTCGCAAATGCGAAGGGTGCCCAGGACCGTTTGGGTTCGCAAATGCAAACCAAACCTCGCAATTGCGAGGCCTCCAGTGAAAAGGCATGCTTCGCAAATGCGAAGGTCCCTCAGCCCAGCCTCGTTCGCAAATGCGAACAAATGTTCGCAAATGGGAAGGTCCCTGGAGGCCAGCCTGGTTCGCAAATGCGAACAAATGTTCGCAAATGCGAAGCCACCAGATTTGCCTTGGCTTCGCAAATGCGAACAAAAGTTCGCAAATGCGAACTTCCCAACCTTAGCTTATTTTTCAAACTCCAGAAATTGGTCGGGGTTCGCAATTGCGAACCCATGTTCGCAAATGCGAACACAGAGACCTGTAAAACACGATTTTCAGTTCATTTCTTCACTTTTTACAAAACAAAAACACCCATTTGCGATTCTCCACGGATTCCTTCTTCATCAAAACAATTGTAAGTCACTTTTTACTTAATTCTTTCAATTCCTAACATCATTAAACATGTTTTTCAATAGACATCAAAGGTTTTCATGGTAGAATTTCTTGTTTTTGTTAGAATATAGGGTTTTTCATAAATTGGGAAATTGGACCTCGAATTGAGGTCCGATTTTGAAACAAATCATATACATGAACTCGTGGGGGATGGGTAACCGGATTTTGGTCCTAACCCCGAGTTCCGACCATGTGGGCCCGGGGTCAAAATTCACTATTCCGGGCAGAATGTTGTAAAAGTTGTAATTGGCCCTATGAATTAGTTTGTTGAGTAGTATTGATGATATTAAATCAATTGTGTATAGATACGATTGGATTGGAGCAAAATTTGAAAGAAAAAGACATTTCCACGGATTGAATCATTCATAAACATTCGAGGTAAGTGTTTGTTCTATCCTAGCTTGAGGGAATAGGATTATGTGCTATGTGTTATATGATCGAGTGCGGTGTATGGGCTGTGGTGACGAGCATCCATACACTGGCGTCTAGTATGACCGTGAGTCGTTGATAATGCTTATTGTGAGACATAATTGCAGATGAATTGTTGAACCTTTGCCAGGTTGTAGAATTGTTATTGTTCTCCCTTGTCGGGGCTTGTTGTGAAGATGATTATTGATTGCCCTTGTTGGGACGGTATATGAATTATTGTTTCTTTCTTTGCCCTTAACTATGATTGTTATTTGGGTGAGGAAGAGTGATAATGCACGAAGGGTGATGTCGTGCCTTGATTTATTATTTATGCACGAAGGTTAATGCCGTGCCATGTTTTATTGATTATGCACGAAGGATCATGCCGTGCCCTGTTATTGAACCATGTACAAAGGA
Source organism: Nicotiana noctiflora (assembly GCA_032618575.1). Classification (NCBI taxonomy): domain Eukaryota; kingdom Viridiplantae; phylum Streptophyta; class Magnoliopsida; order Solanales; family Solanaceae; genus Nicotiana; species Nicotiana noctiflora. The sequence continues at coordinate 220,098 of JASVEL010011864.1, read as the reverse complement.
TCATGCCGTACTATGGATGTGAGGATTAGAGTAAAAGCACGAAGGGTGATGCCGTGTACTTTATTTGCTTATTTGGTGAGGATAAGAGTAAAAGCACGAAGGGTGATGCCGTGCAACTGCTTGCTATTCCTTGATTTGATATTACTTGTGTTTCCATTATACCTTGTTTTTCCTTGTGAATTTATTAACTGTTGTTAATTGTTGAATTCTTTGAGATATTCCTTATTGTGTTATTACTTGGTTATTACTTGTAATTCTGTGGTATACATATATATTGAATTGCACAGGTTTATGTGGGTGTCTGGTCCTAGGCTTGTCACTACTTCGCCGGGATAGGCCAGGCACTTACCAGCACATGGGGTCGGTTGTGCTGATACTACACTTCTGTGCGTTTTTGCACAGGTCCAAGTTACGATCAGGAGCAGCAGCAGTAAATCGATTGTGTGGGAGTTGATCACATTTGAGACCGAGGTAGCTTGCAAACGTCCGCAGGCCCGCCGTCTCTCTCTTTATTTACGTTACTAGCTGTAGTCTCTTTGTTCCGAGACAAACAGAATTATGTTATATTTCCTTCCAACTTTTATGTGTAGTATTCTATAGTAGTTCGTGAGTTGGTGACTCCACGTCTTGGGTAGAGGATTGCAGTATGATTTTCATCTTGTAATTAGTTATTTCTATTTCGATAAAGTATTCCCTATTTATTTAATTAAAATCGTGTTAAAAACAGGATAGTATGAATACAGTGGCTTGCCTAGCTACCACGAGTAGGCCATCACGATCCCGATGTTGGGGGAAAATCCGGGTCGTGACAGCTGGCTGAACCGGAACCACAGGCTAAACTGGAGGAGCCTCTGGTGTCTGCAAGCCCTGCACTGCTGGCTCTGGAGTGCGTGCTACGGGGGTCTGATGACTACCCCCAGTCCCTAATGCAGCTGCTGCAGTAGCAACTGAAACCGCCTGTGCCAGGCCAGTGCAAACTGCTAGTATCTCAGCTAGGGTCTCCTGTATATCCGGAATGACAATGGGCGCAGCTGGTGCCTGAACTGGTGCTGCTGGCACCTCTACAACTGGGGGCTGTGGGTCAGCTGTTACTGCATCAGCTACCCGACCTCCGCCACGACCACGACCACGTCCACAGCCTCTAGCAGGTGGTAGTGGTGGTCGTCCTCCCCGTCTGGAACCTCGAGTTCTCGCCATCTGCGAGAGAATAGAATGTCAAAGTTCAGTTCAAGTCAAAAGTAAACGCACGACAAGAATTCCAAGAATTGAAACTTTTCCTAAAAGATTTGCAGCCTCCCGAGGATAAGTACAAGCGTCCCCGTACCGATCCAAGAGACTCTACTAAACCGGCTCATGACTCGCGAGACCTATTAACCTAACGTCTGATACCAACTTGTCACGACCCAAACCCCGGTCGTGATGGCGCCCAACACAATGCTAGGCAAGCCCGACCATATTACCTCTTAAACCAGCCAATTATTAATTCCAATTAACCCAGTTAAACTTAAAGAGCAAGTGATCATATAAAAATGGCAACGTAATAGTAAAAGCATACAAAGTACGGTCCCAACCGTATTGTGGTGTCACAACTTTGAGCCTCTACAGAATAAGCATCCTAGTACAAACAAGTCTAAGCAAGATGAAACATCTAAATGATAATGAAGGAGAAAACAGGTTCTGCGGACGCCGGCAGCTACCTCGTAGTCTCCGCAAAAAGTAGATAATGATCAGCAGCTACAATATCTCAACTGCTCTCGAGCACCTGTGGATCTGCACAGAAAGTGCAGGGGAGTGGGGTGAGTATATTTCAACTCAGTGAGTAATAATAATAAATAATAACTGAAAATAAGAACTCCTGTACTATCACTAAACAGTTCTAAGGCAAACCCCCACATGTAAGTCATCACTACAGTAGTACTCCGATCACCAGTCCACACCTATCTCGTTAAGGTCCCACACTGGCTAAATCCCCTTTCGTACCACAACGGTGTACATCCACCTCCATATACATGTGCCCACAAGACGTAAGTATCCAATAAGTATAATGTTGCGGCGAGCGACCGATCCAATATATATATATATATATATATATATATATATATATATATATATATATATATACGCGCGCGCACACACTCACACATATAGAAACTACTACTCTCCAATTTAAATTATCAAAATTTTATTTCTTAAGTTTCATTTTTTAAAAACTCCAAATTGAAACCACACCCAATTGAATTGGTAATATTCCGATCCAATATGTATACTGCTGCGGCGTGCAGCCCGATCCAATATATACACTGCTGTAGCGTGCAGCCCGATCCAGTATGTATACTGTAGCGGCGTGCAGCCCGATCCATTATGTATATACTGCTGCAGCGTGCAGCCTATATATATATATATATATATATATATATATATATATATATATATATATATATATATAATACCTCCTAACGGGTCCTCGACCCTGTCTCAATTAGTATAGGATTGGCCTTTCGGGCTCACTCAGCTAAATTAGGGGGCTTCATCTCTCATGGTACACATCTAGTACTGGCTCTTAACAGGCTATTCAGCTAGTTACACGGCTGAGTATAAGTTCCAACACGATATAAGAGTCACCTAGCTCTACAGGTCCCCTAGTGATCTACAGATCGACACAAGGCCCCAAACATGGCTATTAGCCCAATTACACAGTTATAATCTCATTAACAGTCATAATACACAGCCTATTTTAAGCCGGGAAGGACCAAGTCCAAGTCCCCAATCACAATGTCACCACGCCCATCACAAGACGCGTATCTCATCTCAACATAGCACTGTGAAGTGCTAGTACGGGGTTTCAAACCCTCAGTACATTATTTACTACTACCACTCACCTTAAACCGGTAGAAGCCTCAGTCCGCCTTACGCTTGCCTTGCAAATCAATCTCCTCGGATGCCAAATCTGCTCAAAATCATAGAGAACACATCAATACATCCAATGACACACAATCCACACGAAGTAACTCCCAATTACATCAAAACCCACTAAGTTGTCAAAACTCGACTTTCGGTGAGCTCCTCGAAAAATTATAAAAGTTACATATTCTGAACCCTCGTCTCAATACGAGTCTATGCATATAAAGTTTTCCAAACTTGGACTCTGATTGCCCACTCAAATCGACAATTTACCAAAACCCTGGCTTAGGCTAAATTTCCTCACAATTTGATCCGATTCCCGTGAAATAAAGGAGGACTTTCGAGATAAAAACGCGTATAAGAATCATAAAACTCACCTAAGATGATAGCCACATGATCTCCCAGAGATTCCTCGTCCAAATCGCCCAATTCCCCTCTCTAAACTGAGACCAAATATTTTTCACAACTTCTGAAATTAACCCTTCTGTTATTTTTAACACAGGCGCGATTTCTGCTTCTGCGGACAAAAATCCGCCGCTGCGATGCCGCCTCTACGAACAAATGGTTGCTTCTGCGAGACCACACCCAAACGCCCAGTTCCGCTTCTGCTGTCCAGGTCTCGCACCTACGAGACAGCTTCTGCGGACACCCCTCCGCTTCCGCGATCTCCCCCTAGGTACCCGTCTTCCGCTTCTGCGACCTAGGACTCGCAGAAGCGAGTCCGCTCCTGCGACTCGACATCCACTCTTGTGGAACCTCCTGGCCAATCCCCTTTCGCTTCTGCGATGAAATCTCCACTTCTGCGGTCCCGCTCCTACCGTTCCCAATCCGGAGGAGCGAAAATGCTGCTGCAATTCAAGACAGCAGCTCCCAAACTCCAATTTCCTCCCGTTTAACCTCCCGAAACCACCCCGGGTCCCCTGGGACCCTAACGAAAGCCACAAACATACTCCAAAGCACCATACGAACTTGCTCCAACAATAAAAACACATACTATAACATGGAATAATATGGAATTCAAGTAATTAAAGCCTAAGTTTCTATTCAAACTTCCGAAACCGAAATTCGACCAAAAACCCGACCAAACGACCTCCGAATGACCTGAAATTTCGCAGGCACATCCAAAATCACCTAACGGAGCTACTGCAAATGTCGGAATACCATTCCAACTCCCGGATCAAAATATCGCCTATCGATCGAATATCGCCAAAACTCAATTTTAAGCATTTCAAGCCTAACACTATACCGGACCTCCAAATTCACTTCCGATCGTTCCCCTAGCTCACAAATGACCTCCCGGAGCCGACCGAATCATCAGAATTCCATTCCGAGCTCTCTAACTCACAGGTCAACATCCAGATGACTTTTCTCAACTATTCTTTCTTCTAAGAGTCTATTTGTCTCAATCTCAACCAAACTCAACTCGGAATGACTCAAACTTACCCAACATGCATATTACGACATTAAAAAGTGGATAACGGGGGTAACGGGGTAATAACTCATGTGATGACGGGTCGGATCATCACATAATATTTGCTACTGATTCCGAAAGAGGGGTATGAAAGAAAGCAAATAAGGCTCAAATGGATAACGAAGGATAAAGTGTTTATATAGCAGAACAAAATGCCTTCGTCATTCCAATCTTAAAAACAAGTACAAACAACACAATTAAACATACACTCATAACATCTTGTGATTGTGCCAGATTTGATAACCATATCCATGCATTTGCCTTTTCCATTTGTTAATTTTACAGCGCTATTGGACAACACTTCCATTCTCATTATGACGAACAACACTTGCCAAGTTTGGAAAACTTGTTTTCAATTTCAAACTGATGTCACATGAATCATAAGGTTTCTTTGTGTTCTATTAGTCCCTGTTTCATAGGGTTCGGGCTTCAAATAATCTCAAAATGTCCAAATCTGTTCTTATTTCCCTTAAGTGATGCGATCATCTCTCAATTACGTCATAATTAACTTTTAAGATTTAGGCCTAGAATTATGCAAGCATGTCATGTCACTAGAGTCGAGAGGAAAAGAACTATGAGAGGAGAGAACTAAATAAAAACGTGACTAGAAATAACAGAAAATAGGGAATTAATTTAGACAGACGAGGAAAGAGTTTGTACAACATAACAAGCAGAATAAATTAGGGTACAACCTTTAGAACAAACCTAGACAACACTAAATGAGATACTACGACCAAAGGAACTGGAAAAACTCAAAAGATAGAAGGGTTTGATTTACAAGACAATATCAAGTTTACAACCCTAAAATAACTTGGATAACAAAAATTACAACAAAACTAGCCACCAAAACTCCTCTCCGATTGACCAAGAAATGGAGCATCTTTCCAATCACCAAACTCAATATCTTAGCCATTGACTTCTGCATCAATATTTCCAAGACCATTATCCACTTCAATATCCTCAACTTTAGTCAATACATCTCAAAGAGTATTCACATGCTCTTTGTTGTTGTTGTTGATCACATTTACCCCTTCGTGAATCAATCTTTTTATTTCCTTCTTCCAAGAACGAAAATCCTCAATGCCATGCCTTTGGACATTTTAGTGGTCCATGCATCGTACAGTAGGATCAAAGTTTTTTTCATGTGGGTCTAGAGTATAACCGATGTGGAGAGAAGTGGTGGTCGGGAGAATTAAAAGGATATCCACGGGGTTGATATGGAGGCTGAGGGTGTTTAGCAAGGACGAACACTGGACTTTGTCATTGGCAGGGTTCTACAACATCTTTTCTTTCTATGGGAAGATTATCCCGAGCAACTTGTTCGCTCCATCTGAACCAGAACATCCAAAAACCTTCTTTTGGTTTCTCTTCTATCTAAGATATGGAGGAGTAGTCAAGGATAGTGTCTGTGTTATTCTGAATGTGTCGCACAAAATCCAGAGCCACATCGTCCCATGTATGCTACTTATCGACATCTTGGTGATTATACCATTCCAAAGCTACCCCAGTTATGCTTTTGCTGAAGTACGCCATTAGAAAATCTTCTTTCTCACCAACATTCCTTATTTCCTTGTATATTTCCCTAAGATGGACTACCGAATCTTCGCATTCCTTATTCAAGTTGAACTTTGGTACTTCAAACCTTGCGAGTAGGTGGATGTCAGGACGTGTACACAACTCTTGGTAAGACATGCTGCCTCGGTCTCTCGTTCATTGCTCATTCTTTAAGGACCGCTCAATGTTCTCCAACCTGTCAGAACATAGAGGAGGACTGATTGAGATACTAGGGTGATTAGGAGATGCCAAAGTTTGGGTAAGGACAGTATCTGAGAAACCATGTGGTGGCGATATTGGTTTCTTCCCAATCATCCATGTCTGATACATGTCTGTTATGTGCTATCTTAACATTCTTGCCTCATCCGCCAAGCTTGTGTCCTATTCAACCAACTGCTTTTGAACATCTGTATTAACCCACTCAGTTTTGTTGTTCTATACCATTGCATTTTGCCTTTATGTTGTAGGACAGTTACTTTAAAACTCACAAACAAACCACCTTTCTGGCATGATATGACAAAATGAAACCATCACATTAGCGTTAGGGCAGTTAACATATTATTATCCGCACATTTGGGGAATGAATGCACCTAAGAAGTTAATAGTTCCTATTATGCTTTTTGATCGGTCGCATGCGTCATCTCGACCTCTCCTAGTTGTGCCCCTTCATCTAATTTATCCTCATTTATTTATTTTTCATTTTCCTTTTTTTTGTTTTTTTAGTGGTAGTCGAATCATACAGAGATTGCCTGCGTATCATGACCCCGAATGAATCAGACGAAGTGTAGTTATGGCTTATAAAAGGTAAAGAAACAATAATTTTTTTTGGATTTTTCAATTTTCATACTAAAAAAACTTGATTAAAAAAACTCAAAACTCAACAGACTCAAACAAGAACCAACATGCTCCAAATAAGGGCGAACTACAAACTTGAAGAAAAATGTTGACTCCAAGACAAACTGAGAGACTTTAATGGAAAGGAAATATGGACGCCAGAAATCAAGAATAAATTAGTGCTTCAATTTATCATGGGACCCACGAGGCATCATTCGGCCTCTCTGTCGGTCGACTAGCTAAATCCCATTGGAGGTGGTGGAGATCTTCCATTACCCATTCCGTTCTTGGAGTTGTTGCAAATCTCTTCCTAGCTGTGCTATTTACATATAACACTGTTCTCTTCCAACCTTGAAGTCTTTCGCCTATTTGATTTTCTTATTCTCTGTGGTGATGATCTTTTCCTTAAATCCTGCCACCTTACTGTCGAACCTTTCCTCCAACTACTTAAATATAAGTGCTTGTTCTACCACATTTTTAGCCAATTTTTTTTAGCCCTAGCCAGTTCTCTTTCTTCTTTGTTTAAATCAAAATTGTAGCCATTCACCTTCTATCTTAAATTATCTGTAAGTTTTGTATCTCTAGCACTTCGAGAGGGTTTTCTGCCACTACTTTCATTTTCTTAATTTGGGCTCGAAGGGCCTCATTTTCTTTGGCCAGTTTCTTCTTTTCTCCTCATCCGCGGCGACCTGCAAATCTTTCTCAAATTGCAAATCCATGACATGCTTCTCCAGTTTGCATGTTGTAGCCCTATATTCGTGATATTTAGCCAACTAGTCCTACTGTTCCTATGACGATTTAACAGAATCCTAGAGATGGGCTCTTTTGGCAGGCCTCCCAAATGCAATTTCTTTACTATACCTGTCACACCTCTTTTTTGGTGCTTACCCGTGAGGGCGCGAGATAACATAAAAAGGGAATTTTTTCCAGTTAAAGGACAATCAAAACGGGATTCATTTATTAAGAGATTTAGAGTCGCCACTTGGGAGATTTATGGTGTCCCAAGTCATCGGTTCGAATCCCGAATTGAGGGAAAGGTTTGACTCTTTTTGATAGTCCATGAACCAGAAATCCGGATAAGGAATTCTGTTAATGCGGGAGAAGGTGTTAGGCATTCCCGAATTCAGTGGTTCTAGCACGATCGCTTAATTATCATATTTCTGCTTAGTTATCTTATTTTTAACGATTATGAGCTTACGTGCCAATTACTGCTTTGAACCGCTTTCATCATTTATTATATTGGAAGAAGATTACAACGTCTTGAGAATGCATCTCGAATTTCGTCACATAAATATGTCCGCAATTTTTGATACGTTCCGACATCATTGGGATTTGGAGTAGGGTCACATAAATGTGTACCCGAGTTTAAGGAGGTAATTTTATTAGGTACGTGCCTAAAGATTCTAGCGCATTATTACTTTGGGAATGCCGTGAAATTCGCTAAATGGCACGTCCCGAAGTCTAAACATTTTAACACATGTACGTTTAGGAAGGTCCCATAATTGTAGGTTTTATTCAGCGAAACATGTCTTATTTTATCAAAAAGATGAATCTAAAGTGACTATACTTTTTATTGAATTTATCTCTAAATATAAAGAAAAGGTCCTAATTAATTATATGTTTGTAAGTGCGAGCCTCTTTTTAGTTATTAGATTGTTTCGTACCCTATTCTATAAGTGAGCATTGCTAAAGCTTGAAATGACAAATAGCATACAAGATTTACATCATATTAAAATAAACTAACCATTATCTAATTAATTTAAACTAACATTTTTTTTGATTTTTTGATTTAAACTAATGGAATTAACTACAAAAGAATGTTACTAACTGGATTAAACACTAGCCTATATATTGCCTAATTGAATCTGATATAGAGGAATTGTATAAAACTTTAAATGCATATTCCAATTCTATATACAAATTACTAAGGCTTAATTTACCGTTATACTAATATGTTATTAATAACAGTTCAAGCCGTGAATAAACTAACTGAAACTATTGTATTAACCTTGCTCTTTGATAATATATGCCTAGAATGATTACTCTAATTCTTTGACCCAAATTGCCAGTTTTATTCTTTACACATAACTATCTGCTTTATTTCTAATTTAACAGGATATCGATTACACATTAGAGATCTAAATTCATGCTCAGCTAGTTGCTTCCAATTAACTAACTGATAATGCGCCTATTAAACATAAACAAATCAACTAATATTAAACACTATCCCAAAGCTATTAGTATCAATGCTAAGACATTGAACTTAACAAGATGAAAGAATCATCATAATAACAGGCTTGCTGATAGTAAATATCGCATTCAAACTATTTGAGACACATGTTTATCTTTCATTAATATACACATTGATTTCACCAGAAACTAAACATCAGTTACTTCTAATTTCTTATCTTCCACATAACATGTTGACAAATATTGACTGTACTGAAGCTGTAACTAAGTACCCACAGGATATGTAGTCCCAAAAACAGTCCACTTGACTACATTCTAATCATAATGACTCTATGAATCTAAATGCATTTTAACTAATACTACAGTAAGGCACAAACATGGATAACTGCCGAAAAATGAATGGAGAATTGTATTGTATTTCCACTTCAGACTAACATCATGTTAAACTTAAGAGTGTGTACCTGGTATATAAAACCAAAGGAGAGGAAGATCAATAAGCAGCACTGTAACGACCCGACCGGTCGTTTTAGAAAATTACGCCCCAATCCCCAATTTAAATGTTCCCCTAAGTTCATTTCTGCTATTGTGGTTTGCCGGGAGAGTCGGTTCTGAAATTTGGAGCATTTTGGGACACTTAATCCCTAAATGAGAACTTTAAAGCTAGAAAATGGTCCGTAGCCGGAACAGTGTTAAGACGATCTCGGAACGGAAATCCGATGGTTCCATTAGCTCCGTTAGGTGATTTTGGGGTTGGGAGCGCGTTCGGAATGTATTTTGGAGGTCCGTAGCTCAATTAGGCTTGAAATGCCGAAGGTTGAAATTTTGGCGAATCCGAATGATAGGTGAGATTTTGATCCGGGGGTCGAAATGGATTTTCGACAATTTCTGTAGCTTCGTTATGTGATTTTGGATATGTCCGCAAATTTTCAGGTCATTTGGACGTCGTTTGGTTGGGTTTTGGATCGAATGTTAGTTTTGAAAGTTTTGAAGAAACTTAGGCTTGAATCCGTGTGTAATTGGTGATTTTGATGTTTAGGATTGTGTTTTTATGATTGGAACAAGTTCGTATTGTGTTTTGGAATATGTTGGTGGTTTTCGTTGGGGTCCCGGGGGCCTCGGGAGGATTTCCGACCATCGATCGGACATTTGAACTTGGAAAAAGCCTGCTGTAAATTGCAGGTTTCTGCCCAGGCATTTAGCCTTCGCGTTCACGAGGCATGGGCCGCGTTCGCGTAGGCTTGGCAGAGTAAAGCATCGCGTTCGCGAGAAGGGGTGTCGCGTTCGCGTAGGCAAGGTAAGGTGAAGCTTCGCGTTCACGTGATTTGGAGTCGCGATCGCGTAGAAAAAAGGGGAGAGCTTCGCGTTCGCGTGGGAGTGTACGCGTTCGCGTACAGGAAGGACCCGGCGGCTGGGAGATTGTTCATCGCGAACGCGTGGTGGAGCGTTGCGTTCGCGAAGGGTATACTGCAGCTGAGTATCGCGAACGCGTGGGACGGCGTCGCATTCGCGAAGAGAAAGTTGGGCTGTTCATCGCGAACGTGTGAACAGTAATGCGAACGCGATGAGCAATTGGGTCTGGCAGTGAGCTTAAGTTCAGAACATAACACCCGCAACCCCCATACACAAAAACGTCATTTTTTAGCTCCAAAAGAGGATTTTGAAGGGGAAACGTTAGGATATCATCGGGAATCATCGGGGGTAAGTTTCTTGACCTTAATTCGTTGGTTTAACATGAAATCCTTGGTTAAATTTCTGTAAATGGAAGATTAAAGGTGGGTTTGAGCCCTAGGCGTAAATGTTAGAAAATCTCTGATTTGAGTGGGCAAATGGAGTCCGATTTTGGTAAATTTTATATGCTTAGACTCGTATTGAGATAAGGAACCCGAATATATATTTTTGTGATTTTTTGATATGCGTACCGAAAGTCTGGTTTTGGCAACTTGTGGGTTTTGGTATATTTTGAGTTGTTTTGATTGGGTAATGCCCAATTGGCCTATTTTGATGTGATTCTATTGATTTTTATCAGATACTACCTTGTGGAGGCCGGCATTCGCGGCAAGAGGGTTAACTCTTAGCGGTTTCGTACCGGAATTGAGGTAAGTGGCTTGTCTAACCTCGTGTGGGGGACTTCCACCCCTAGGATATTATTGTGATATTTTAAATGCCTTGTACGCGAGGTGACGGGCATGTACATGCGCTGGTTGTTGAACACATACTTTACTCAAAATGTTCAATGAGCGATATTCCTGTTTTTAGCTGTTAAATTCGATATTCCTACCCGGTAGTAGTTAGAAAAGCATGATTTGGTAGTATTTAACTGTCTAGTTGCCTAATTGTTTTAATTGAGTTTTCTTGGTAATCGCTGGCGCTGTTTATCGGTGAAGTTATCGTTAAGCATATTATACTTCTCTCTGTGTATTCCTTTTACTTGTATTGTTGTGGACTACGAGTTCAATTCCCGAGATCCTGAGATTATTGAAATGTGGACTACGGGTTCAATTCCCGAGATCCTGAGATTATTGAAATGTGGACTACGGGTTCGATTCCCGAGATCCTGAATTATTGGTAAGGACCACGGGTTCGATTCCCGGAGATCTTGAGTTATTGAGATTATTTATTGAGACATGGGCTGCGGGTTCGATTCCCGGAGACCCAGAGGTACTGAGAATGGGACCGTGGGTTCAATTCCCACAGGTCCTGGACTTGTTTATTTGAGTTGGTTACTTGTTGTTAGTTTAATTGTAGACGGTTGCAGTAATCATTACATTGTTGTTATTTCGGAATTGATTTATTTAACCTGCTCGATATTATTATTATTATCATTATGTTATTGTTTCTCGGTAGGGCCCTAACCTTCCTCGTCACTACTCCATCGAGGTTAGGCTTGGCACTTACTGAGTACCGCCGTGGTGTACTCATACTACTCTTCTGTACACTTTTGTTGTGCAGATCTAGGTACATCAGAGCAGGCGCCTGCTAGGTGATTTCGCAGCTTTCAGGGAGACTTCGAGGTATGATCTGCTATGTCCGCGGATCCGGAGGATTCCCTTCTATTCTAGTAGTACTAGTTGACATTTTTCTTCATTTCGTTGTTAGATACTCTTTACACATAGAGCCACAGTTGTATTTCTCTTTTAGTCTGTGTTACCGTGGGGTTCCGGATCTTGGTAGTGTTTTATTCATTGTGTGACGGATGTATGTGCCAAGCGACACGGATTACATATCTTTTATGCTATTTTTTCCTCTATTTCTTATTTAAGTGTTTATAACTTGTATATTCCGCAACGTGTTAGGCTTACCTAGTCATGGGGACTGGGTGCCATCACGACATGTTCACAATTGGTGAACTAGGGTCGTGACAAGCAGTGGTATACAACAAATAATGATGAACAACAACAGATACCAACAAACAAAGGGACAGTAGCAGATTCCCAACAATACCAGTTTTGTAAAAACAAATAGCAGAACACTTTTGGAGAAGAGAAGGACTAAAATGAGACTTATGGAACAAATTTCAACAACAAACAATCAGTAATGCCATAGCAGTTTCTGATTTTAAAACACTCCAAAAAGAAAAGGCCCGAAGCTTTAAAGAAACAGTTATGCTTTAAAAGAAAGGACCTCAATATTAGCTTTCAGAATTCTTACAATCTTTAGCTCTCTCTTTCTTGTATGTGTTTTCAAGTGTTTTTTTCAGTGTATAAAGTCTGTCCGTGTACCTTGCTCTTATGTCTCAATGTCCTTTTATAGACCAAAAATCAGAATCAGCAGCCTCTTTTTAATAATTTTAACTATTAGCTTTCAGAATTGTTACAATCTTTAGCTCTCTCTTTCTCGTATGTGTTTTCAAGTGTTTGTTTTCAGTGTATGAAGTCTGTCCGTGTACCTTGCTCTTATGTCTCAATGTCCTTTTATAGACCAAAAATCAGAACCAGCAGCCTCTTTTTAATTATTTTAACTACTGTCCAGCCCACTTAGCATTGTTTAAACATGGTTTTTCCATTTAAAACTCTAAAGTTCAATAACTAATGGAATGCCTAGCTGCCTTGCAGATTCCACCAACTCTTTTTCATGTGCAGTGCACATTTTTATTATAAAAAACGAAGATATTTCTAGTTTCCACTACCTAATTCTTAGACAGGCTGTGATTTTCAATAGTGGACAGCCCCACATCAACTTCATTATACTAATTCTTAGCCGCCAACTAACTATAGCAACTATGACCAATTCAATTTATGAATTAAGTCCATGGCTTAAAATCAGAACACCAAATAGACCTAAAGTGAGAACCCTGATTCAAAAGGGGGCATTGCATTGCTGGGGATCAACTTCTACAGACATAGGGACTAAGCCGACTGTGTTTGTGACAAAATCATAGGTAATTGAAACCAAGCAACAATAGCAAGACTGATACGACAAATGCAGATTTGGTTTCATATGTGTAAGAATCACAATCATAACAAATGACCAGAATTAATAGGGATGAAAGTTTAAGAAACAATTCACGACAATTATGAACCAAATAAAGTACATCATCACTATAATGCACTCTATGGTACACTGAAAACAACACAATGATGAACAAACCAAGAAAACGAACAGAAACATCATACAAAATTAAAACAATTTGAACCAATAAAACAAAACAAACGATTACAAGAATAATTTGTAGCTTTTATACAAAACCTATTACTACTCGACTGGTTTGAATCAAACAGAATAAAATAAACACTAAAATCTTGAATTTAAACAAGAACATTTGATATTAACAAGAATGGGAAAAAGGGTAGACATGAATCCAGTGAAACAAATCGGAGAAAGAAAATAGAAGAAAAGGAAAACCTACCATTTCAAGACCGGGGCTTGAATCCTCAAGATATCTTTGGATTTGTGACCAATACGGACCCCAGTCGAGTGTTCTTGAACAAGAACACTCAACTAGGGTCGATTTGACCACATATCTAAATTCTTCATGCTCGTCTTTGAGACTCTCTGATTCGGAACTTTTTGGGACCATTCTAGGGAGAACAAACAAAATCCATGCGAGGGGGAGTTGAGGTGTATACGAGGTGAGGTTTTGGGGTGATTGTGCAAGGGTTTGTGTTTGGCTCGAATCTTCAAATGAAGATTCAAGAAGTTTGAGGATGATTCGAGGTTAGCCAGTAGGGGGGTTGAAACGGGGAGGTTTAGAAGAGTTAAGGGTGTAAATTTGGAGGTTATTGGACACCGTCCACCGCCGTGGGCGGAGGATGGCGGCGTGAGGCTGAGGGTCTGTTGGCCTCTGAGGGAGACGAGGGCGTATGAATGGGGTGTTTTGGAAGGGGGGCTGGGTAGGATGAAAAGAATATATAGTGGGGGTGGATTTGATCTTGGTCGTTGGATCAATCACGATCAATGGCTTGGATCATTTCATTAATGAAGAACGGCGTCGTTTGGTTAAGTGGGGGTTGGTTCGAACCGGGTTATGGGAATGGGTCATTGGATGGGTAGGGGAGATGGGATCTTAGCTGTTGTATTGGGGATGGGACGGTTGAGATCCATTGGCATTGAAACGACGTAGCTTCATTGCTATACTACGACGTTTCAATGGTCTCAGAGACAAGGCGATTTGGACTGGGTTTAATACCTGTTTTGGGCCTGGACTTGGCCAAGTTCTGGACGGCCCAGTCCCATTTCCTCTTTATTTCTAATTCTTTTCTCTTCTCTTTTAAATTTAATTTCCTAATTTACTAATGCAAAAAATTCTAAATTATATTACAAAATCAAATTAACTTGTAAAATGTTAATTAACTTCTACTATCAATTAAAAGACATAATTAAATAAAAATAATAATCACACAATCTAGACTTTTAAATGTTAAATGCAAAAAAAGTAATTAAGAAATCATTCAAAATTCAACGGAAAATCACACACAACAAAAAACTATTTTATTTTGAATTTTTGGGAGTAATTCTGATATATGGCAAAAATCATGTGCTCACAATACCAATTACAATACCTACATAAAACTTCTCCTTTAGATCGATCCTGTACACAAGTGTTTGCCGCCAGGTATTAACACTCACTCCAGTTCTGGCGGATTGTTGTTGATAGCTTCATGGACAAGGATAAAGTTGTAGAAGCACCCAGAAGACCCTTCACGAGGTCTCAAGCTAAATAGAAGCAAGACAAAGTTCTTGGGCTTCAATGGGATATCAAGAAGGCGCTAATGGTGGAACCAGATCTACAAAATTATGGAGAGGATTTAACTAACTGATACACTATTTCATAGTCCAAGTCCAAGTCCAAGAAGAGGTTGATTGGGGTCCAAGCACCAGCCAGGGAGGGCCTAAATTAGGCGGCTAAATTTTTCTAGTTTGTTAGGACATATTTAATGCTTTCCTAGGTAGTTAATGTCTTGTTTTCTTTTTCCTAAGGTTATTGGAATTACTTTCCAAGAATGACTTGGTTTTTAATTCCTAGCATTTTTCTTTTCCTAGAGTAGTTGGACTTGTTGTCCAAAGTAGTTTAGGACATTATTTCCTTATTTTTTAGGTAAATTTTCGTGACCCCTTCTCTATATAAAGGGGTATCTTCTTTGTTTTTAGGTTGATTATTCAGATTATTATCAATAAAAATTGTGAGATTTTTCTCGCACTCTTGTGTGAGCTACTCTTGGATTTATTCTTCAGCATTGAAGACTCAACTTAAGGTGGTAGGATTAAACCCTTTTTGAAATCTTAGATCACTTCTAGTTATTCAAGAAAGGTGATAAGATTAGGCTTGTTGTTGTTCTTGTTATTCTAAAGAGTCGGGTTTTCACAATCTATCTCTTATTTTTAATTCTCTACCAAAGGCAATTAGTTCTTTGTTAGCTAATTGTTGTTGTTAGGATTCAACTTCAAGAATAGACTTCTTGAATTCAAGAAACTCTTTCTTGAATTTAATCTATCTTTAATTTTTGCCCATTTTTGTTTCTTTATTTTCTTTTAGCCTGCGCATGTTTCTTGTTTTTCTTTAGTAATTCTTGAATTCCAATCGTGTTGTTATCAGTTGCTTCAGGGAAATGGCCATCTGTTATGTTGTCAACAACTCGGACACTTAGATCTTAGTCTTTTGGCACTATCTGGCACCTCCCGTGTTGACTCAAAAGTCGATACATGACATAAGGTTGGATGGTCCTAAGACCCATTAGAAGGAAGTAAGGCCCTATTGCTGGCAAGTATATGATCTCGTCCACAGACAACCATTCCAGTGTCCACTCTACTTGGCTGGCAGTGAGGGATTGAAAGTAAGATATCCATCCTATGACACCTTCAGGCATATTGATCCCTTCAATCCTTATAAAACATTTCTCTATATATGTTTTCTCTATTGACCCATAGCTTATGAATTGGGGACGACACATGTGTTTGGTCATCCACATTTTCAATAACAAATTGCATCCCTCAAAGAAGTCTCCCCCGGCTTTGCAGAGTGTGAGAGCATGAAAGATCTCAGCTACTATCATAGACGCGAATGTGCTCTTGGCCTGGGAGAGTAAAGTGCAGACAACCCCTGCTATTTTTATGTTGATATTCTCATATTTCCTTGGGAACACCAGGAGTGCCAAGAAAGTAACCATAAAAGCAAAATGTCTATGCTCTTCCCATATAAGGCGATTTTCACTGCTACATATTTTATTCTCTATCTTGTTCAACCCTCCTATACAACCATATCTTTTGTATATGAATGACGAAGTACAAAAACCAGCTGCTATGTCCGGGTTTTGTATCCGTCTACTTATCTTTAGTGAGTCAACGAATCTGTGCACAACTATGGTTCTTGGGGCAACCAAATACTTGTGTCTTAACAAAAGCTCACCACTCCTAGTGTACCCAGCTATTTCTTCTAAGGTCGGGGTGAGTTTAAAATCTGAAAAGTGGAACACATTGTGCGCCGGGTCCCAGCATATGACTAATGCCCTTATGAAATCTCCCCTGGGGATAATCTCCAACAGTCCGGGAAGGCCACCCAAATATTTCTTGACCTCATCTTGCCCTTCTCCATCTAAATCATTCCACCATAGCCGCAACTCCAAAGGGATTTTTCTTATGAATGTGAAAGGTTCATTTTGGATTGTGCTCATCCTGCACATTTATGAAGGTGATTAAGTGATACAGTCCTGATTTTATTCGGTGTGACTCCAAAATAAAAAAATCACCCCTTTTTCATATTTTTTATTCAAAAGCTGAAAAGCCAACTTTACAGATTTGGCCTTTCTGCACCTCCTGAGGAAGAGTTTAAGGTGGTGCCGCTAACTGGGTAAAAAAATTGGAAAATATTAAAGGTGATTGTTTATGCAAACTCAGCCTTCCGGCGTCCCTTTCGGGGGCTATTTTTGACAAAAACGACATCACCTCACCTATCTACAAAAAAACAAAAAAATAATATTGTTCATTTAAGATATTTTTGTGAAATAAAGTTGGACTCGATGTGGTTTGCCTACGTGTCCCATACCCCGTGACAATCAAATTGGCATAGTTCGAGTAGAGAATACAAAACCGAATGTTTTGAAAATAGACTCTTTTTCTTCTTCTTTTTTCACATGCAAATAAATAAAGTATTTTTAATTAAACAACTTTTTTTTTATTGGCCACGAGAAGAAGCTATTTTTTTCATTTTCTTTCATTTTTCTCAACAATTTGGAAGAGTTTCGACCCTACTACTATTTCTTTCCTTTTTTAAAAGTCGGTTAGCATGCAGATCCAAAACAAACAAATGCATAAGTATATGCATCAGGATGGTCCATTATTCCATTTACACATGTCCTAGATGGACCGAACCGCTGTGTTGAGTCCCCTAAGTTAAAATACACATGATGCAAATAAGCGTTCCTAGTAGGGATCTGGCATGAGGCTGAGTTATTCTAGGTTCAAAACCTGAGTATATGTTCTATACTGTGTACCCAAGCAGACACATGAGTCGAGAAGGGAGCTACGTACTGGGAACCAAAAGTTCATCCAGCTTAGTAACTTGTCCGGCCTCTTTCTTACTTTAAGGTATGACACAAATAGAAAGAGTCTCGACCAACGAGCACATAATCAAATGTAAGAAGAGAGGGGTTTCCCAATAGTTTTATGTACAGTTCAAATAATATCAAAATGGTAAAAGCATCATTTTGCTCATTAGGCCCAACATGTAAATATATTAGATAATAAACAAATCCAAATACAACAATTATTCTAAGCTCGAATTCCTGAACCTTGAACCAGTGGTTCTGGGTTCTTTTCCCTAGCAGAGTCGCCAGAGCTGTCACGCCTCCTTTTTCACTACACCCCCGAGAGGGTATAATTAAAAGGGAGTTTTTCCAATTAAAGGACAATCAAAATGGGATTCATTTATTAAAAGATTCGGAGTCTCCACTTGGGAGATTTATGGTGTCCTAAGTCACCGGTTTAAAATCCCGAATAAAGGAAAATATTGACTCTGTTTAATAGTCCGCAAACCAAAAATCTGGATAAGGAATTCTGTTAATCCGGGAGAAGATGTTAGGCATTCCCGAGCTTTGTGGTTCTAGTACAGTCGCTTATCTAATATATTCGGCTTAATCATCTGATTTTAGAAGATTTGAATCTATGTGCTTGTTTTACCTTTCGACCACCATATTTGTTTAATTTTTAAAAGAATATAGTCGATTGAAACGTGTTGTTAGATCACGTCACATGAAATGCACTCGGATTTTCAGCATTTTTATTCAACATTTAGGGCATTTGGATTGGGTCACATGAAACGTACACCCGAATTTAGGAAGATGAAATTATTATAGAACATGCCTAAAGTGACTAACGTGTTATTAACTTTATGGGAGGCCATAAAAATTCACTAAATTGTGCGTCCCGAGTTCTAAATATTTTTATGGGGTAATTAAAGAAGGTCATAAAATTTATGAATTCCGTTTGGCTCGACACACCTCATTTTATTTTAAGGTCCATCTTAAAGGAACTATAATTTTGTATTAAATATTGTCTCTAGAAGGCCTAATTAATTATAATGGTTAATAAGCTACAGTTAAAAGTATTCAAACGAATTGGAGTTTTATGATCAAGTTCAAACTCAAACAAAAGGATCTCTGTTATTGAAGACCCCTTTAATTTAAGCTTGATACTTAACTCGAAAGGCCCAAAATTTCATTATATCAACTATTTCAAACATTAATTAAGCCTTCAACACCTTGGGTCTCAAACCGGTCAAAAAATGAGGAGATTTAGTAAGATTTTGGTAGGAACTGCCCGATCGTGGGCCTATACACATGCCCAAATTGAAAGTAGTTTGTGTACTGGGACTCAGTGATTTAAATCACTCGGGCTTTGGATTATCGCATTAGGCCCAGACCTCACATTTTAAAAGATGTATGGCCTTAGCTCTTGTAGGAACTCAAACTGATGTTAATTCGTAGGCCTGTTTAATAGTTTTGGGCAAACAAATACACAATTCATTCAAATCAAACCCTAACTCTTAAGCATTTAATTATTCAATCCATTTAGTTTCTGTGATCTGTTGGTACACTGATAACTACATACATGATCTTAAGTTTGACAGCCTTTAATTACAAATAATACCCTTTTAAATGACCCTAATCAGGCCTGGAAACATGAATAACTACCGAGACACTATTTTTTACATTGTTTACTTCTGAGTTATTGACTCAATGAACCTTCCAACTAACATATAATATAGCATGAATCTGAAATTTCCTACTGTTATAATTCAACAATACATTATGACCTTGAATTTGAATTCAGAAGGCACCTGTGAACGAGTAAAGAACTATCAACTATTTCTACAAAGAATGTTGTTTCTGCACTAAATTGAACTTTACTAAATGGACATCATTTTGCAGGATATTCCTATAGTTCTAAAAGAATCCAGCAGTCCAATTAGTACAAAGTCAACAATTATCTAAATAACACTATTGAGCTGGCATCTAGTCTAATGACAATATGAAATTCATACAACAAATATGTATTGATTAGTTTTCATCCTTTGATTTAATCACACATGTTGATCTACTGTATATATATCACTTGAGGCTAATGTCATAAATGGAAATTAAGAACACCTAAAGGAAAAAGGTCAGTCACTTTCAGTAGCAGCACAACCAAGCAGCAAGGTACCGGTAGTAACAAACATTCAACCCCATACTTAATGAAAGGAATCCAAGAGGTTGTTTCTCAAAAACCTAATGACACAATTATTTCAAAACATCTAGACCCAAAATATCTATAGGAAAACCAATTTCAATTCACTGTAAAGCTCCAAGTGAGTTACAAGTTATTATTTTTTCAGAATTGAAAAGGATAAAAAGATAACCACCGAAAGAGTTTGATGAAACAATAAGGTTTCAATCTGTGTATCAATGAATTCTAGCACTCTCTATGTATTTCTGTCTCTCTTGATCTCTCCCTATCAATGTATGTCTCATCCCCCTTTCCCTAAGGTTTGTCCTGCTTTCTTATACCTCAAACCTTATACCTTTCCAGCCTTTTCCTTCCCTTTACACTTGTATCTCTAAACCTTTAATTATTACCCCCACGTTGTCTACTTTTCAGGTACTAAAAGGTATTTAACAGGGTGTCAATCCATTAGTAATCCACTTTTAATTTTTTAATTTATCCCATGTAATGACCCGTCCGGTCATTTTTAGAATTTACGCCCTGATCCTCTATTAACTGCTTCCTATAAGTTTATTCAGCTATTTTGGTTTGCCGGGATGTTTGGCGTTAGGATTCGGAGTGTTTTGGGACACTTAGTCCCTAAATAAGAGCCTAAGAGTTGCAAAATGGTCTATGTTCAGAACAGTTTGAAAATGACCTCCGAATGGAAATCTGATGGTTCTATTAGCCCCGTCGGGTGATTTCGGGGTTGGGAGCATGTTCGGAATGAATTTTGGGGGTTCGTAGCTTATTTAGGCTTGAAATGCCGAAGTTTGAAATTTTGAAGTTTCTCGGCCGATAGTGAGATTTGATCCGAGGTTCAGAATTGAATTTAGGAAGTGTTTGTAGCTCTGATATGTCATTTTGGACTTGTCTACAAAATTTGGCGTCATTCCGAGTTGAATTGATAATGTTTCGGCGTGAGGTTCATTACTTAAAGATTTGGAAGTTCATAAGCTCCATCTAAGGTTTGATTCGTCGTTGTGATTTTGTCTTATACTATTTGAAGCTTCGAGCGGGTTAGTATTATGTTATATGACTTGCGTGTGTGATTAGACGGGGTCCCGGGGGCCTCGGTTGTGTTTCAGGTGGGCTACGAATCATTTTTCCTCCATTTTGGACTGCTGTAGCTGCTGCTTCTGCTACTCTTTTACACGATCACGATGGTACTCCCGCAATCGCGATGCTTCTTCAGTTGCTTCTTTGTGTTCGCATAAGACCTACGCGATCACGATGGTATAAATTTCCTCACTATGTGATTGCATCCCAGATCACGCGTTCGCGTAATGCAATCTTAGGACCCTAGACATTTCTTAATCGCGATCGCACTCATTGTTACGCAATCGCGATGCACTGACCCTTTCCTCTCCGCGTTCGCGTCTTCCCCATCGCGTTCGCGATGCACATTTTTGGGCCTTCTCAGATTACTCTATGCGATCGCGATACTTCTTACGCAATCGCGATGAAACAAATGCATGGGCAGTCAGATTTAATCCCAATTTTGAGGGTTTCTTCATTTTATCACATTTTGACTTCTAGAGCTCAGTTCTTGGCAATTTTTGAAGGGATTATCACTTGAGCAACTTGGGTAAGTGTTTCTCACTCAATTTTGATCAACTTCCATGAATCTCCTCTTAATTTCACCCTTTAATTTAAGTTTTTAATGTGAAAATGGGTAGAACTTCATAGAACGAATTGTTGGGTTTTGAGGGAGTGTTTGACCTCCGATTTGAGATATTTTTATATTTTTAGACTCGTGAGAGTGTAAGGGTTCTGAAAATGTTAAATTCATCCGGTTTTGAGATGTTGGACTGAGGGGCATTTTGGTCATTTAACAAAATTTTGCGCTTTAGCTTCGAATTTAATTATAGAATCAGTTGATTTGGATATTAATTACAATGTGTGATTTTGTTGAATAGATTTGGGCCATTTGGAGTCTAGTACTCATGGCACGAACGCGGATGCTATTTGATTTTTGTCAGTTTTGAGGTAAGTATCTTGCCTATCCTTGTGTGGGGGACTTCCCCACGAGATTGAGTCTTTTCTATTGATTGTAGTCCGTGTACGCGAGGTGACGAGTGCGTGCTCGGATTTATTTGTGGTAAATTGTCTCTTTTAGGGCCCTAGACTTGTGAAATTTACAGAGTAGAAAGATATTATTGATACGTTTGAGCCCCTGTTATTAGTTTCACCTCTGTGTGTCTAGCTTGATATTTGTTGCTCTTCTTGATTTATTTCTGGTGTTAAATGGGCCTTTACGCAAATTTACTAAAGCCAAGTACTCTCCTATAATCATTGTGCCTTCCCTAACTACTCGCCTTTAATTGGAAATCATAAATGTTATATCACGTATAATTATTCGGTCTTAATTAGAAGGAAGATAGACACCTCATAATTAATTGATATTTCTTAAGTAAAGATTTGTTGACTCATGTTCCTTACTGTTGAATACTCCTTGATTATAGGTCATATATAACCTTGTGTAATTATACTATATTTCCAACTGTTGAGGTATCTGTGTAGTTACTATGGGTTTTGTTACAACTCGATTGTTATTTGAGGCTATTATGTTTTCCTTTGTGTTCCGCGACTTTATTAGTTATTGTTGAATCCCTTGTCGGGATGTTGTTATTTTCTGTTGTTGATTCTCCCTTGCTGGGATGCTATCATTACTGTGTAGCTGTTGGTATCATGATGCACGAGGTCTCTACCGTGCGGTTATTGTTGGGGAATTACACGAGGTAATTGCCGTGTTGTTGTTGCTATTGATATTTGAACATGTGGCATAATAAGTCGGGGTATGTTATATACTTATATGTGTGTTGCGCATGTGGCAGAATAAGGTGGAAATATTGTGATGCATGTATGGCAAAATAAGGCAGTGTTGCTATGTTATTATTGATTGCACATGTGGCGAAATAAGGAGGGCTATGTCAGGGGCTGATTATGAAGGACTACAGGTTCAATTCCCTGGAGTTCCTCTGCTGATTATGAAGGACTACGGGTTAAATTTCTGGGAGTTCCTATGTTGATTATGAAGGACTACGAGTTTAATTCCCGGGAGTTCCTCTATTATTATTATGAAGGTCTACGGGTTTAATTCCCGGGAGATCCTCTATTATTGGTAAGCCGAGCTACGGGTTTGATTCCCGAAAGTTCCCCATAACTCAAAGTGATATAACTGATAGTTTTATTGTTTCTAACTAGGGTGAATGAGCCGGGTGCTAATTGTTACCTTTTCTTATTCTTACTAGTTGGCAGGATTCCTGTTAGATACACTTGCACAAGTGTACACGTAGCTGGACCCTTCCATTTGAATGAATCCCTTCCGATTTGACTATGGGTAGAGATATAACGTCGTTCATCCATTGTATATATGAATCTGGGTATTTCCATGAGTTGTGGCTAACCTGAGAGTTGTGGTAGGATTGAGGAAAGAGTTGGAAAGGCTTTATGTAAGCATCATTTCAGAATAGCGACTTAGTGATTTGTTTGGCCTTGTTATGTTGTGATTTCAGGACTTGGGTTGTGATTTCTACTGTCATTTTTGTATTATCAATTATTGTATCTTGATTTTTCTTATTATCCGTTATCCTCGTTGTAAATTGTTATGTTCTTATTTATCCGGACAGTCCTTACATATTCACATAGCATCTCTATCTTTTCTGTTATATTGTTTATTGACCGGTAGGTGTCGTGACCGTTCCTCGTCACTACCCCATCGAGGTTAGTCTTGATACTTAATGGGCACCGCCGTGGTGTGCTCATACTACACTTCTACACATTTTTGTTGTTCAAATACAGGTACTTTCGTTCAGTTTTATCAGCTTTGGAAGGAGGCATGCCGGTAGAGACTTCAAGGTATATCTGCTACGTCCGCAGATCGAGAAGTCCCTTTCTAGTTTACTGTAAAAAGTGTAGTTGTTTCAGTATTTCTTCTTGTATAGATATTGTTGAGTTAGAGCCTCTTACGTATCCTCTTAGCTTGTGATTTGTGAGTTTCCAGGTTTTGGAAATTGTCGTCAGTTTTGAGTTTGTTATGCTACGTGCCAAGCGGCACCTTAAGCACCATTTTATTTTGCTAATTCAGTTTGTTTTGCTTGCTTCCACAAATTTTGGTTATATTCCGCATTGTTAGGCTTACCTAGTCGTAGGGACTAGGTGCCATCACGACATGTTCATGGAGGGTGAACTAGGGTCGTGACACCCCACTACCTTAGTGCCTTTTAATTTAATCACTAAGTCTACCACTTAATTGTTAGCAGCCTCTATTCCATTACTGAATGTTTCCTTAGGCTAGACTATCTAAACTTCCCCTATGACTATGGTATTACCCTTTTAAATTCCAAGTTATACAATTAGAACCTTTGAAAATTCTAAACACTTACAGAATAAACAAAAACAATTCCCTAATGCACAATTGCTAAGAAATAAGAATCAGTTTCTGAAACCTAAAGGCTTAGCATTGAAACTAACAATGAAGAACTTATTTGAATCATCGAAATAGTTACACTAGCTAATTAATAGGAAATCAAAAAATACTAGGCATGCTGGTTTTAATTTCACTGAACCTTGTGACCTTAGGGCCAATTCAAATACCAATCTAAAAACGAAAGCTAGTTAATAAATCTAGAAACAAAACATAATGGATAAAATAAAAAATAAAATCAGAGCATAACCTCATTTAGAACCTAGACTAATCTAGATAAAAAAGAAGAAGAAGTGAAACAAGTACTAAATGAACATAAAAACTTAAGTAAACTTACCGTTTGGACTTGAAAATGCTATTTGACCTTCTCAATTACACCTCAAGATGATGTCACTCATATTTTCTTTGTCATGAACGGGCGAAGGACATCATTTTGCATTGTAATTGCCCCCCTAAACTTCATGAGATTCAGTCCTTGACCATGCTTGCATAGTTTCTATTTTAGGCTCATACGACTCAAACCTTTGCTTCGATATTTGAATTGTTCTAGAAATGTTTAAAGGAAGATGATACGGGATTTGGGGTGAGGGTGAGACGGGGGTTCGGGGATATTAATTTGGTGATGATCGGAGCCGGCTAGGGTTCAAGGGTTCTAACTTCAATCTGAAATTCAACACTTTTCAAGATGGTTCGAAGGAAATTAGGTGCATTCTGGGAAAAAGTTAACTATAAGGGGTCCGTGGTGTAATTTTTGGGCTGGATAGGGATGCCGCCGCCACCGGGAGCCGGGCGGGGAAGGGTGGCAGCTGGTCTAGGGTTTGGGGGTTGAGAGAGATGATAAATAGAGTGAATGGGGGTGGGTCAGATGACCTTGGGTATATTAAACCCAATTATTAATTCTGGACCGTACGATCTCATGACATTGACGGTCCAGATTAATATGGGAGGAAGAATTGTGTCATTTTATTTAGCGTGGGGCTGGGTCGGTTAAGGTATAAGGCGGGTCAGGCAACAGGTGAAGCTTTTTGACCAATGGATTGAATTGATCCAACGACTTGGATCATTGACATCAAACGATGTTGTTTGATTGGTCATGGAGACGGACTAAAGGATGTTGTTGGTTGGTTCAGACGGGTTTTGTTTGTGCCTGGGGTGGGTTGTTTTGGGATTGGCCCAAATCTATTTTCTCTTCTATTTTCTTTTCTTTTGTTTTGTTTTTATTCTTAATTTATTTTTTCAAAATTAAAACCAAAGTCTTAAATTAAATTGTAAACCCCAATCAACTTAAAAAAATACAAGTTAATAAAATAACAAATTAAAAGAAAACACAAAAATTCGACACTAATTACTAAAAATGCAAGAAATACATTATTTTCTTTCCATTTTTCTAAAACACCTAGTTCACCAATTATGTTTGAAATATCTAATTAAATTTTAAATACAAATACAATATATTTTAGTGTTTTTCATTAATTTAACCAACAAACATGCGCACACAAATGCGAACAATTACAGAAAAAATCACGAAAGTTCACAAAAATTGCATACAAAGGAAATTGTTTTAATTTTGAATTTTTGGAAGTTATTCATGCGAGGCAAAAATCACGTGCTCACATTCATAACTTCTGCCCAGAAACTATGGGCCAGTTTACTACAAAGAAGCATAGTCCTAGCCATTTTTTCCTATGTCATATTCTTTCTTTCAACTACTACATTTTGTTGTGGAGTCCTAGGAGCAGAAAAATTATGATTTTCGTGATGCTCATCAAAAAATTCAGCAAATTTAGCATTCTCAAATTTAACACCATGACCAGACCTAGTTGATGCAAGTTAATTACCTAGTTGTTTCTTAGTATTTTCTAAACAAAGATGTAAACATGTCAAATGATTTATCTTTAGATGTAAAAAATAGTGCCCAAGTAACCTATGGTAATCATCAACAAGCATCATAACATATCTCTTACCACCTCTATTCGATGTTCACAATGGCTCACAAAGATCTATATGGACCAGTTCCATCGTCCTAGTTGGTGCTTTCCATTTTATTGATTTTGAAAGAGGATCTTACGTGATTCCCCCTTGCACAGGACTCACAAACTTTATCTTCCTTGAATTTGATGTTAGGCGGTCCTGTCACCAAGTCCCTGGAGACTAGTTTGTTGAGTTAGCTTAGATTGTCATGTCTAAGTCTTTTGTGCCAAATGAGGGGATCATTATCCAATATACTAAAGCAAGTGAGTTCATTATCTGAGAATGTGGACATATTTATTACATATATGTTGGTCACTCTTTTTTCCTGCAGAATAATCTTTTCAGTGTTAAGATTAATCACAAAGAATTTTGTAGAGGAGAATGCTACCATGTTGCCTCTATCACACAATTGTGATACACTTATTAAACTATACTTCAGTCCATCTATGAAGTAGACATTATCAATAGAGTAGGAATTATTCTTAACTAACTTTCCATACCCAACGATCTCACATGTATTACCATTTACAAAGGAGACATTACTTCAATTAAGGTCCTCAAGTGAAAATAATTGGTTCTTGCTTCCTGTCGTATGCATTGAGCAACTGCTATACATGTACAATATTTTGTTGCTCCCCGTCACTTGGACTTGCAAAAGGACAACAAGGGTTAGTAGTAGGAACCCAACTGTAGGCAAAAGGATGAATCAAATAATTTTAGCCCAACTTGTTAGCCTATTCTGCTTTTGAATAAATTCTTTGTTCTTTTGACTTGCCTTTTCTTTTTCAGTGCATTCACTTTTATAGTCACCAGTTTTACCATACTGTCTGCAAATCTTATTCTTAGGAAGTGTGAGGTACTTGCTTTTGGGATCCCACTTAGCCGTGAAAGTGCATCGGAGGACCTGTTCCATTTTTAAGTTCTGTATAGCTCATGCTTGACCAAACTTAGATCCTTCTTCAGAATTCTTACGTGCTCATCTCTTTTGACGACTCGTCTTTTATTTTTCATACATTTTCTTCTAAAGTGAGTTGTGTGTGATTAGTTGTCTTTTTACCTCTTCCTAATTTCACTTTTAGATTTTTATATCTATGTTCTAGGAGAGTTGTTCAAGTTCATGAACCTGGTTCATCACAACATTTTCACTTTCAGTTTCACTAGCCCTAAGTTATAGGTTATTGCACTTAGCTTTTAAAGCCACATGTTCTTTTGACAGCTGTTACTTTTCTTTATTTACATCCTTAGATTCATCAGTTAGCTCTAGTAGCAACTCATATAATCTTTTCTTAGACAAAAATTTAATCTTGTCCTTGAGATTAAAGAAACTCACCTCAGATTCTTCATTAGATTCTCTAATGGCCATAAATGCTCGTTCATCATCATCATCATCATCATCATCATCATCATCATCATCATCATCAGAGCTTTCTATCTACGAAGTAAAAATAGCCTTGGTTTATCATTCGTTGTTGTTTTTCTCGAGTTGAAGCTATTCCTTCTTCCTGTTCCTTCATTCAACTCTTTCCTTCTTCCATTTAATTTTGCACAAAAGATAGTTCTTGATGTGTTGATCAGTCTTTCCATTGCTTTTTAGGAGCTTTTGATTTGATGTAGCTTCCGCTTTATAAAGAACTCTTTTCTTCTCCTTAGGTTCTTCTTGAAGTCTTTGGTGATCATAGTCATTTCATCATCTTCCAGATCATCACCTTCAGTGATTCTGAGTTCCAAGTTCCCTTCCTTTTTAGGTATATCCATTTTTATAGTTTATCTTCTATGTTCATAGGCAGTAAGATTTCTAATCAATTCATCTAGTTGGAGAGGGGGAATATTCTTTGATTTCTGCATGTAAGTGATATTGCTCTCCCAAGTTATAGGAAAAACCCTAGTAAGTATCTTCACGAATCTTTCTTCCTCAAGAATAATCCTTCCAAGATATTTTAGCTCATTTATTACTATACTGAATCTTGTGTAAATCTCTTGAATGGTTTTTCCATCCTTCATAGCAAAGTTCTCATACTGAGAGTACAGTAGAGTTCCTCTAGATCTCTTCACCTGAGTTTTTCTTTCGTGAGCCACCTGCAATGTGTGCCAATTTGGTTTGCAGTGGCACAACCTTAGATTCTTCAATACTCATGTGAACCAAGTCCTCAAACAAGCCATTTCTTGGCTTTAGCATTATTCTCCCACTTCTTCAAGTCCTCCGTAGTGCAGTCCGCTCTAGTCTTTGTAACATCTAGTGTTTCAGTATTTTTCTTTAAGGTATCCAGTGGACCATCAATGGTAATATCTCAAAGGTCATATTCCTCCTCTTGAATGTTATCTTTCATTCTATTTTTTCACCAAGATTAGTTCTACCATTAAAGAGTGGTGTCGTAGTAGTGGATTGTCTTTCCCAATTTTTATGTGGTGCACTCGTCTTGATTTTATCCTAAGGTGCTAGCCACATCATGTCACGACCCCAAACTCGGTCGTGATGGCGCCCAACCCAACGGCTAGGAAAGCCTGACCAAATACACTCTCAGCCCGAGCTTATAGCTCAAAATCATTTATTTGAAGTCATTAACAGTGAAGGAAAACAAAACAAAACTAATGGTCATAAAAACATCCCGAAATCTCCCAAAATACAACGTAACTTCCCGAAGATCTGGGGTGACGAGCCAAGAGCCTCTATCAGAATATCAATCAATACTGTAAATAACTCAACATGTTTGAGAGTACGCGGAATAAACAAAGTAACAGAGTAATAAGGGGAAATGTCGGGTCCTGTGGACGCAAGGCAGTTACCTCGACGATCCCACACGGAGCTTTAGACCAGTTCCAAGATCAGCTAAGCTTCCAAGTACCTGAATCTGCACACATGGTGTAGGGAATCGAGTGAGTACTTCCAACTCAGCGGTAATAAAAGTAAATAATGCTGAGAAAAATAAAACCACACAAAGCACAATCTCATGTTATAATCATACAAAATCATTTTTTAAACTGAAGCACACTTTCAGGGTATTCCTTTTTAACATATATGACTAGATTGTTTAGAAATCTCTTTTTAACCTATCTTCCTTTCATTATTAATAGATCAATACCTGGGTACAACCTCAAACAGTGCAAGTCTGCACTCAAATCAGCCCCTTGGGCTCAGTACTCCTTAACAATTTCCACTAGGGTATCTGGTTAATAAGGGAGATAACATATGTATGCCAATAATATATGAGTTCTAAATGTTATGCCACATAGTACAAGTAAAGCCGATGTATGTATTCAATGCAATGCATATGACGATGTAGCATACAACTCGATCTATGCAAAGGCGTCCGCGCTCACAATGGGGGTTCAGACTCCGGAGGGGCTCCTACAGCCCAAGCGCAATATCAATATCACTCCTGCTGCGTGCAGCTTGATATATGCATAGTCATGAATGCATATAAGCCCCTTGGGCAACAGTATCATATCAGCTCACAGCTAAAATGTCATCAAAACCTTGTTTAAGTTTTTCAAATCTTATAAAAATGCTGAGTAGCAAAATATCATTTACAAACCTTAGACTGAGATGAAATTAAGCACAGTATTATCAAGACAGTGATACCAATCCCTGAAATTTTCAAATATTCAGCACGGAGCCCAAAACATGATAATCAGTCCAATTCATGATAATTAATATCTTTATTAGGGTGTTGTAAGGCCCCGTAAAATTTTTGTGCATAAAACCTAGTAGTTGTGGTGTCATGGTCCGAATAATGTGTTAGGAATCCGTAGAATTCTTCGCGGCTCGCAAGCTCGCCGCGGTTCGGACCCTTGGTAGTGATTTAAGTTTCAAAATGTAGAGAATAAAATTTTCCAGAAAAATGTCAAATATGCGGTCAAGAATGCGACCGCAAACCTGACATGCGGACCGCATTCTTGCCGCAAATCGTTCCAGAGAGTTTCCAAAAATCGTGTCAAATGTGCGGTCGATATGCGATCGCATGTCAAATCTGCGGTGCATTTTGCGACCGCAGATCAAACATGCGGACCGCATTTTGGCCGCATTCCTTAACAGAACCTGCATAACTTTGAGGCCATTCTGCGGTCACTTTGCGGACCGCATGTGGATTCTGCGGTCGCATAGTGACCGCATATTCGACCTCGGCCCGGATTTTTGTAATATTTTGACCCGATCTCTTCTTTAATATAACACACTTCTTCTTCATTTTATCATATTATCTTACCAAAAATTAGAGAGAGAAGAGAGGGTTTTTAGAGAGAGAAATCTTTCATCTTCAAAGATTGTTCCAACCATTTAATTCCAAGGGATCCTAGGGCAAGGATTCAACTTCCCCAATCTTTTCAAGGTAAAAACCCTAACTATTTTCTTTGATTTTCAGTTTTAATTGGGTAAAGAGAGGTTTGCATATAATAGCTTTTGAAGATAAAATTTTTACACTCATGCATGATTATTGAACTTGATTTCTAGTAAAAAGAAGTGAGTAGAAGTAAGAGTCTTCAAGAACAAGGTTGGAAAGAGTAGGATATCTTGGGTAAGCATAAAGTAGGAGGAAAAATCATCATCAGGTATGTATGGCTAATTTTGATTCTTGTAAAATCGCCCATATGTGTGAAATTGTTTGGTATGTGTTAATTTGAGAGATTTTATGTGATTTTTCGATATCATTGTTGGGTATACAATTGATGATTGAACTACATGTGGTATGGTTTAAAATATGAATTGAAAGATGACAAAGGAATTGAAATTGGTAAAGAACTGAGGAAAATTGTTGTTATGGCATATATGGTTCCTTTTGGAAAGAGATCAAACACTTGAATTGTGGAAATATTGTAACATGGTTGTGATATTGAATTGAGAAGAAATTGAGAACATGAACCAATATGTAAGTTGCTTATTTGAACTTGTTGAAATTGTGTGTGTAGTACCTTATCTGCTGTTTGAAATTGTTGTGTTTTCAACTGTAAGGCGGGGTCGTGTTGCGCGCCGCAACGTGGTGAAATAAGGTGTGGGTTGGGGTGATAAGGGTGGCCGAGGTAATAAGGGTGGTCGGGGGCAATAAGGATGGAAAGCGATCGAAATCGCTATTGAAAATTGATACAAAAATCAATAATGTGAAATTGTGAAAGGAGACAGCAGGAGAGTTTGCAACCTGGGGAGCACTGATTGCTCCTATGTTTGACTACTTGCAATTTATGTTGTTGATTGGTAGTTGTTCCATTTGTTGACCTTGAATGTGCTTGTGTTGAGGCTTATCTGAAATGAGTAAAAGGTGGAAAACATGGTTGGTTGGCTTGATTAGTTTTAATGTAATTTAACGGCTTGAGTTTACTTGGGACAAAGTTTGTCCATACATACCAGTACAATTCAAGTGTACTGACGTCCCTTTTGCCGGGGACGCTACATTCGTGTTATGATTGTAGGTGGATCAGTAGCAGGCACTTCAGCTCATCGGCAGTAGTATCCTTCTCCTTCCACTGCCCGTTTTGGTGAGCCCCTTTCTTCCTCGGGGCCTTGTGTGGTTCATGCCACTCGGTTTAGATTTCATTTTGGTTTTTGTAAGGTATAGCCGGAGCCTTGCTACCGGCAAGTATTGTATTTCTCTTTTGTATCCTAGAGGCTCCGTAGACATGTAAACTGTGGGATTGTGGTCTATGTATATATATATGGGGCGTTGTAAATATAAATTATGAACTTGTTAGTGAATCAATCACATGGTTATGTTTAGGCATTATGAAATCAGTCATTATTGGTAAAATATTTGGTTAATGAGAAACAATCAACACA
This sequence comes from Nicotiana noctiflora, assembly GCA_032618575.1. NCBI lineage: Eukaryota > Viridiplantae > Streptophyta > Magnoliopsida > Solanales > Solanaceae > Nicotiana > Nicotiana noctiflora. The sequence goes on along the minus strand of JASVEL010011864.1, from coordinate 187,809 downwards.
GGGTTAACGCGTGGGAATGAAAGGCACCCAGGTCCGCTTGACTGGGGCAACCCGGTCAGGCGCCGGTCATGTCCCTCGATTTGGGGCGTGACAAACTTGGTATCAGAGCCTATGGTTTTTAAAGTGTCCTAGGATGTCACGGAGCCGTGTCTAGTAGTGCCCTTCTTATAGGTGTGTTGTCGACCACATCATATAAGTAGGGGGCTACACGGGCATTTAGGAATTTACCTACTTCTTTGTTAATCTATATCGTGCGGTAAAGTGCAATGTGGAGATATCCGTGTCTAATTCGTGCCTTGTTCCCAAATTTTCAGAATATGGCACCTAAGAAGAAGGCTAGACTCGGCCTTAGGGCCAATGCCGGCCCAAGTGCAGCTGTTAATCATGTACCCGATGCCGTGGGAGAGAATGACCCACCAGTCCCGAATTTGCCTGGCCCATCTGTTCAAAACCCAAGTGTCCCTATTCCAGCCGCGGCAGAGGATGCCACCATTCCTCCTGCCAGTGTTCCTGACTCAGATACAGTTCCCGCTTCGGGCTCTGGTATCTCTAATGAAGAACTTAGGGGAGCCATCCATATGTTAACACAGCTAGTGGCCGCCCAGGCCCAGAGATCCCATGATGCCCCTGCATCCTCCAGCGGACAGGGAGATTCCTTTGGCTCCAGAGTCCATCAATTCTTGCGATTGGCCCCTCCGGAATTTTCAGGCACCGATCCAGAGGCTGACCCACAGGGAATTCCTTGATGAGATATACAAGACCCTCAGAGTGATGAAGGCTACAGATATAGAGGGGGTAGAGTTGGCCTCTTACAGGCGGAAGGGAGCGGCACGTTCATGGTTCGAAATGTGGGAGGATTCCCGTGAGGAAGGGAGCCCTCCGGCCAGATGGGATGAGTTCGTAGATGCATTTATGGACCACTTCTTGCCTGCCGAGGTGATGGCAGCCCGCGCCACGGAGTTCGAGGTCCTCAAGCAGGGTAGTATGAGTGTTTGGGAATATCACATGGAGTTCGTAAGGTTGTCCAAGTATGCTCCTCATTTAGTGTCGACCATGGATGCCCGGGTTCGACGGTTTGTTCAGGGCCTTAGCCCTTTGGTGGTGAATGAGGCCGCCGCAGCAGCTTTGCACTCGGACATGAACTATGGGAGGATTGTGGGGTTTGCTCGGGCCACGGAGGCCGAGAAATTGAAGATTCGTGCGGATAGAGAAAGTAGCGAGCAGGGCCCGGCCGGTGGGTCGTTCGGGGAGATCACTTCCGGGGAGGGGGTCATCGGGGCCATCCCGGTCATATGCTCGGTCCTCCGCGAGTGCACCGCCATCCGTGCACAATCATCGGCAGGGCGGTTACTCGAGACCTAGTTCAGACAGCAGGAGGTCTCGTCAGTCTGGTCATCCCTGGGGTGAGATCCCGGCAGCAGGGGAGACCTACATGCCCCAAGTGTGGGAGATTTCATACGGAAACTTGCTACCTTGACCTTCCAGTGTGCTTCGGGTGCGGGGTGAGAGGTCACATTCAGCGGGACCGCCGTGCACCCCGTCAGGGTATAGGTAGGGGATCTGCTCAGTCATCCGGTTCTTCAGCTGCTACATCATCAGTGCGTACTCCAGCAGCAGTAGGGCGTGGTGCAGCTAGGGGTGGAGCTCGGGGTAGGGGTGGACCTAGCCGATTCTATGCATTGAGTGACCGCCAGAATGCCGAGGCTTCTCCAGATGTTGTTACAGGTATCCTGTCTGTTCAGACTATTGATTGCTATGCCCTTATTGATCCGGGGTCCTCTTTGTCTTATGTTACTCCATTCATTGCTTCAAGTTTTGGGATAGAACCCGAACAGCTTCATGAGCCGTTCTCTGTGTCGACTCCTATTGGTGATTCTATTACAACCTCACGAGTCTATAGGAATTGTGTTGTTACGGTGGGTGGTCGTGATACCACAGCCGATCTTATTGAGCTTGGGATGGTAGATTTTGATGTAATTATGGGGATGGATTGGCTCTATTCGTGCTTTGCCAAACTTGACTGTCGGACGCGAGTTATGAGGCTCGAGTTCCCTAACGAGCCAGAGTTATTGAATGGAGAGGAAATGGTGTGGTGCCAAGGGGTAGGTTTATTTCCTACCTTAAGGCTTCGAAGATGATTAAGAAAGGGTGTATCTATCACCTGGTTCGGGTAACGGATACCACCTCAGATGTGCCTACCCTCGAGTCCGTGCCAATTGTGAATGAATTTCCTGAAGTGTTTCCAGATGAGCTTCCAGGCATCCCGCCGGATAGGGAGATTGATTTCGGGATCGATGTAATGCCGGATACTCAGCCAATATCCATTCCACCATACAGAATGGCGCCAGCAGAGTTAAGGGAGTTAAAGGAGCAGCTGAGGGATTTATTAGAGAAAGGGTTCATACGACCGAGTGTGTCGCCGTGGGGTGCTCCGGTTCTCTTTGTCAGAAAGAAGGATGGGTCACTTCGAATATGTATTGATTATCGGCAGCTTAACAAAGTCACCATTAAGAATAAATATCCATTGCCTCGAGTGGATGATCCGTTTGACCAATTGCAGGGAGCGAGGTTCTTCTCAAAGATTGATTTACGGTCTGGGTACCACCAGTTAAAAATCAGGGAGCAAGATATTCCTAAGACCGCCTTCAGAACTCGTTATGGTCACTTTGAGTTTTTGGTTATGTCTTTTGGGCTAACCAACGCCCCAGCAGCTTTCATGGACCTTATGAATCGGGTTTTCAAGCCATTCCTCGATTCCTTTGTGATTGTATTCATTGACGATATTCTCATCTACTCTCGGAGCAGGGAAGATCATGCCGTTCACCTCAGAGCAGCATTGCAGACCCTTCTTCAGCATCAATTGTATGCCAAGTTCTCAAAATGTGAGTTTTGGTTGGAGTCCGTAGCTTTTCTAGGGCATGTTATTTCCAGTGAGGGAATTATGGTGGATCCTCGGAAGATTGCGGCAGTGAAAGATTGGCCTAGACCCACGACCCCGACAGAGATTCGCAGCTTTTTGGGTCTGGCAGGGTACTATCGGAGGTTTGTAGAGGGATTCTCAACCCTCGCCTCCCCATTGACTAAATTGACGCAGAAAGCAGTTAAGTTCCAGTGGTCCGAAGCATGTGAGAAAAGTTTCCAAGAACCGAAGTCAAGATTGACCTCGGCACCAGTATTGGCCTTGCCAGAAGGCACAGAGGGATTTGTAGTCTATTGTGATGCCTCCAGAGTCGGTTTGGGATGTGTATTGATGCAGCACGGAAAGGTTATAGCATATGCTTCCAGGCAACTCAAGAACCATGAGAAGAATTATCCGACGCATGATTTGGAACTTGCAGCTGTTGTGTTTGCCTTGAAAATATGGCGACACTATCTTTATGGGGTTCATGTAGATGTGTTTTCGGACCACAAGAGCCTCCAGTATTTGTTCAAGCAGAAAGAGCTGAATCTGAGACAGCGGCGGTGGTTAGAATTACTCAAGGACTATGATATGGACATATTGTACCATCCAGGGAAAGCAAATGTGGTAGCCGACGCTCTTAGTCGGAAATCCATGGGTAGTTTGGCTCATTTGGGTGTGGATCAGAGACCCCTGGCTCGAGAGGTCTACCAATTAGCCAGTTTGGGGGTTCGTATCTCGGCGTCAGACGAGGGAGATATCTTGGTGCATAATGGAGCAGAATCATCATTGGTCACGGAAATCAAGGAAAAACAGTTCATGGATCCAGCATTGGTTCGGGTGAAGGAAGCAGTCATGAATGACAAGACCTCAACATTTGTACTCGGCAGCGAAGATGGTGTATTGCGGTGTCAAGATAGGCTATGTGTTCCGGATGTGGACGAGCTTCGGGAAAGAGTGATGGCAGAGGCTCATACTTCCGGGTATTCTGTGCACCCTGGTTCAACGAAAATGTATCACGATCTCAAGGAGATTTATTGGTGGAACGGTATGAAAAGGGATGTGGCAGGCTTTGTAGCTAAATGTCCGAACTGTCAACAAGTGAAGGCCGAGCATCAACGGCCTGGAGGATTAACTCAGCTTATAGAAATACCAAGGTGGAAATGGGAGATGATCAATATGGATTTTGTGGTAGGGTTACCTCGCACTCAGCGTAAGTTCGATTCAATATGGGTGATAGTAGATCGACTCACCAAATCAGCTCACTTCCTGCCTGTCAAGTCCACTGATACCGCGGAGCAATATGCAAGATTGTACATCAAAGAGATAGTAAGGCTTCATGGCACTCCACTTTCTATCATCTCAGATCGCGGGGCTCAGTTCACAGCTAACTTTTGGAAGAAGTTTCAGCAAGGTTTGGGAACTCAGGTGAATCTCAGCACAGCTTTCCATCCACAGACCGATGGACAGGCCGAGCGGACCATTCAGACGCTCGAAGATATGTTGCGGGCTTGTGTCTTAGATTTTAAAGGTAATTGGGATGAACACTTGCCACTGATAGAATTTGCTTACAATAACAGCTATCATGCTAGCATTCAAATGGCCCCGTTTGAGGCATTGTATGGGAGAAGATGTAGATCGCCAATCGGGTGGTTTGAGGTAGGTGAAGCGGAGTTGCTAGGGCCAGACATGGTGTACGAAGCTATGGAAAAGGTCAAGGTTATTCAGGAGAGAATGAAAACAGCACAAAGTCGTCAAAAGTCCTATGCAGACGTTCGTCGAAGGGATTTGGAGTTTCAAGTCGATGATTGGGTGTTCTTGAGGGTATCTCCTATGAAGCGAGTCATGCGGTTCGGAAAGAAAGGGAAATTGAGTCCTAGGTATGTCGGGCCATATCGGATCGTTCAAAGGATTGGTCAAGTTGCTTATAGGCTAGAGTTGCCTCCTGAGATGTCATCAGTGCATCCGGTATTCCATGTGTCCATGTTGAAGAAAGTGATTGGAGATCCATCCACCATCATGCCAGTCGAAGCTATAGAGGTTATTGAAAATTTGTCATATGAAGAAGTTCCAGTTGCCATTCTTGATAGGCAAGTCCGTAAGTTGAGAAATAAGGAAGTCGCCTCTGTTAAAGTATTGTGGCGAAGTCAACAAGTTGAGGAGGCCACATGGGAAGCGGAAAAAGAGATGAAGGAAAAGTACCCCCATTTGTTCGATCAAGCCTAGAAGAAATTAGGTGACCCTCCTACTCCTAGTAACTCGTCATCTTGCCTAAGTTGTTTCCCTCTTAGTATTAGTAAAGTCCCCTTCATTTTGTAATGAGTTAATTGTGTTGTTACCTTGGGTCACTTGAACCGTTCTTGATAAATGAAAGCCTTATAAAGATTTACGTGTTTAATAAACTACTAATAGTAAGTATAGATTGGTAATGGTTTGTTAAGTGCACATGGTGTGTTAAATTGGTTAAATAAGGTAAGAATTCATTGACGTGACTAGTTTATGTGCAATTGTAATAATGTGATGGAATATGTGCATTCGTTGAGGTAAGAAAGTGTATACCAGTTGTGAAAAGTGTTGTAGTTGTATATTGTTGTTTGGTAATGTGTTTCGGGGGCCCTCTGACAGGTGGATATGTCCATAATACAAAGGAAACTCTGGCGAAATTTTTCTAAAATATAAGAGTTAGTCAAAATTTTGATAGCTTGCACATCATGTCTTTCAAAACTCATTTAATTCAAAATCCTCATTCGAGGACGAATGATCTTAAGGGGGGAGGATGTAAGGCCCCGTAAAATTTTTGTGCATAAAACCTAGTAGTTGTGGTGTCATGGTCCGAATAATGTGTTAGGAATGCGTAGAATTCTTCGCGGCTCGCAAGCTCGCCGCGGTTCGGACCCTTGGTAGTGATTTAAGTTTCAAAATGTAGAGAATAAAATTTTCCAGAAAAAGTGTCAAATATGCGGTCAAGAATGCGACCGCAAACCTGACATGCGGACCGCATTCTTGCCGCAAATCGTTCCGGAGAGTTTCCAAAAAAATCGTGTCAAATGTGCGGTCGATATGCGATCGCATGTCAAATCTGCGGTGCATTTTGCGACCGCAGATCAAACATGCGGACCGCATTTTGGCCGCATTCCTTAACAGAACCTGCATAACTTTGAGGCCATTTTGCGGTCACTTTGCGGACCGCATGTGGATTCTGCGGTCGCATAGTGACCGCATATTCGACCTCGGCCCAGATTTTTGTAATATTTTGACCCGATCTCTTCTTTAATATAACACACTTCTTCTTCATTTTATCATATTATCTTACAAAAAATTAGAGAGAGAAGAGAGGGTTTTTAGAGAGAGAAATCTTTCATCTTCAAAGATTGTTCCAACCATTTAATTCCAAGGGATCCTAGGGCAAGGATTCAACTTCCCCAATCTTTTCAAGGTAAAAACCCAAACTATTTTCTTTGATTTTCAGTTTTAATTGGGTAAAGAGAGGTTTGCATATAATAGCTTTTGAAGATAAAATTTTTACACTCATGCATGATTATTGAACTTGATTTCTAGTAAAAAGAAGTGAGTAGAAGTAAGAGTCTTCAAGAACAAGGTTGGAAAGAGTAGGATATCTTGGGTAAGCATAAAGTAGGAGGAAAAATCATCACCAGGTATGTATGGCTAATTTTGATTCTTGTAAAATCGCCCATATGTGTGAAATTGTTTTGCATGTGTTAATTTGAGAGATTTTATGTGATTTTTCGATATCATTGTTGGGTATACAATTGATGATTGAACTACATGTGGTATGGTTTGAAATATGAATTGAAAGATGACAAAGGAATTGAAATTGGTAAAGAACTGAGGAAAATTGTTGTTATGGCATATATGGTTCCTTTTGGAAAGAGATCAAACACTTGAATTGTGGAAATATTGTAACACGGTTGTGATATTGAATTGAGAAGAAATTGAGAACATGAACCAATGTGTAAGTTGCTTATTTGAACTTGTTGAAATTGTGTGTGTAGTACCTTATCTGCTGTTTGAAATTGTTGTGTTTTCAACTGTAAGGCGGGGTCGTGTTGCGCGCCGCAACGTGGTGAAATAAGGTGTGGGTTGGGGTGATAAGGGTGGCCGAGGTAATAAGGGTGGTCGGGGGCAATAAGGATGGAAAGCGATCGAAATCGCTATTGAAAATTGATACAAAAATCAATAATGTGAAATTGTGAAAGGAGACAGCAGGAGAGTTTGCAACCTGGGGAGCACTGATTGCTCCTATGTTTGACTACTTGCAATTTATGTTGTTGATTGGTAGTTGTTCCATTTGTTGACCTTGAATGTGCTTGTGTTGAGGCTTATCTGAAATGAGTAAAAGGTGGAAAACATGGTTGGTTGGCTTGATTAGTTTTAATGTAATTTAACGTCTTGAGTTTACTTGGGACAAAGTTTGTCCATACATACCAGTACAATTCAAGTGTACTGACGTCCCTTTTTGCCGGGGACGCTACATTCGTGTTATGATTGTAGGTGGATCAGTAGCAAGCACTTCAGCACATCGGCAGTAGTATCCTTCATCCTCCACTGCCCGTTTTGGTGAGCCCCTTTCTTCCTCGGGGCCTTGTGTGGTTCATGCCACTCGGTTTAGATTTCATTTTGGTTTTTGTAAGGTATAGCCGGAGCCTTGTTACCGGCAAGTATTGTATTTCTCTTTTGTATCCTAGAGGCTCCGTAGACATGTAAACTGTGGGATTGTGGTCTATGTATATATATATGGGGCGTTGTAAATATAAATTATGAACTTGTTAGTGAAATCAGTCATTATTGGTAAAATATTTGGTTAATGAGAAACAATCAACACAGGGTTAACGCGTGGGAATGAAAGGCACCCAGGTCCGCTTGACTGGGGCAACCTGGTCAGGCGCCGGTCATGTCCCTCGATTTGGGGCGTGACAGGTGTCAATTCAATTTCAAGCAATTAGGTAGTGTTTTTATTAATCTGGACGGACCAAGTAACAATCCCCAATGGTGCTCTACCCCACGCCCGTTATCCGGCGTGTAAGTCACCTCAATACAACACTAGGATGTGCAAGTCGGGGGTTTATAAACCCTTAGGGCAGCATTTACAAGTATTACCCACCTCGATCGGCGAAATACTACTCTGGAATGCCTTTTCCCCTCGAATCGTCCTCCAATCTGTCCGAATCTAGCCATAGATTCAATTCAGTCAATACTAATGTAGGAATTAATTCCATACGAAGATACCACTTTTCCAACAAAAATCTGAAATTAACACAAAATTTGCCCGTGGGGCCCAAATCTCAGAATCTGGCGAAACTTATAAAATTTAACAACCCATTCCGATACAAGTTCAACCATACCAATATTACCAAAATCCGACTCCGAATCGATGTTCAAATCTTGAAAATACATTTTATAGAATTTTAGAAAATTCCTCCATTTCTCTTGTAATATCAAGAATGTACCCTCCAAAATGAAGATTTATTTATGGAATATAATCACAAGGGAGTTAAGAACACTTACCCCAAGTTTTGTGTGAAGTTTTCCTTTGAAAATCGCCCAAACCGAGCTCCATAGCTCTAAATATGTAAAAATGGCCGAAACCCCCGTTTTATAGAATTTTACCATTCGGGCGCCCGAGGTGGCGCCGTGCGCAGCCTTTGGCGCTGGATCCAGTAGTCCAAAAAATCTCGGTGCCATGGATGGCGCCCCGCTCTACCCTAGGCGTTGGCAACAGGCAGCTAATTTTTCCGACACAAAAATGGGCATAACTCTCTCATACGATATCCAAATTGGATTATTATTTTTGGTATCGCTCCAAAATTTGGATACAGATCTAAGGCTTCAAACGAAACTGAATTTGGAGTTCATTTGCATAATATGATACCGCTTATCCTTGAAGAACGACATAGAGGCATTCTTGAGATGCCCAAGTTAAACTCCAATAACCACCCGAACTCCACCCAATGCCCTCGGGACCTCAACAAAATATATTAACAAGTCCTAAAATATTATTTAAACTTATTCCAATCATCAAAATGCCTCAAACAACACCTTATCCGTCAATTAACATCGAATTCAAGCCTAACTTTTCCAAAAACATCCAAAACACGCTTTAGATCAAAAACCGACCAAATGACGTCCGAATGACTTGAAAATTTACACACATATCCAAAATTACCCAACGGAGCTACAGAAACTCTCAGAACTCCATTCCGACTCCTGGATCAAAATATCACCTACGAACCGAAAATCATCAAAATACTAACTTCGTAAAAATAGGCTAACTTCTTCACCAGACCTCCAAAATTACTTCCGATTGCGCTCCTAAGCCTTAAATCATCACCCGAAGCTAACCGAATTATCGAAATTAAATTCTGAGCCCTCTAAATCACAATTCATATCCAATTGACTTTTCCAACTTAAGTCTTCTTAAAAGATACTAAGTCTCATTTCTTAATAAAATCACTCCAATTAAATTCTAATGCACCCAATACCGATAATGAAATATAATGCAACACAATAAGGGGGAACAGGGCTGTAATACTTGAGACGACGGGTCGGGTCATCACATTCTCCCTAACTAAAACAAACGCTCGTCCTCGAGCGGACCCAGAGTTGTTCTAGAAATTCACCAATAGTTGAATAACTTTATCCCCACATATAACTCGAAGTGATCCCACGTCACACCTGTCTCATATAGGTCCGACAACACCATATAGCTAAAATTTCACAATCGATCTAGTCCATAAACCATAGAACAACATTTCACCTTCTGAAATCTTACACAAGATCATAACCTCACATTTTTAATCAAAATTAATTCGAACCGGCTGTATAAACCCATACCTGCAACCTTAGCTGCGATCATATGATATATTAATAACTCAAACACATGCTACGATAACTTCCATTCATAACAGCTGCCCACGACAACCAAATATTGAAGGAAACCCTTTTATTAGCTAAAGTCTTATTCCAACACTTTCATATACTGCCGACGATAAATAAAACACGTGATAACCATTTACATTCCTCAGGTCACCCATACATGAGGACATTCCTCCTCTAGAAATTACCACACATTTTTTAATCGAACCTCGATATTTACCCATCACACATGCTGAAACCAAATCTGTTTATATTTATTAATGATCCTCACGATCTCCTTTGACCAAACACACCATCCTGGTGACATGACATAGTAAATACGGCCTAACCAAAACCTGCATAATACACGCACCAATAAGAAACGCATTTGAAAAGTCCCTTTATACTGGGACGGGATCAATGATAGCAACCTCCACACTGACATCCATTGTAAATACCCAAGAACGCAAACATTCCCAGTTGTCCGCTGGTTATTTGAAATATAAATCACTCTACTAAAACATAGTCTAACGCACTTTACCACTTAACCCGTGGCATTTCTGGCATAGTCCCTAATGCAATAGTTCAAAATCACCCAACACTAAGACAGTCAGTCTGAATTCCAACATCACAACATAGCTTGTACATCAGAACTCCATATAATACACAAATCATTATACCTAATCCAATTTCCACCGTGCAATAGATCTACACATTTGATACACATTCATTCCATGACAGATGCTCAATGTTTACCTGTGACACCGAGCAAACCCGAATACCACCAATGAACCCAACAAGACATGCCACAATACTACTGATATATAATCAGTTTAATCACATTACCCTTTTCTGGGACATATACTCTCGTCAAATCTCTTCCACTTAGAAATACCATTTTCCTTAATCATCTGTAGATCATTTATCAAATCACTTAGGAGGAATCGCTACACATCCTATGCTCTGTATGACACACATATTATGAATATTCTTACAATACTGACTCGATGGATGAGATTTGTATACATTTATCACTAATACTGAAACAAAAATTCATTAGTTTTATACTCTTGACAAGAACTATTTCTTCATTCTGAGCCAAACAATGGTCTTAGCTCCATAATTTTACTTCACATACTCAGATTGCACTGATCTAAAATTCAATGATCTCGTTTTACCCAGCACGAGCTGTTCATGCAATAAGCCACTATAGACATAATTATAAGTCTCATATGATGTCCCAATGTGCCAATAGGCTACCGATTCTAACGCAATACAAAATAAAACAAACTCTGGAAGGAATTATCAATTCCACACATTATTATAGACTTTCTTAGAAAATAGGAAGCAAGGCATACAAAATAGTATATAGAAAACTATGCTCCCCATAAAACTGTTGTGGCTTGAAACCCGATCTAGATAACATACCCATGGTGGCGTGCCACCCGATCCACAAATAGTCTCACATAAGGAGATACACATCGAGCCAAATCTGCTCATTATAGTCAAATATTGAATATCGATCATAAGCATGCTAGGTTCATAATATCATCCTTGAGGGATATTTAGCGTTATAAAGTACGAAACGCAAGCACAACTGAGGTGCAATTTACAATTTTGAATTTCAACAGCCAAGTTGCTCAGGTAATGTCATTCCTACACGGATTCTTAACACATAACAATTCCTCAAGCCATTTCACAAATCACAATGCGTAATGCATAGCCACGCGAGATATCTGACAATGAAGCATCAACCTAACTACTCCTCCATAAGGACTGCGTTATAAAGATGCACACATCTGGCCTGATATAGATCCATTAATCCTACTAAACCTATCCATCGACTTCAAGCCGATTCTGATCACACTAAACTAGTCTGATAACCTTTCAAAGGTCCATAATAACTCCCATTTTTCTCATAACGCACAAGAACAACCATCACAACCTTCATATTTGGTTTACATCATTAATTTGATTTTCTCTCTTGTTGTAGCGTTACAATACCTCAATTCAGGATCACCACATAAGATTCAAACAATAGGCCACATTGTTTAACACTTGTAGGCCACTGAATACTTTCTCCAATATCTCCAGAAATATCACATTCCATAATACTTTGTTTTGAAGCACTTCTTGTGAATCTGAATTCGTTACCACTACTTTCCTGATACTGATACTTAGGATCCCGAAGTTAACACAAAATACCACAAGTCTTGACCTTTCTAATGAAAACATTGTCTTTAGTCACATACACAACCTTAACACTTGATTATTACGTTTAAAATCTTGAACACATTAACCCATTCTCAAGAGTCATCCAAACTGCAAATTGGCAGACTTAACGAATAGAACCACTCATGCCTTATTATCACTCTGGCACCGTAGGATGTGATCTCATTCAAATACCAACAAATATCCTTCTCCTCAATACACTGAGCATTCTTTATCCACAACAGCCCAAGACACCCTAGTTTTTTCTCACCTCGACGAAAACACCATATAAGCTTTGTCAAAATCTTGCTTCACTCGTGCCATTCTTGGCTCGATTTCTGCAACCAGAACTGGTTCGCCCGTATTCTTAAAGACATAACCAACATAGCACATAACTGCACAATCAGCTAATCAATGACAACCACCCTAACTTAGCTCGAAGCCATGTATATCACAACATATACACTCTAGTGCTATCGTACTATCATGGTGAGATGAAACTCACTCTTTAGGCGACAAAATTTTTACTAAGTCCCAAATGTTTCGAAAAATTTGACAGAGTTTCCTTTATAATTTGGCCTATCCACCTGCCAAATAATCACCAAGATCATCCTAACAACACGCCCACAACTCAACAAGACATCACAATGTATAACAACAATATTAATCTCAATACTACACGAATTATATTATCAAAATTGATACATGGACATGCATTGCACCTGCTCGAATCATAACACATATCAAATACCTTTCAATTACACATAAGAATCAACCCACCTAAGGACATTCCACAAGAGATAACCCACATTCTTCCCTAAATATAGTATTTTAGCGCACCTTCCACTATTATACACATAACACCGCCAATTTAGTCTTCCTGAGTTTGAACTCATACTACCACACGTGATACACTCTACCTTCCATCTAAAAGATATGAAAACATTCTTCACGCCCATAAATCGGGGCTACAAAATAGATCACAATAAGATCAAACACCTAACAACTCATCTATTATCAAGCCGCCATTTCCACAATTATAGACAATACCGATCATATAAATTCATAATACCAACTGACAAAATCTTCACCTTGGTGCCCAAGCCATAGGCAAAGATCCGACCTTAAGTCCTCCCGACTGGCCTAACATGTACTCACGGTGGATATATCTCGCCCCTCGATTGGGGAATCACAAGCCCTCAAGGCAAATATAATACTAAGCGCTCGACTGCACATACAGTCGTGTGAAAGGAATTTCAAGAATTATATCTCAAGCTGAATCAAGTACTCACAATAAGAATTCCAAGAATGTGAAGTGTTTCCTAAAAGGTCTGTAGCCTCCCGAGGATAAATATAGATGTCTCTGTACCGATCCACGAGACACTACTAACCGGCTCAAGACTCATGAGGCCTAGTAACCTGTCACGACCCGGATTTTCCCCCAATATCGGGATCGTGATGGCGCCTACTCGTGGTAGCGAGGCAAGCCACTTTATTCACACTATCCTGTTTTTTGCAATATTTCATATTCAATTTATCAACCAAAACCATAACCTTAATTAAGTAAATGTGGAAGACTTTATGAAAATAGAGATAAGCAGTTTCAAGGTATAACAATACTGAAATCCTCTACCCAAGACTTAGAGTCACCAACTCACGAACTACTACTGAATACTACACATAAAGGTCTGAAAGAAAATAACATAATCTGTTTGTCTCGGAACAAAGAGACTACAACTAATAACATAAATAAAAGGAAGAGACGCCGGGCCTGCGGACGCCTGCAAGCTACCTCGGTCTCAATATGCTTAACTCCCCACGCAAAAGATCTACTGTTGCTGCTCCTGATCGAAACCTGGACCTGTGCAAAAATGCACAGAAGTGCAATATCAGCACAATTGACCCCATGTGTTAGTAAGTGCTTGGCCTATCCCAGTGAAGTAGTGAGAAGCCTAGGACCAGACACCCACATAAACATGTGCAGTTCTATATATATGTACACCACAAGATAATGAGAAATAACCAAGTAACAACGCAACAAGGAATGTCACAGAAGAACTCAACAGTTAGCAACAGTTATTAAATCAACAAGGAAAACAAGTATAATGAGAAACAAGTAATGTCATGTCAATGAAATAGCAAATAGTTGCACGGCATCACCCTTCGTTCTTTTACTCTCATCCTTACCAAATAAGCAAATAAAGTGCACGGCATCACCCTTCGTGCTTTTACTCTCATCCTCACATCCATGGTATGGCATGATCCTTCGTACATGGTTCAATAACAAGGCACGGCATGATCCTTCGTGCATAATCAATAACATGGCACGGCATTAACCTTCGTGCAAAAATCAATAAGCAAGGCACGGCATTAACCTTCATGCATAATCAATAAATCAAGGCACGGCATCACCCTTCGTGCATTATCACTCTTCCTCACCCAAATAACAATCATAGTTAAGGGCAGAGAATGAACACAATAAATGATGAACCGTCCCGGAAAAGGACACAATAATCATCACAACAAAGTCCCGGCAAGAGAGAACAATAACAATTCTACAACCCGGCAAGGGTTCAACAATTTATCTTTAGGATGTCTCGCAACAAGTATTAACAACGACTCACAGTCATGCAAGACGCCAGTGTATAGATGCTCGTCACCATAACCCATACACCGCACTCGATCACATAGCACATAGCACATAATCCTATTACCTCTAGCTAGGATAGAACAAACAGTTACCTCTAGCCTTGAAGTCCAAATTACTCTTCAATTGTAGATTTTTCCCCAAAATTCCGCTTTCAACTAGCGTGAATCTAATCACAATTGATTCCATTATATTAATAAATATTAAATAACTTGGGTTGAATGCTAAAAAATGGTTTTCCCAAAGTTTACTCCAAAATTTCCCAAAACGCCTCTGGCCCACGTGGTCGGAACTCAGGGTTCGGACCAAAATCCGGTTACCCATTCCCCCACAAGTTCAAATATATGATTTGTTTCAAAATCGGACCTCAATTCGAGGTCCAATTGCCCAATTCATGAAAACCCTAGGTTCTACCAAAAAACATGGATTTCTACCATGAAAACCTTTGATTTCTATTGAAAAACATCTTTAATGTTGTTAGGAATTGAAAGAATTAAGTAAAAAGTGACTTACAATTACTTTGGAGTGAATTTGCTCTTGAGAGGTCGTGTGTGGTGTGTAGGTTTCTGAAAAAGTGAAGAATGAACTAAAAAATTCGTTTAAGTATAGAATTGCACATCTGCGGATATCGCAATTGCGAACACTTGTTCGCAATTGCGAATGCTACAGGTCTGGGTTCTGCTGTTCTCGCATTTGCGAGAGAACGTTCGCATTTGCGAACTCTAGCCAAGGTCTGCCAGTCTCGCATTTGCGAGACTTCCTTCGTATTTGCTAGTGTGAGGCCTCCCTACCCAGGATCGCATTTGTGACCCTTTGTTCGCATTTGCGAACACTGGCCATCTGAGGCCTTTTCGCATTTGCGACATTTTGTTCGCTTTTGTGAACTTGGCATGATTCTGGCAGACTTCGCATTTACGAAGTATGGTTCGCATTTGTGAACCAAGGCCAGCCTGGGTCCTCTCGCAATTGCGAGAAAATCTTCGCAATTGCGCAGACAATAGCTGGGTGAAAAACCGGCTGTGTTAAAATTTAGAAATTGAACCAACGGCCTAACAAATCTTCACCCGAGCCCCCCCCCCCCCCCCGGAGCCCCCCGAGCTCCAAACCAAACATGTACACAACACCAAAAACACATTACAAACTTGTTGGTGGGATCACCTCGCCAATATAACATCGTTTTCATCAAATCATGTCTCAAGTTCATGATTTTCATACTTTTGGTTTTCAAAACTTTCAAACTTGGAACTCAAGGTCCAAAACATATCAAACGACATCCAAATGTCACCAAACTTTGCAGAAAGCACATATATAATATTTAAGACTCGTACCGGGCGTCGGAACCAAAATACGAGCCCGATACCATTGTCATTTAATTCATTTTCCTTTAATAATTACAGCAAAAACAATTTCACAGAAAAATTCATAACTTGGGCTCTAGGCCTCAGAATTCGACTCCGGATGCATGTCCAAGTCCCATATTTTCCTATGTACCTTCCAGGACCGTCCGATCTCGGGTCCGGGTCCGTTTACCAAAAATGTTGACCGAAGTCAACTATATCAATATTAATATCATTTTTCTTTAAATTTCTCATATAATTCATATTTTCTGTCACAAAATCTTTCCAGCTACATGCACGGATCATGCACGTAAATCAAGGCAACATAGAATGAGGTTTTCAAGGCCTCGGAAGTGCGGAACAAATGAGGAAAGCAGGTGATGACCCTTTGGGTCGTCACATCCTCCACCTCTAAAACAACTGTTCATCCTCGAACGGACAAGAGAAGGAAGTACCTGAGTCGAGGAACAAATGAGCGTAGAAGCTCCGCATATCGGACTCGGACTCCCAGGTCGATGCCTCAGGAGGCTGACCTCTCCACTGAACATGCACAGAAGGATAACTCTTCGACCTCAATCGTCGAACCCGCCGGTCTAGAATGGCCACCGGCTCCTCCTCGTAGGATAAATCATTGTCCAATTGGACAGTACTGAAGTCTAACATATGTGTAGGATCGCCGTGGTATCTCCGAAGCATAGATACATGAAAAACTAGATGCACGGCTTATAAGCTAGGCGGCAGAGCTTGTCTGTAAGCCACCCCTCCCACTCGGTGTACAATCTCAAATGGACCAATATACCTAGGGCTGAGCTTGCCCTTCTTCCCGAACCTCATCACACCCTTCATAGGCGACACTCGGAGCAATAATCTCTCACCAACCATGAAATCTACATCTCGAACCTTACGATCCGCATAAGTCTTCTATCTGGACTGACCTGAACGCAATCTCTCCTGAATAGTCTTGACCTTATCCAAGGCCTCCTGAACTAAGTCTGTACCCAACAATCGAGCCTCTCCCAGCTCAAACCATCCCACTAGAGATCGACATCGCCTACCATACAACGCCTCATACGGTGCCATATGGATGCTGGACTGGTAGCTGTTATTATAGGCGAACTCTGCTAATGGTAGAAACTGGTCCCACGAGCCTTCGAAATCAACGACACAGGCTCGAAGCATGTCCTCTAAAATTTGAATAGTCCGCTCAGACTGGCCGTCCGTTTGATGATGGAATGTTGTGCTCAGCTGAACCTGGGTGCCTAACTCCCGCCGGACCACTCTCCATAAGCGCGAGGTAAACTGCGTACCCTGATATGAGATAATAGATATCGGCACCCCATAAAGGCAAACAATCTCTCTGATGTAAATCTCTGCTGACCTCTCCGATGAGTAGGAGACAGATACTGGAATGAAGTGTGCTGACTTGGTCAACCTATCAACAATGACCCAAATAACATCAAGTTTCCTCTGAGTCAAAGGAAGTCCCGTAACGAAGTCCATAGTGATCCGATCCCATTTCCACTCGGGAATTTCGATTCTCTGGAATACACCACCAGGCCTCTGGTGCTCATATTTCACCTGCTAACAATTTAGACACCGAGCAACATACGCAACGATATCTTTCTTCATCTTGCACCACCAGTAGTGCTGCCGCAAGTCCTGTTACATCTTCGCGGCGCCCGCTTGAATAGAATAACGCGAACTGTGGGCCTCCGCTAAGATCAACTCTCGAATCCCTTCAACATTGGGCACACAAATTCGACCCTTCAATCTCAATACCCCATCATCATCTAGATTTACTTTCGTGGCACCTCCCCGCTGTACTGTATCTCTCAAATCACGCAAATGAGGATCATCAAATTACCTCTCACGGATACGCTCTAATAGAGAAGAACGAGCGACCGTGCAGGCTAACACCCTGCTAGGCTCAAGAAATGTCTAATCTCACCAACCGGTTGGCTAAGGCCTGGACATCTAGAGCAAATAATCTCTGACTGACCAGAATGAATGCAAGACTACCCATGCTGGCAGACATTCTACTCAATGCATCGGCCACCATATTGGCTTTACCCGGGTGGTATAGAATAGTCACATCATAGTCTTTCAGCAACTCTAGCCATCTTCGCTGTCGTAGATTCAAGTCCTTTTGCTTGAACAAGTACTGTAGGCTTTTGTGATCAGTGTACACCTCACACGTCACACCATACAGATAATGCCTCCAAATCTTTAAGGCATGAACCACTGCTGCTAACTCAAGATCATGTACTGGATAATTCTTCTCGTGTATTTTTAACTGCCTCGAAGCATAAGCGATAACCTTACCATTCTATATCAATACCGCTCCAAGCCCTGTACGAGATGCGTCACAATAAACTGTATAAGGCCCTGCAATCGTAGGTAGTATCAGCACTGGTGCGGTAGTCAAGGCTGTCTTGAGCTTCTGAAAGCTCACCTCACACTCCTCTAACCACTGGAATTGGGCACCCTTCTGGGTCAACCTGGTCATCGGGGCTGCAATAGAAGAAAACGCCTCTACAAATCGACGGTAGTAACCTGCTAATCCCAAGAAACTCCGGATCTCAGTCACTGAAGCTGGTCGAGGCCAATTATGGACTGCCTTAATCTTCTTTGGGTCCACCTGAATACCTTCCACTGATACGATGTGGCCCAGAAATGCCACTAAACTCAACCATAACTCACATTTCGGAAATTTGGCATACAGCTGATTATTCTTCAGAGTCTGAAAAACCACTCTGAGGTGCTGCTTGTGCTCTTCCTCGTTGCGGGAGTATACCAGGATGTCATCTATAAAGACTATCACGAACAGATCTAAGTAAGGCTTGAACACTCGATTCATCAACTCCATGAATGCTGCTGGGGCATTGGTCAACCCGAAGGACATGACCAAGAACTCATAATGCCCATATCTAGTGCGAAAGGCTATCTTAGGAATGTCAGCCGCCCTGATCTTCAGCTGATGGTAGCCTGACCTCAAGTCTATCTTTGAGAACACCCTCGCTCCCTGGAGCTGGTCAAACAAATCATCAATCCTCGGTAGTGGATACTTATTCTTTATTGTCACTTTGTTCAGTTGCCGGTAATCAATAGACATCCGCATCGAGACATCTTTCTTCTTCTCAAACAATATAGGTGCTCCCCAGGGGGAAACACTAGGCCTAATAAAGCCCTTCTCAAGAAGGTCTTGCAACTGGTCTTTCAACTCTTTTAACTCCGGCGGGGCCATACGATACGGTGGGATAGAGATGGGTTGAGTGCCCGATGCCAGATCAATACAGAAATCAATATCCCTGTCGGGTGGCATGCCCGGTAGGTCTGAAGTTTAAACCTCAGGAAACTCCCGTACAATAGGGACTGACTCAATAGAAGGAACCTCTGCGCTGGAATCACGAACATAAGCCAGATAAGCTAGACACCCCTTGTCGACCAAGCGCCGAGCCTTAACATAGGAAATAACAGTGCGAACGGAATGGCTTGAGGTACCCTTCCACTCTAGTCGGGGTGATTCTGGCAAGGCCAAGGTCACAGTCTTGGCATGACAATCTAGAATAGCATGGTATCGGGACAACCAGTCCATCCCCAATATGACATCAAAATCCACCATGTCCAAAAGCAACACATCAACACGGGTCTCAAGACCCCCAAAGATACTACGCACGAATGATGCACCCGATCGACTACAATGGAGTCGCCCACTGGTGTAGACACATAAACTGGAATATCCAGAGCATAGGTGGGTACGGCCAAATACGGTGCAAAGTAGGAAAACACATATGAATATGCAGACCCAGGGTCAAATAATACTGAAGCACCTCTGCCACAAACAAGAATGGTACCTGTAATCACGGCATCCGATGCCTTTGCCTCTGGCCTGGCTGGTAAGGTATAAAATCGGGGATCAGCACCTCCCTTCTGAGCTACATCTCTAGGACGGTCATCAACTAGCTGACCTCTGCCTCTGGCTGGGCGGTCTCCACCTCTACGGTCTCCACCTCCACCTCTATGATCTCTACCCCCGCCTCTTGCTGGCTGTGCAGGCTGAGGGTCAGCTGGGGCCTGAATCATAGGACGAGGGCCTCGCTGCTGAGTGTTGCCCATCGCTCGAGGGCAGAATCTGACAAGATGACCTAGATTACCACAACCGTAGCAACTCTTAGAATGCTGGGACCGCTGGCCCTGACGACCTGAATGGCCTCTACGAACACTCTAAAGAGGCTAGGCACTAATAGGAGACTGATCTGAATACTTCACACGAAACCCACGATCACCTGGTCCACCTTGTGAAGCCTGAAGGGCGGAATGGAAAGGCCTGGAAGACTGGCCCCTATCAAAAGATTCCCTCCCACCAGAAGAAGAACCACTAAATCTGCCTGAATAACGAGCCCTCTTGTCTGAAGAATAACCACCTCCTCGAGCAAGAGCCATCTCAACTCTACGTGCTGCATTAGCTGCCTCCTAAAATGATATATCACTCCCCACTCCCATAGCCATCTGAAGTCTAATTGGCTGATTAAGCCCATCTATGAACCTGCGGACCCTCTCCCGCTCTGTGGGAAGTATCACCACTGCATGACGTGCCAAATCGACAAATCTCGTATCATACTGAGTGACAGTCATAGTGCCCTGCTAGGGGTGCTCAAACTGCCTCCGAAGTGCATCCCGCTGAGTAACAGGGAGAAACTTCTCCAGAAATAACTCTGCAAACTAATCCCATGATAAAGCCGGGGAACCTGCTGGCCGAGCCAAACAATAATCCCTCCACCAAGTCTTGGCGGATCCTGAAAGCCTGAATGTACAGAAGTCAACTCTATTGGACTCCACTATCCCCATAGTCTTGAGAATCTCATGGCAACTGAGTAAGAAATCCTGAGGATCCTCTGATGTCGCACCGCTGAAGGTAGTGGTAAACAGCTTGGAGAACCGATCAAGTCTCCATAAGGAATCAGAAGTCATGGCCGCTCCATCTCCGGCCTGAGCTGTGGTACCTGACTGAGTGGCCACAACTGGCTGAACCATTGGTGCCTGAGGCTGAGGAGCTACTAGCTCCGGAGTACGAGCAATAGGAGTCTAGGCCCCTCCTCCAGCCTGAGAAGTGGCTGGTGCAACTAGTAATAACCCTGCTCTGGCAACGCTGTCCATAAAACCCGCTATCCCGACCAAAGCCTCCCGAAGATCCGGGGTAAATAAGGCCTCTCCTGGGACTTGAGCTGGGCACACTGGAGCTGCTGGGACTAGAACCTCCTCGCCGGTCTCAATATGAGGCTCCACCTCTGGAATGGCTGCCGGGGGTTGAGCTCTGCCCCTACCACGGCCTACGATACGGCCTCGGCCCCTGCCCCTCACGGAAGCTGCCTGCTCAGGCTGCTGGTCAGCGAATGAAGAAGCGCCTGTCCTCACCATCTGTGAAAGGATAGAGTAGAAGTTCAATCAGTATTTGAAGAACAAATCGCACGACAAGAAGGAACAAATGAGAGAATCTTTCCTAACTCAATAGACTCTGGAGGACAAGTACAGACGTCTATGTACCTACCTCTCAAACTCTACAAAGCTTGTTCGTGAGTGGTGAGACCTATGTAACCTAGAGCTCTGATACCAACTTGCCACGACCCGGATTTTCCCCCAACATCGGGATCGTGATGGCACCTACTCATGGTAGCTAGGCAAGCCACTTTATTCACACTATCCTGTTTTTAGCCATATTTCATATTCAATTTATCAACCAAAACCATAACCTTAATTAAGTAAATGCGGAAGACTTTATGAAAATAGAGATAAGCAGTTTCAAGGTAAAACAATACTAAAATCCTCTACGCAAGACTTGGAGTCACCAACTCACGAACTACTACTGAATACTACATATAAAGTTCTGAAAGAAAATAACATAATCTGTTTGTCTCGGAACAAAGAGACTCCAGCAATAACATAAATAAAAGGAAGAGACGACGGGCCTGCGGACGCCTGCAAGCTACCTCGGTCTCAATATGCTCAACTCCCCAAGCAAAAGATCTACTGTTGCTGCTCCTGATCGAAACCTGGACCTGTGCAAAAATGCACAGAAGTGCAGTATCAGCACAATCGACCCCATATGCTGGTAAGGGCTTGGCCTATCCCGGTGAAGTACTGACAAGCCTAGGACCAGACACCCACATAAACCTGTGCAGTTCTATATATATGTACACCACAAGATAACGAGAAATAACCAAGTAACAACACAACAAGGAATGTCACAGAAGAACTCAACAGTTAGCAATAAATATTAAATCAACAAGGAAAACAAGTATAATAAGAAACAAGTAATGTCAAGTCAATGAAATAGCATATAGTTGCACGGCATCACCCTTCGTGCTTTTACTCTCATCCTCACCAAATAAGTAAATAAAGTACACGGCATCACCCTTCATGCTTTTACTCTCATCCTCACATCCATGGTACGGCATGATCCTTCGTACATGGTTCAATAACAAGGCACGACATGATCCTTCGTGCATAATCAATAATATGGTACGACATTAACCTTCGTGCAAAAATTAATAAGCAAGGCACAACATTAGCACTCGTGCATAATAAATAAATCAAGGCACGACATCACCCTTCGTGCATTATCACTGTTCCTCACCCAAATAACAATCACAGTTAAGGGCAGAGAATAAACACAATAAATCATGAACCGTCCCGGCAAGGGACACAATAATCATCATAATAAAGTCCCGGCAAGGGAGAACAATAACAATTCTACAACCCGGCAAGGGTTCAACAATTTATCTTTAGGATGTCTAGCAATAAGTATTAACAGTGACTCACGGTCATGCAAGATGCCAGTATATGGATGCTCGTCACCACAGCCCATACACCGCACTCGATCACATAGCACATAGCACATAATCATATTCCCTCAAGCTAGGATAGAACAAACACTTACCTCTAGCCTTGAAGTCCAAATTACTCTTCAATTATAGCTTTTTCCCTGAAATTCCGCTTTCAACTAGCTTGAATCTAATCATAATTGATTCCATTATATTAATAAATATTAAATAACTTGGTTTGTGTAAGGACCTGGAAAATTTCGCTAAGGAATATAGGATTCTGTGGTGCCACGTAGGCTAATTATTATATTTTATGTGCTATGAACACGATGGACATCAATTAGACTTGATAAATATGAGTATGAGTCTTATGGTAAGTGATATGAGGTCCAAATGAAAGCCCAAGTGTAAGCCAAATGGGAAACTTTTCGAAATAGGCCAAAATTCCAAATAGATTCTCACAAGGCTCCACTTTAAACGATCATAGATAATTATGTATAAGTTTTTATGTGGTGAATAGCATATCAAATGAAATTCAATTGAGTCTAGTTTCCAACGCTTCAAACCGTTCGTCATTTGGACATTCCTACGCAAAGTTATGGTCAAATTACCAAAGGCTGGAAAATAAAATCATGTGTCAATTCTGCGACCGCAGAATGCATCGCATTTCTCACTCTGCGGTCGCATTTTGGCCGCAGAATGGTCCAATGTTGACAAGTTCTGGGCGTTGATTCTGCGAAGCATTTTGCGGACCGCATATCGATTCTGAGGTCCATTCTGCTATAGCAGAATCGACGTAGTGGGGTTATTTTTTTTAATTTCTAAACCCGACCCCCTATCGATATATTAGGTGTTATAGCTCATTTTGAGCATTTTTCTGAACATTTCTAGAGGGAGAAAGAGGGGTTTTAGAGAGGGAAAGTTTTTCCCATCAAATTTCTCCATAAAATCTTGCTAATTCCTTGAAGATAATCAAGTGAAGGCCCTAGATCATCATCCCAAGAGGTAAGATTTCATCACCCTAGCTTTTATTTCTATTCTTAGCTATAAGGAGTAATTAGGGAGGTGATTCATGAGTATAAGAATGGATTCTTTACATGCATGTACAACTTGGATTTATGGGAAGATTGTTTAACTTAAATAAGTAAGATTGGGTTAGGGAAAGAAGGAAATCTTGAAAAGGAGATTTAAAATCAAGATGCTCATCTAGTGTTTGATAGGATGCTCAAATGAGCGGAAACCATGAATATCTTTCTAATTGTTGCTCAATTTTGCTATGTCTCAAAATAGATTGAAGTTGCTAGAATTTTCGGAACGTTGTAGTAACTTAAGGAAAAGCTCTTCGAGGTATGTATGGCTAATTTTGATTCTTGTAAAATCGCCCATATGTGTGAAATTGTTTGGCATGTGTTAATTTGACAGATTGTATGTGATTCTTCGATATCATTGTTGGGTATTTAGTTGATGTTGAACTACATGTGGTGTGGTATGAAATATGAATTGAAAGATAACAAGGGAATTAGAATTGGTAAAGAACTAAGAACAATTGTTGTGGTGGCATATATGATTTCTTGTGGAAAGAGATGAAACACTTGAATTGTGGTAAATTATTGAACATACTTGTGTGTGTACTTTTGAATATGGTAACGTGGTTGTGATATCAGTTTGAAAAGTATTTGAGAATGTGAATCGAATTGTAAGTTGCTTATTTAAATTTGTTGTAATTGTGTGTAGTGCTTTATTTGCTGTTTGTGATTGTTGTGTTTGAAACTGTACGGTGGGATCGGGTTGCGCGCCGCAACATGAAGTAATAAGGTGTGGGTTGGGGTGATAAGGGTGGTCGAGGTAATAAGGATGGACGAGGTAATAAGGATGGAAAGCGATCGAAATCGCTATTGAAATATGATATAAAATCATTTATGTGAAATTATGAAAGTAGACAGCAGGAGAGTTTGCAACCTGTGGGGCACTGATTGCCCCTTTGTTTGACTACTTGTGTTTTACGTGATTGATTTGTGGTTGTTCTACTTGTTGATTTTAAACATGCTTTGTGTTGAGAATTATCTGAAATGAGGAAAAATGTGGAAAACATGGTTTGCTGGCTTAATTGATTCTTGATGTAATTCGTTGGCTGGCTTGATTAGTTTTGATGTAATTTAATGGCTTGAGTTTACTTGGGACAAAGTTTGTCCATACATACCAGTACAATTCAAGTGTACTGACGTCCCTTTTGCCGGGGACGCTACATTCGTATTATGATTGTAGGTGAATCGGTAGCAGGTACTTCAGCTCATCGGCAGTAGCATCCTTCATCTTCCACTGCTCGTTTTGGTGAGCCCCTTTCCTTTCGGGGCCCTGCGTGGCTCATGCCACTCTTGTTTAGACTTTATTTTGATTCTGTGTAAGGTATAGCCGGAGCCTTGTTACCGGCAAGTATTGTATCGTCCTTTGTATCCTAGAGGTTCCGTAGACATGTAAACTGTGGGATTCCATGCTCATGTATATATTATGTCGGGCGTTGTAAAAAACTGTAAACTTGTTAATGACTCACTCGTATGGTTATGCTTGTGTATTGTGAAATCAGTTATGATCGTTAAGATATTTGGTTAATGAGAAACAATCAATACAGGGGTAACACGTGGGAATGAAAGGCACCCAGGTCCACTTGACTGGGGCAACCGGGTCAGGCGCTGGTCATGTCCCTCGATTTGGGGCGTGACAAACTTGGTATCAGAGCCTAAGGTATTTAAGTGTCATAGAATGTCTCGGAGCCGTGTCTAGTAGCGCCCTTCTTATCGGTGTGTTGTCGACCACATCTCTAAGCTGGGGGCTGCACGGACATTTAGGAATTTCACCATTCTTTGATACTCCAGATCGTGCGATATGGCTCAAGATATAGAGCTAATTCCTTCTCTAAGTATTACCCTCAATATTGGTAATTTTGATACCATAATCTGTGAATTTGAAGCATGTAAGGTGAGATTTATCCCACCATTGAGTCCAAGTGGATTACCCAAGGACTTGTTGGAAGAATGTGTTGAGCCATGGAGTGATTGGTAGAACTTGTTGTTAAGGAGAGTACCCTTGTTCCTACTAATGTCACTGCACCACCAGATCATGTAGTATATCATCAGTATGTACGGCTAAAACCCCTTCTCTTAGAAAGTAAGCTTCCATGGTGCCCACATAAATGTTGTAGGTTCAAAATATAATTGGTGCAGTACCCGTTTTGTTATGTTAAGCGAATTATTGCTGTGAAAATATATGTGGGAGGTACTTCTTTATTTATTTAATATATTATTCTTGGTAGATGAGGATATGTAAAGTATGTGAACTATGTGCTAAAATGTCTAGACTTCAATTCAAGTTTGAATTGATATTTTGATGCCAAATTTTGTGAGAAAACTTGTTATGGTTGATTCTTCCAAAATGTTCTTACATGTACCAAAGGTATTTGATTGATTGCGTCTAGTTGTTGGTAATGTATAAAGATGTTTGGAAATGAAGTAAGTGACTGTGTAAATGTGGTAAGACTAAATGTTGGATTCTAGCTGTGATTGATACTTTACATGAATTTGTATTGTGACCCGATGTTTTGTGAAAGATGCTTTCCAATATGATCAATGTGCTATTATTGACAACTTAAAATGGGTTCAAGGGGTATGAATCATGTATTGAAATGTGAAGTCCTCTATGAATAGAGATGTTGAAATAAGTTAAATGCTTTTGAGAAATAAAGTGTAGATAATGTGTTGAGAACTCGAAAAGAAATTGTACTTGGTGATACTTGTGACACGAGTGAATATGAAATAGATTTTGATGTTGATGTGAAATATGCAGAAATGTTGTGAAATGCGGGGAAGAAGAAACTGTGTTATGAAATGTGGCCTAGTTCCAAGTATGATGTGATAATTGTGGCCCAAAGTGTCGATGGACAAATATACGAGAAAATGGCCTGATTCTTTTAATTGATAATGTGGTGATCATTTAAAGTGTTTGATTCGTAATTGTGATTTCCTTATTATTGTATGAAGCGCATAGGTGAATAATTTTATATGTGAACCCTATGGAAGGGCTATGAAATGCAGCCTAGAGGTATGGAAATTATGTAAAAAAAACTATGTGATCCATTTTATTGGTAATGTGGTGATTGTTTAAACTTTCATGTTAAACCCTTATGATTTCCTTGTCCTTGCATAGATATCTTCTTAAAAAGAATCTAAATTACAAAACAGTTCATGCACATGCATACTCTTTGAATGAGACGTATTATCTACAAAGTCTCCCTATCACAGTTCTAGTATTTACAACCTCTTATGGAATTGAGCTCTATAAGTATTTTCCTGAATTGAGTTATAACACTATTTATACTTCCCACTTGTTTTCCTAAATTTTCATTAAGGTACTATTCCCAGTGAAATATTTACAGAAACGTTTTATTTAAATGGACAACATCTGCTCACTTATGCCTATACATGCACCATCATAGAGTTTGTACATGTGGTGCCAAGTTCCATGCAAAGTATTCAAGATTTGTGATCCTTCTCGCGTCACTCTTTTTCTCAGTTGTGTATATGGCTTATATGTCTTGAACTGCAAATCCACTCTCTTGCAAGTAACATCATGAAAACCTTCTTACTATCAAGAAACGTGAAAGCATGCATCTACACTAATCCTACAAGTACATGTCAATTGAAATGGTCACTATGTGCATAAAGTTTTTCTGAAAATTGAGATCCTCACATCCCATCATAGGAAAATCGTGTGTCGCCATAATTTTTGTTTCCACTTGAGATATCCCGTAGTAAGTAGCTCACTTGGTTTCTAGTATTGTGGTTGCCCGTGACGTAGAATTGTATTGCAGTTTGGAAGATAGTATAACATAGGCATGTCCAACTTATAACGAATGATTATTCTCTCTTTATGTCTCCACAATGTTTTAATCGTATTCCTTATTTAGTGAATTCATTGTGCTAGTTCCCTACACTTGTATGACAATGATATGAGAACATTCCCTTCTATGTATCACTATGACACTTCCTTTTTCAAGTCAAAACGTATGGAGATCTCATCATGAACATTTGCAAACCTTCAGCGATTATTGTGCACTGCCTCATTGTGTTTGGTTTTCTTCACACCCTCAACTTCTAGAATCATGGACTATGTCATTATCATGTGTGGAGAGTTTTACTACCCTTGGTATCTCACCTTCTTGGCTAGATCTGAGTGTTATTTGCCTTCTCCCTGGAGCGTCGTGTTAACTATTAGAACCATCTAACCAATTCATGATTTTGCCCCAATATCAAGATTTCCTAGCTATTTAGTTTCACTCGTGAAAGGTTGAGATTAGATGACTTAGGATTTTTGTACATATCATGAACATGTTGATTTGAATGAAAAACAATGGTCGTAATTTTTAGTTCCCTTATATATGATCAATTACCAAAAAGTGTTAAGTTGTCTAGAATATGGTAATCTCATAAGCGTTCAATTATTTTCATCCTTATAGGCTTGTGGCATAGATTCTGTGCGTCAAGTAATGTTAAGAGTTTAATTCAACTTCGTGTATTTTGAATGCCATATCACATTCAAAGTGCTAGAGTATTCCAATTCGGGGTCGACGGATTTTCCCTACACTTTAGAAAATGAGTGGTTCACGTACTTGAGTATTCCTCCTTAATGATTCCTATTTCCCATGTACTACTTACTCCTATTCCTCATTTGTGTATTAATTGAGGTAGTCACAATGATTAACCATGTCAATATTGTTAGTAGTAACATTTTGTGTCTCTTAGTATACGACCTCATAAAGTACTCTACCTAGTGCATTAATGGATTCTTGAAGAACTCCAGCCTGATCTTGAACTCTGTTGTTCCTCATTGTATTAGATCCATTGGGAATTTTAAGTTCAGGCAAGTCAATAATAAAGCTTCATAGTGTGATCACATATATATTGGATAGATAAAGTTATGGTCAGTTTATGGTATCACATCTTAGGGTAACTATTACGGGTCATCAATGGTTTAGTGTGAGTGTACCCCTAAAAATGTTGTGTGAAGTTGATAATAAAGGTAACATGACTGTATTACACATTAGGTTGCAATAGGTGTATGATATTCCCCGTAACTATTCCTCATGTACTTTGTGTTTCCATATGCTTATGTCTAAGAAGATAGTGATAAAACAAAAGGTGGGTATGAATTGACTTCATTGAACTATATGATCTTGGTAATATCCAATATGATGCACTATTAGCAAGACTCATGATGGCTTGACTTCATATGGACTATTGATTGAAATGAAATTATATTCTTGTTGATGAACACCTTTGCGATTACATTAATGGCTGGTAAGGACTATTATGAACACATGATTGTTTGTTTAGTATGAACTGACATCCTTCATGGTATGATGCCAAGATATGGAATTGTGAGTTATTGTTGTTATCATGAATTGCAATTATCCAGTGGAGTGTAAATTGTACAGTGGAAGTTATCAAAAGGTAAAGTCAATGGATAGTTATCTCATGCAAGATGTTTATCTATCATCCTTGTTATGTATTTTTGGGAGTTGATATTACTTCTGAGAAGGTGTCATGACAATTCTTATAAGTCAATAATGTCGTGTGGAAGGATAAATGTGTCGTGGAAGGAAAGTACTTTCGTTTGATTGAATACCAATTAGTTTTGACTTGGAATGTACCATACATGTATTTTGATGTAAAAATGTGTAGTCCATGTTCTGGTATCCATATATTAATGTAGTGCTTGTAATACTGGGATTAGGATTGTAGATATATACATTGTGGTGCTATGTACAGTTGTGGATGTGTTGTTGAGACGAATTTGGTGATTCTCTGACAGGTGGATAGGCCTAGTTACAAAGGAGACTCTGCCGAAATTTCTAAAAATATTTGGGAGTTAGTGAAAATTTTGAGACTAGAGGTAGGTTATACAAGATATGTGTGATTTTAAAGTGTTTGGGAAAGACTATACTCCTCATTCGAGGACGAATGATCCTAAGGGGGGAGAATGTAAGGCCCTATAAAATTTTGCTAAGGAATATAGGATTCTGTGGTGCCACGTAGGCTAATTATTATATTTTATGTGCGATGAACATGATGGACATCCATTAGACTTGATAAATATGAGTATGAGTCTTATGGTAAGTGATATGAGGTCCAAATGAAAGCCCAAGTGTAAGCCAAATGGGAAAATTTTCGAAATAGGCCAAAATTCCAAATAGATTCACACAAGGCTCCACTTTAAACGATCATAGATAATTATGTATAAGTATTTATGTGGTGAATAGCATACCATATGAAATTCCTTTGAGTGTAGTGTCCAACGCTTCAAACCGTTCGTCATTTGGACATTCCTACGCAAAGTTATGGTCAAATTACCAAAGGCTGGAAAATAAAATCCTGTGTCAATTCTGCGACCGCAGAATGCATCGCATTTCTCACTCTGCAGTTGCATTTTGGCCGAAGAATGGTCCAGTGCTGCCTAGTTCTAGGCATTGATTCTGCAAAGCATTTTGCGGACCGCATATCGATTCTGCGGTCCGTTCTGCTATAGCAGAATCGACGTCGTGGGGTTATTTTTTTTATTTCTAAACCCGACCCCCTATCGATATATTAGGTGTTATAGCTCATTTTGAGCATTTTTCTGAACATTTCTAGAGGGAGAAAGAGGGGGTTTAGAGAGGGAAAGTTTTTCCCATCAAATTTCTCCATAAAATCTTGCTAATTCCTTGAAGATAATCAAGTGAAGGCCTTAGATCATCATCCCAAGAGGTAAGATTTCATCACCCTAGCTTTTATTTCTATTCTTAGCTATAAGGAGTAATTAGGGAGGTGATTCATGAGTATAAGAATGGATTCTTTACATGCATGTACAATTTGGATTTATGGGAAGATTGTTTAACTTAAATAAGTAAGAATGGGTTAGGGAAAGAAGTAAATCTTGAAAAGGGGATTTAAAATCAAGATGCTCATCTAGTGTTTGATAGAATGCTCAAATGAGCGGAAACCATGAATGTCTTTCTAATTGTTGCTCAATTTTGCTATGTCTCAAAATAGATTCAAGTTGCTAGAATTTTCGGAACGTTGTAGTAACTTAAGGAGAAGCTCTTCGAGGTATGTATGGCTAATTTTGATTCTTGTAAAATCGCCCATATGTGTGAAA
Organism: Nicotiana noctiflora; assembly: GCA_032618575.1. NCBI lineage: Eukaryota > Viridiplantae > Streptophyta > Magnoliopsida > Solanales > Solanaceae > Nicotiana > Nicotiana noctiflora. The sequence continues at coordinate 156,834 of JASVEL010011864.1, read as the reverse complement.
TGGTTTGGCATGTGTTAATTTGAGAGATTGTATGTGATTCTTCGATATCATTGTTGGGTATTCAGTTGATATTGAACTACATGTGGTGTGGTATGAAATATGAATTAAAAGATAACAAGGGAATTAGAATTGGTAAAGAACTGAGAACAATTATTGTGGTGGCATATATGGTTTCTTGTGGAAAGAGATGAAACACTTGAATTGTGGTAAATTATTGAACATACTTGTGTGTGTACTCTTGAATATGGTAAATTGGTTGTGATATCAGTTTGAAAAGTATTTGAGAATGTGAATCGAATTGTAAGTTGCTTATTTGAATTTGTTGTAATTGTGTGTAGTGCCTTATTTGCTGTTTGTGATTGTTGTGTTTGAAACCGTACGGTGGGATCGGGTTGTGCGCCACAACATAAAGTAATAAGGTGTGGGTTTGGGTGATAAGGGTGACAAAGGTAATAAGGGTGGACGAGGTAATATGGATGGAAAGCGATCGAAATCGCTATTAAAATATGATATAAAATCATTGATGTGAAATTGTGAAAGGAGACAGCAGGAGAGTTTGCCTTTGGGGCACTGATTGCCCCTTTGTTTGACTACTTGTGTTTTACGTGATTGATTTGTGGTTGTTCTACTTGTTGATCTTAAACATGCTTTGTGTTGAGAATTATCTGAAATGAGTAAAAATGTGGAAAACATGGTTGGCTAGCTTAATTGATTCTTGATGTAATTCATTGGCTGTATTATCATCGTGATTTCTTATTAATGGCTTGAGTTTACTTGGGACAAAGTTTTCCCATACATACCAGTACAATTCCAGTGTACTGACGTCCCTTTTGCCGAGGACGCTACATTCGTATTATGATTGTAGGTGAATCAGTAGCAGATACTTCAGCTCATCGGCAGTAGCATCCTTCATCTTCCACTGCCCGTTTTCGTGAGCCCCTTTCCTTTCGGGGCCCTGCGTGGCTCATGCCACTCTTGTTTAGACTTTATATTGATTTTGTGTAAGGTATAGCCGGAGCCTTATTATCGGCAAGTATTGTATCGTCCTTTGTATCCTAGAGGTTCTGTAGACATGTAAACTGTGGGATTCCAGGCTCATGTATATATTATGTCGGGCGTTGTAAAAACTGTAAACTTGTTAATGACTCACTCGTATGGTTATGCTTGTGTATTGTGAAATTAGTTATGATCGATAAGATATTTGGTTAATGAGAAACAATCAATATAGGAGTAACACGTGGGAATGAAAGGCACCCAGGTCCGCTTGACTGGGGCAACCCGGTCAGGCGCCGGTCATGTGCATCGATTTGGGTCGTGACATTTTGAATGCTTAAAAATGGTTTTCCCAAAGTTTACCCCAAAATTTCCCAAAACGCCCCTGGCCCACGTGGTCGGAACTCGGGGTTCGGACCAAAATTCCAGTTACCCATTCTCCCAAGAGTTCAAATATATGATTTGTTTCAAAATCGGACCTCAATTCGAGGTCCAATTGTCCAATTCATGAAAACCCTAGGTTCTACCCAAAAACATGGATTTCTACCATGAAAACCTTTGATTTCTATTGACAAACATGTTTAATGTTGTTAGGAATTGAAAGAATTAAGTAAAAAGTGACTTACAATTGCTTTGGAGTGAATTTGCTCTTGAGAGGTCGTGTGTGGTGTGTGGGTTTTTGAAAAAGTGAAGAATGAATTGAAAATTCGTTTAAGTATAGAATTGCACAGCTGTGGATATCACAATTGCGAACACTTGTTCGCAATCCTACTATGGGTTATGCTGTTCTCGCATTTGCGAGAGAAAGTTCGCATTTGCGAACTATAGCCAAGGTCTGCCAGTCTCGCATTTGCGAGACTTCCTTCGCATTTGAGAAGGTGAGGCCTCCCTGCCCAGGATCGCATTTGCGACCCTTTGTTCGCATTTGCGAACACTGGCCATCTGAGGCCTATTCGCATTTGCGACATTTTGTTCGCTTTTGCGAACTTGGCATGATTCTTGCAGACTTCGCATTTGCGAAGTATGGTTCGCATTTGCGAAACAAGGCCAGCCTAGGTGCTCTCGCAATTGCGAGAAAATCTTCGCAATTGCGAAGACAACAGCTGGGTGAAAAACCAGATGTGTTAAAATTCAGAAATTGAACCAACGGCCTAACAAATCTTCACCCGAGCCCCCCCCCCCCCTCCGGGCTCCAAACCAAACATGTACACAACACCAAAAACACATTACAAACTTGTTCGTGCGATCACATCGCCAATATAACATCGTTTTCATCAAATCAAGTCTCAAGTTCATGATTTTGATACTTTTGGTTTTCAAAACTTTCAAGCTTGGAACTCAAGGTCCAAAACATATCAAACGACATCCAAATGTCACCAAACTTTGCAGAAAGCACATATATAATATTTAAGACTTGTACCGGGCGTCGGAACCAAAATACGAGCCCGATACCGTGGTCATTTAATTCATTTTCCTTTCATAATTACAGCAAAAACAATTTCACAGAAAAATTCATAACTTGGGCTCTAGGCCTCAGAATTCGACTCCGGATGTATGTCCAAGTCCCATATTTTCCTACGGACCTTCCGGGACCGTCCGATCTCGAGTCCGGGTCCGTTTACTAAAAATGTTGACCAAAGTCAACTATATCAATATTAATATCAGTTTTCTTCAAATTTCTCATAGAATTCATATTTTCTATCACAAAATCTTTCCGGCTACATGCCCGGATTGGGCACGTAAATCGAGGCAACATAGAATGAGGTTTTCAAGGCCTCGGAAGTGCGGAACAAATGAGGAAAGCAGGTGATAGCCCTTTGGGTCGTCACATAACCTAGCCTCTAATACCATCAAGACCCCAAACCCGATCGGGATGGCGCCCAACCCAACAGCTAGGCAAGACCGAAAAAATACACTCTCAACCCGAGATTATAGCTCAAAATCATTTATTTTATGTGATTAACAGTGAAGGAAAACAAAACAAAACTGATGGTTATAAAAACATCCCTAAATCTCCCAAAATACAACGTAACTTCCCGATGATCTGGGGTCACAAGCCAAGAACCTCTATCAAAATATCAATCAATATTGTAACTAACTCTATAAGTTTAAGAGTACACAGAATAAACAAACTAACAGAGTAATAAGGGGAAATGTCGGGTCATGCGGACGCCAGACAACTACCTCGATGATCCCAAATGGAGCTTTAGACCAGCTCAAAGCTCAGCTAAGCTTCCAAGTACCTGAATCTGCACACATGGTGCAGAGAGTCGAGTGAATACTTCCAAGTCAACGATAATAAAAGTAAATAATGCTGAAGAAAAGAAAACCACACAAAGCACTATCGCATGCTATTCCTTTAAACTGAAGCACACTTTCAGGGTGTTCCTTTTTAACATATATGAGTAGATTCTTTAGAAATCTCTTTTTAACATTTCTTCCTTTCATTATTAATAGATCAATACCTGGGTACAACCTCAAACAGTGCAAGTCTGCACTCAAATCAACCCATTGGGCTCAGCACTCCTTAACAATTTCCACCAGGGTATCTGGTCAATAAGGCAGATAACATATGTATGCCAATAATGTATGAGTGCTAAATGTTATGACACATAGTACAAGTAAACCCAATGTATGAATGATATGCAATGTATATGACGCCGTGGTGTACAGCCTGATGCATGCAAAGTCATCCGCGCTCACTGTGGGGGTTCAGACTCCGAAGGGGCTCCTACAGCCCAAGCGCAATATCAATATCACTCATGCTGCGGCATGCAGCCCGATCAATGCATAGTCATGAATGCATATAAGCCCCTTGTACAGCAATATCTTATCAGCTTGCAGCTAAAATGTTATCAAAGCCTTGTTTAAGTTTTTCAAATCTTATAAAAATGCTGAGTAGCAAAATACCATTTTAAAACCTAAGACTGAGATGAAATTATGCACGGTATTTTCAAGACAGTGATACTAATCCCTGATGTATTCAAATATTTAGCACGAAGCCCAAAACATGATAATCAGTCCAATTCATGATAATTAATATCTTTATTAGGGTGTCAATTTAATTTCAAGCAATTAGGTAGTGTTTTTATTAAACAGGACGGACCAAGTCACAATCCCTAATGGTGCTCTACCGCACGCCTGTTATCCGGCGTGTAAGTCACCTCAATACAGCACTAGGATGTGCAATTCCGGGGTTTACAAACCCTCAAGACTTCATTTACAAGTATTACCTACCTCGATCGGCGAAATCCTACTCTGAAATGCGTTTTCCCCTCGAATCGCCCTCCAATCCATCTGAATCTAGCCATAGTTAATTCAGTTCAGTCAATACTAATATAGGCATTAATTCCATCCGAAGATACTACTTTTCAAACAAATGATATTTACACAAAATTTACCCGTGGGGCCCACATATCAGAATCCGGCGAAACTTATAAAATCCGATAACCCATTCCTATACAAGTTCAACCATACCAATTTTACCAAAATCTGACTCCGGATGGATGTTCAAATCTTGAAAACCCGTTTTATAGAATTTTAGAAAATTCCTCCATTTCTCTTGAAATATCAAGAATCTACTCTCCAAAATGAAGATTAATTTATAGAATATAATCATAAGGGAGTTAAGAACACTTACCCCAAGTTTTGTGGTGATGTTTTTCTCTGAAAGTCGCCCAAACCGAGATCCATAGCTCTAAATATGTAAAAATGGCCGAAAGCCCTGTTTTATAGCATTTTACCATTCGGGCGCCCCAGGTGGCGCCGTGTGCTGCCTGTGGCGCTGGATCCAGTAGTCTGAAAAATCTTGGTGCCATGGATAGGGCCACGCACTACCATGGGCACTGGCAACGGGCATCTAATTGTTTTGACACAAAAATGGGCATAACTCTCTCATACGATGTCCGAATTGGATTATTCGTTTTGCTATCGCTTCAAAATTTTGATACGGATCTAATACTTCAATAAAAACTGAATTTGTAATCCTTTCCATAATATGATACCGCTTATCCTTGAAGAACAACATAGAGGCATACTTGAAATGCCTAAGTTAAACTCCAATAACCACCCGAACTCACCCGATGCCCTCGGTACCTCAAACAAATATATCAACAAGTCCTAAAATATCATTCAAACTTGTTTCAATCATCATAATGCCTCAATAAACACCAAATCCGTCAATTAACGTCAAATTCAAGCCTAGCTTTTCTAAAAACTTTCAAAACATGCTTTAGATCAAAACCGGACCAAACGACGTTCGAATGACTTGATAATTTACACACATATCCAAAATTACCCATCGGAGCTACATAAACTCTCAGAACTCCATTCTGACTCCTGGATTAAAATAGTTGCTACGAACCGAAAATCGTCAAAATACTAACTTTGCCAAAATAGGCTAACTTCTTTACTGGACCTCCAAAATTACTTTCGGTTGCGCTCCTAATCCATAAATCATCACCCGAAGCAAACCAAACTACCAAAATTCAATTCCGATCTCTCTAACTCACAAGTCAATATACGGTTGACTTTTCCAACTTAAGTCTTTTTAAAAGAGACTAAGTGTCTCATTTCTTAATAAAATCACTCCAATTAAATTCTAACGCATCCAATGCCGATAATGAAATATAATGCAACACAATAAGGGGGATACGAGGTGGTAATACCAGAGACGACGGGTCCAATCGTCACAGTTCAAGGATAAACTACTCTAATGCTAGTTGATATTTTATACTTCAATACCACACAAGAGTGGGTGATTTATGTGGTGTCCACTTTTCACGTACACAGATTATAGAAGAACCTAGTTCTTCTATGTGTTACTTATACTACTATTACGTGGAAAAAATCCAGCTCAAAAGGTTAAAATACCACGACCTACTACTCAGAAGGATTTTCCAAAAACTTCATTGAATCACTAAGCCAAAACAACATTTAAAAAACTCTTTCTAAACCTAAGGATTACCACTAAGCCCTTTGTGGCAACCAGCCTCTAGCTGTTACGACAAATTCACGTTAACTCTATCTTGAATACAACACTTAGAGTAACTAGTACAACTGCATCTAGATAAAGGTGAGCACAACTCAAAAGACCTACTACAATGAAGCTACAATAAAAGAAAGACACTTGGAACTGGTTCTTCTATCTAGTTCATGTAACCTTAGGTTCGCACACTTCAATCATATAAGAATTGCTTGCAAAATGCCTTGCTATTTTGCTCTCAACTCACGTTTAACTTTAGCGTGTGTGAGTACCTGTAAAATGAGAACATCTTGCAATATATAGAGTTAGTAGAGTTGGATATAACTAGAAGTATAATACTTTACTTTTCCTTGGTGGATGACTTCTAATTATCTTTAACTTCCAACTCGTCCCTTATCTAGGATAGATTTCTCTCCTGTGAGGAGTCCTTCTCCTTATCACTTATGCAACTTTTCATTTAGGAGACATCAAATATAACTACTTAAGTTTTTCTCCTTTATGTGCATGCGTTATGCTCGAATCTTTCTGTGTCTGTGTATACTATGTATGGATCTGGTTCATGCTTGAGTTTCTTTGTCAATCATCAAATGAACCTTCACTTGGCCCAACGAATTCCTCCTTTGCGATGATGACAAACTTTGTAATTTTCATAAGCATAAGCCCTATTTCAACTTAGCTCAACATCAACACAATGTTAGAACACTTTCCTTTTTAAAGTCACAAATCATCAAAGACCGGGTTCATTAGGTTATAAACATTACAGTCCAAAGTAAATAGCACAACTTATCTTCCCCCTTTTGGCATCATCGAAAAATTGTATAATTTTTTTAGATAACCAGATATTACTAGATATTACTCATTGCCACTGAGGCTACTTCAAATATAATCATGAAATGAAGCATCATATATCAAGCTAATGATATTAGCTATATAAAAAGCATGAACAAACAGTTAGAGCACAAAAACAATTAATTATCATAGATACTAGTCATTCACAAAGCATAAAGAAAATATTGATATTGGATCATGAGCAAAAAGAACAAAAGGAAATCCCATTTGGTCCACTGGTTTGTCTAACTAAGCTTGGAAGGTTTCAAGGTGGGGAATGACCAGGTTTTGGTTTCTGGCCGGAAGTAGCTTCAGCATATTATGAAGACTACATTCATTGTTCTCCTCCTTCGCAAGCTTAGACCCTGAAAGCATCCCTCTCAATTTCTACTTGAGCCAGCCTCTTCTCCAGTCTCTCAATCTCAGCATCCTTAGCTCCATTCTCCTACACCATCCTAATTCTGTCTTCGAACATGTGTAAATGGTTTCACCTAGCTGCGCAAGCTCCTCTACAACAACATGCTTATAGAAAAAGAAGAAGTAACCTAAATAGTTTCACAACCAATCTCTTAAATTTATATAGCATGCAATATATAATATATGTATGATATGTGTATAACCGCATATATCTATGTATATTTACGAGACAAGTAAATGATGAATCTGATCGTCTATTTGTATAAATATTCCGAGAAAAAAAAATAATGGCATCCATACGTAATAAGATGATTGCAAAACATGTTGAATGTTTTTGGTTCCATTTTTCATGGAAAATTATGTTTCCTTGTTCGATTGGTAGTCCTTTTTTTTTTTAAAATGGAAGTGTATGTGTTTTAAAAATTAGTGATAGTGTCTCAGTGTTAGCTGGAAAAAGTATAAGAAGTTAAAAGTTTCTATCAATAAATAAGGCAAGTCATCTTCCCCTTTTTAACGAAAAATCTAGCAATTAAACATCAAAAAATGATTTTTTCAAAAAGTATTTGCCGAAAAATGAATTTCGTCAATATCGAACACTACAGTTGTAGAAGCTTTAAAATTTGACTCACCCAATTCCATAGGCGCTTCCAGTGACAAGAGCAGTCAAACTAGTAAGATACCATCTCTTAGCAAATCCTTCAATCTTCGCCATTTGAGTAATTTCTTTGCTGCACTATTTTTCAAGAGTTTTTGCGGTAAATAAATAACAGTTTTCAATAAAGAATTAGAGTATTTACCACTCTTATCTCTATCATCCGTAAGTCCCGAATAAATGTTCTTTCATTTTTTTATTGGTCAGTTTCACATCCTACTTAGTAGGGTTGTTAAAGAGGGCCAACAATATTTACAAAGTTTAATGTAACGACCAGGCTGGTTCTTATGAGAGTTGTAATCCCATACCCCCATTTATTATTCCTTTTATGTTCTACGGCTGTTCTATAACTTACTGGGTTAGTTGGTTCGTGAACGGAAATATTTTAGAGTGAATTCAGACAGTTAGTCTTTTATTTGAAAGTTTAAGTTGGAAAAGTTAACCGGATATTGAGTTACATGTAAACAACCTCGAATATAAATTTTGATGATTCTATTAGCTATGTTAGGTAATTTCGGACTTAAGAGCGTATCAGAATTGTGATTTTGAGATCCTTAGTAGAATTAGGCTTGAAATGGCAAAAGTTGAAATTTTGAAAAGTTTGACTGGGGGTGGAATTTTTTATATCGGTATCGGACTGGATTTTTGGAAGTTGGAGTAGGTTTGTGGTGTCATTTATGACTTGTGTACAATATTTTAGGTCAATCGGACGTGATTTAATAGGTCTCGGTGTCGTTGGTATAATTTAGAAATTTTAAAGTTATTAGGCTTGAATCCTAGTGCAATTCGAGTTTTCTATGTGGTTTGAGGTAATTTGAGGACTTAATGAATTTCGTATGATTTTTTGGGACTTGATGGTATCTTTGGTTGAGATCCTAGGGGGCTCAGGTGAGTTTCGGGTGGTTAACGGATCATTATTGAACTTAGCAAGTTGGCTGAAGATTGCTGGTGTAATTTTCTGGTTTCCTCTTATACGTTTGCGAAAGGGATCTCGCATTTACGAAGGGCATCTGCGGAATGGGGAAGTTTTTTTCTTCATGTATGCGAAGTAGTGGACGTAGACACGAAGGTTTGGACTGTGAGTAAATCGCAAACGCGAGATGAGGGACGCATTCAGGAAGAAGAAATAAGGCAGATGGGGACCCTGTACCATTGCTCTATGCGTTCGGGAGACAGGGACTGTGTTCGTGATGAGTAAGTTCAGAAAAGCTTTGCGTTCGCAAGTCAGTGGATGCATTCGCTAACTTGAGGAGCGAATTAGAGTGTTCTACTCGAATGCGAGGGTCGAGTCGCGTTCACGAAGGATGCGTATCTCGGCAGATTTAAAAGATTCAAAATGAGGTTTTCGAGTTCATATCGTAAAATCTAACTTGGTGCTCGGTAAAAACAATTTTTGGAGAGATCTCTCGTAGGTATTTGGGGTAAGTGATTCCTATCTAATGTTGGTTAATATTCCTAATTATGGCTTTAATTCTATCATTTAATTTGTAATTTGGGGTAAAAATTTGAGGAACATGAGGAAAAGTTCTTGGATTAGATTTTTGAGAGTTTGAATGGGAATTTTTATCAAATTTGAGTAAATTTGGTGTGGTTAGACTCGTGAGTGAATGGTGTTTCATGTTTTGTAACTTTTGTCAGATTTTGCGACGGGGACCCTGGACCAGGTTTAAGCCAATTTCAGGTTTTGACTAATAATTTCATATTTTTCTTGTGAAATTGATTCCTTTAGCCCATATTGGTTGTATTTTACTGATTGTGGCTAGATTCCGGACATTTGGAGGAAGACTCGCGAGGCAAAGACATTTTGGATTAGAGTTTTGCTCGAATTAAGGTAAGTAATAGTTTTAAATCTTGTCCTGAGGGCATGAAATCCCGGATCATGCATTATGTGATTGGTTTGGAGGTAATATACATGCTATGTTACGGGCGTGTTGGTGTGCACCATATGAATTGTGACTTGGTCTATTCCGTGTATTTATAAAGGTGAATAACTTGTTGTTAGCTATATGCTATTCTTATGTTATAGAAATTTGACTGCAAATCTTGTTATAAATCATGCTTAGGCTATGTGATGACATTGTCGGGACACACAAGGGTCATGTAATTGTTGAATAAATTGCTAATTGATGTCTTGTACTTAGTCACAATTTTACTTGTGTATCTTATCTCAGTCCCTTCTTGCTTCTTGTTGATACATTTTATTATCTCTATTTGGGATAATTTTTATGATAACTGAGAGCCCGAGAGGCTAAATTGGTTGGTGACTAAGTTAGGGCATGATTTTCGATCGGTGAGCTATATGTATATATATGGATCGGGTTGCACACCGCAACTATTCTGAGGGCTATATGTATATGGATCGGGTTGCACGCCATAACGAGCCTTAGGGTTTTTGTGTGTGTATATGTATGTATGTATGTATGCATGTATATATGTATGTATGTATGGATTGGGTTGCATACCGTAATGACACTTATGGCTATTTACTTATTATGGATCAGGCTGCACGCCACATCGATATACCACTTGGGCTGACGGAGCCCCTCCAAAGTCTGTATATCCCCAGTGAATGCAGGTACCTATTGAGAGTAAGTGTTGAGGGCTGAGAGCTGAGTGATGAGCTATAGAGAAAGACTATGTGATTGTTGCCATGAGAGGTTGTATTTGCCTTCGTTGTTGTTGCACATAGCTTCTATATGTCACAATTTAAAATTTTTGGGAGATCTGATATCCAGTTTATACTTGAACTTGGCATGTATAAACTGATTTGACTTAAGTTGCCGAATTTGAAATTATGCCTATTTTCTTGTAGAGATTTTTTAAAGTGCACTATAATTGTGTAGCTCGTCACTATCTTTCATATAAGGCCCCGTGAAAATGTTTACCCAAAACTCAAAAGCTCGTTGTGCCAAAATAGGAATACATGTTAGAAATGTGTATATTTGGACCCTTTGGACTAATCTATGCATTAAATGTTCAAGAATTAAAGTTTTCTAGAAAAGTGCGATTAAACATTCGAGAATGCGGTGCATATTAGGTATGCAGACCGCATAGTCGCTGCTGAGTGAGTCAGTGTGTTGGAGAAATTTGACGTCAACTATGCGGTCAAATATGCGATTGCATAACCAATATGTGGACTGCATAATTGTCACATAATTTCCTTGGGACTTTTTAAGGGGTAATTATGTAGTACATTATGCGACCACAGAATGGGTATACAAATTGTATTTATATTGCATACCCAAACAGTGTCTTCAGGTTTTAGGGAGCATTTTGCGGTCCATTATGCGGACCTCATGGCAGCTTTGCGATCGAATATTTGAGTCAGGCACCTATTTTCTAATTTTTAAAACCCGACCCCCTGTTGTTATATCTTGTCCAATAGCTCATTTTCAGCCTATTTTCCTAATACTTTTAGAGTGAGAAAGAGGGTCTAAGAGAGGAGAAGTGTTGTCATAAGAATTTGCTCCACAAATCCTTGTTAAACATTAAAGATAATCAAATTAGGAACCTAAACCTTCATCTCAAGAGGCAAGACTTCATCACCTCAGCTCTTAAACATTTAGACATAGCCATAAGGGGTCAGTAGTGAGGTGGTTTATGGGTATAAAAATACATTTCTTGCATGCATACAACATCATGGAGTATTGGGAAGTTTTGACCTAAAACGAAGGCTATTAGGGCATGAAATGATAGAAATTTCTTTCAAAAGGGACCTGAGATCACAATTCACCCATAGTGCTACTCAAACGATCTAGAATCTTAATCTTGTCCCTAATTCTTTGTTCAATTTGTAATTCATATACAATAGATCGAAGTGCTAAGAGTTTCATAAATTTGTACGGATCAAGGAAAGCTATATGGTGGTATGTATGTCTAAAACCCCATCTTTTAGAAATTGAGATTCTTTAGTGATTGAGTAGACGCGGCAAAGATAAAGTTTGGATTCTTGTGTTAATTATTATCTTACATAAGTTGATGTCGTAATTCTATATGCGTGAAAGATGTATCGCAACATGCTCAATGTGCTCTCTTGATAACTTAAAAAGGGCAAGAAGTATGAATTACGTATTGAAATGTTTAGACCTTAAATTTAGTTTGAAGTTGCATCATTGTGCCATCTAAGTAAAATCTTATCTATGCTTAGAATTTAAATTGCTCTTGTGTGCACCTATTGTACTAAATGGCAAAGCACATATTGAAATTGGGAACAATATGAAATGCGGCCAAGTTGCAAGAGAGATGTGATAATGTTTTGGCCCCAAGTGACTATGAAATGAAATATGTGAAACAAAATGATTAAACAACGCCTTAGTAAGGCGCCCTAGACGATCACGCTGAGATCGGACTCTGCTAGTGATAGTTGTTGTAATGTGAATGAATTCCAGAAAAAAGGGTTATGAGATTGTGATTGAAGCATAAGTCTCAAATAATGCAGCCCAGCCAATCGGGTTGAGATTAAACTTCACTCAAGATAGTGGTGGTATTGTGAACAAATGATGAATAGTGTGAAATACCCCAATGTAATGACACTACTGGTCGTTTTTAGAATTTATACCATGTTTCCCTATTAACTACTTCCTCTAAGTTAATTTCTACTATTTTGGTTTGCTAGGACGTTCGGTGTTGGGATTCGGAGTGTTTTGGGACACTTAGTTCCTAAATGAGAGCTTAAATGTTGAAAGATGGTTCGTAATCGGAACTGTATTTAGATGGCCGCGGAATGGGTATCTGATGATTCTGTTAGCTCCATTACACGATTTCGGGGTTGGGAGCGTGTTCAAAATGTATTTTGGAACTCAGTAGCTCATTTAGGCTAGAAATGCCGAAAGCTAGTATTTTAGTGATAGCTGGTTGATAAGTGAGATTTTGATCTGAGAGTCGGAACAGAGTTTTGGAAGTTGATGTATCTTCGATAGGTGATTTGGCATATGTGTGCAAAATTTCGAGTCATTCGGACGTGTTTAGGTCGGGTTTTTGATTAAATACGAGTTTCGAAAGTTTGGGTTGAACTTAGGCTTGAAGCCGTTGCGGATTGGTGATTTCTGTATTGTTGGATGTGTTTTATGATCGGAACAAGTTCATATGATGATTTAGGATGGGTTTGTGCTTTTGGTTGATGTCTCGAGGGCCTCGGGTTATTTCGGATGGCTAACAGGAACTTTTGAAGTTGGAAAATTTCATAATAGCATAAACATTAAATGAGTGTGCACAAGACCTCACTTTAAACAATAATATCTCCTGTTATATAAAGAGTTGTGTGACCCACAACCTATAAAATTAAAGCCATTTGAGTCAAGTTACTAACGCAACAAACCGTTTGTCATTTGGAGTTATATACAGAACGTTATGACAGTTTTCCTAGGCATGTGTCAGTAGCGCACCCTTAGCGCGGGAGAGCTAGTAGCCCGCGCTAATTGAGTTATATTTTGCCTCACTAGCGTGGACATTAACGCGGGCGCGCTAGTAGCAGGCCCCTAAATACCCCAAGGCCATGTATAGAGAGTTCCCAAGTCATTTTTGGGGCAAGGGCTTGCTCTCCCAAGAGGAATCCGTCCTACACTTCATTTCTATGATCCAAGGTAAGATTTTTGGAGTATTTTGAGTTGATTACTACTCCTAAACACTTATATTAACATGGATTAATCTTGAAAATCTTTATATTTTCAAGAAATTCCTTCAAGAACTCAAAAGAGGTTTTTGCAAGATTTCTTCCAAAAGGTAAATCCTACACCTTAGACTTACATATATGGATATATTATGGGAATATGAGTATGAATCAAGTATTACAACTTATGGCATGGTAATTGGAAGTCATAAATTCCCAATTTAAATACATGATCATGGTAGGGATTTAAAGGTGTTTATTTGATGTAATTTTGTTGGTTTGGTGTGAATGGATGGTCATACATGTGTATTTGGAAGTTATAAATTGGTTAGGAATGATGGTGAGATGAATTGTTGGTTAATGGTGATAGTTGGAAGAACCAATACTATAGTTATGAGGTGAAAATAACTATGCCTACAAGGTATTTGATAATATGCCTAAATGGCATAAGTTATGGAATTTATTACCAATATTGGCCCTATTGAATGTTGAATTGTAGATTGAAGTTACATAACTATATTGGATCGTCGTAGTATCATTAAGGGGCAAATTTTGCAAATGTATGGCTAAAAACCACGTCTTTTAGAAATCGAGCTTCATCGATGTTTGTGTGATCTTGGTCATTTTTCATAATTTTTCGTATTAACTTATAATTTAATTGTAGAATAAATTACTTGAATTATTATTTACAATATGCAATTTAATTGGATAGAGTTGAGCCACTCGGAGTCGGATACTCGTGGCAAGTGAGTCGTTTCTTAGCGGTTTTGTACCGGAATTGAGGTATGTGACTTGTCTAACCTTGCGTGGGGGAACCTTCTCCCATAGGATATTATGTGTTGATTTAATGCCTTGTACGCGAGGTGACAGGCATGTACATGCGCAGATTGTTGGAAAACCACCTTACTTGAACTGCTCAAATTTTGATATTCTTTTTATTTAATTGATTAAATTGTAATACTTACCTGATATTCGTCAGAAAAGCGTGATTAGATAGGATTATTTGTCTAAGTGCCTACTTGTCTTACTTGAACTTCCTGAAACTTATTGATGCTGGTTTGGTGTAAATTGTAGTTATTTGTTACATATTTCTCTGTGCTTTTCCTCTTATTGATTGTGTTTGCGTTTGTGGATTGCGGGTTTAATTCCCGGAGATCCAAAGGCTGCGGGTTCGATTCCTGGAGACCCAGAGTTATTGAGATACGGATTGCGGGTTCAATTCCCGGAGATCCTGATTTGATGAATATAGAGAGGGACTGTGGGTTCAATTCCCGGAGATCCAAGGGCTGCGGGTTCGATTCCCGGAGACCCGGAGTTTATTGAGATATTGAGATACGGACTGCGGGTTAAATTCTCGGAGATCCAAGGGCCACGGGTTCGATACTCGGAGACCCGGAGTTTATTGAGATATTAAGATACAGACTGCGTGTTCAATTCCCGTAGATCCAAGGGTTTTGGGTTCGATTCCCAGAGACCCAAAGTTTATTGAGACATTGAGATGCGGACTGCGGGTTCAATTCCCGAAGATCCAAGGGCTGCGAGTTCGATTCCTGGCGACCCGGAGTTTATTAAGATATTGAGATGCGGTCTGCGGGTTCGATTCCCGGAGATCCTGAGCTATTGAGACACGAACTGCGGGTTCAATTCCCAAAGATCCTGAGATATTGAGGTATAGACTGGGGGTTCAATTCCCGGAGATCCTTGGGCTGCGGGTTCGATTCCGAAGACCCAGAGCTACTGATGTAGGGACTGTGGGTTCAATTCCCGGGGATCCTGAGTTGTTGGATATAGAGAGGGTCTGCGGGTTCGATTCACGTAGATTCTGGATTTGCTGATTTGAATTTATGTTGTGCTGGTTACTTGTTGTTAGATTAATTGTAGACAGTTGCAGTAATCACTTTATAGTTGTTATTTCAGACTCATTCTTATTTAAACTGCTTATTATTGTTATTGTCATTATGTTATTGTCTCTCGGTAGGGCCCTGACCTTCCTTGTCACTACTTCATCGAGGTTAGGCTTGGCACTTACTGAGTACCGCCATGGTGTACTCGTACTACTCTTCTACACACTTTTGTTGTGCAGATCCAGGTACATCAGATCAGACACATTATAGGTGATTTAGGGCCACTTTGAGGAGACTTAAGGTATGATCTGCTACGTTCGCGGATCCGGAGAGTCCCCTTCTATTCTCATTAGTGATATCAGTTATTTCCCTTGTTTCCGTTGTATAGACATTCTTGATGTATAAAGCCACAGTTGTACTCTTTCTTAGTCTGTGTTGCCAGTGGGTTGCCTAGTACGTTTTGGCGAAGTGTATGTGCCAAGCGACACTTATTACATTTCATTTATATTATTCTGCTGTTATCTTACCTTTTGTTCATGAAATTGCATATTCCGCATCGTGTTAAGCTTACCTAGTTGCGAAGACTGGGTGATATCATGATAGGTTCACGATTGGTGAACTAGGGTCGTGACACCCATAAACTAAAGTTTATGGAAACACGATTTGAATGTTTATGATTATTTATTATTGATAATGTCGTGATCATTTAAAGCTCTTGAGTTATACTTGTGATTTCCTCATTTTTAACTGAAAGTTCTTTCTAATTAGATGGTGTTTAGCAATACACACTACTACTATTCCATGGTACTAACGTTCCTTTTGTTGGGGGCACTACTTTTTGAAATGAATGTAGGTGGCTCTATAGCGGATGGTGCCGGTCGTGTGTAGCATTGTGTCCTCATCTCGAAGACCCGGTGATCCCCTTTTTCCTTCAAAGGGGTTATGTTTTTCATATTTTGTTGTAAACTTTCACTTTTGAGGTATAGCCGGGGCCTTGTTGATGCGTTTTCCTATTACATCTTTTTTATCTATAGAGGCTCCGTAGACAATGTTTGGGTTATGTATGGGAATTGGATGGGCTAATTGTCACGCCCCAATTCGAGGGACATGACCGGCGCCTGACCAGGTAGCCCCAGTCAAGCGGACCTGGGTGCCTTTCTATCTCATGCGTTACCCATGTGTTGTTTATTACTCATAAGCCAAAGATCTTACCAATTATAACTGAATTCACATTGTACAACATAACCATACGATTGATTTACTAACAAGTTTATAATTTATATTTACAATGCCCGACATATATATTCATAGGCCATAACCTCACAGTTTACATGTCTACGGAGCCTCTGGGATACAAGGACGATACAATACTTGCCAGTAACAAGGCTCCGGCTATACCTTATACAAATCAAAATAAAGTCTAAACAAGAGTGGCATGAGCCACGTAGGGCCCCGAAAGGAAAGGGGCTCACCAAAACGGGCAATGGAAAATGAAGGATGCTACTGCCGATGAGCTGAAGTACCTGCTACTGATTCACCTACAATCATAATACGAATGTAGAGTCCCCAGAAAAAGGGACGTCAGTACTCTGGAATTGTACCTGTATGTATGGGCAAACTTTGTCCCAAGTAAACTCAAGCCATTAACAAGAAATCACGATGATAATACAACCAATGAATTACATCAAGAATCAATTAAGCCAGCCAACCATGTTTTCCACATTTTTCCTCATTTCAGATAATTCTCAACACAAAGCACCTTTAAGATCAACAAGTAGAACAACAACAAATCAATCACGTAAAACACAAATAGTCAAACAAAGGGGCAATCAGTGCCCCACAGGTTGCAAACTCTCCAGCTGTCTCCTTTCACAATTTCACATCAATGATTTTATATCAAATTTCAATAGCGATTTTGATCGCTTTCCATCCTAATTACCTCGTCCAGCCTTATTACCTCAGCCACCCTTATCACCCCAACCCACACCTTATTACCTTATGTTGCGGCGCACAACCCGATCCCACCGTAAAGTTTCAATCACAACAATTACAAATAGGAAATAAGGCATTACACCAAATTACAACAAGTTCAAATAAGAAACTTACAATTCGATTCACATTCTCAAATACTTTTCAAACTGATATCACAACCAAGTTACCATCTTCAAGAGTACACACATAAGTATGTTCAACAATTTACCACAATTCAAGTGTTTCATCTCTTTCCACAAGAAACCATATATGCCACCACAACAATTGTTCTGAGTTCTTTACCAATTCCAATTCCCTTGTTATCTTTCAATTCATATTTCATACCACATCATATGTAGTTCAACATCAACTGAATACCTAACAATCATATTGAAGAATCACATACAATCTCACAAATTAACACACGCCAAACAATTTAACACATATGGGCGATTTTACAAGAATCAAAATTAGCCATACATACCTCGATTGAGCTTTCCTTAAGTTACTACAACACTCCAAAAACTCTAGCAATTCCAATCTACTATGAGACATAACAAAATTAAACATATATTAGAAAGATATTCATGAAACTAGCTCATTTGAGCATTTTATCAAATACTAGTTGCGCATCTTGATTTCAAATCCACTTTTCAAGAATTTCTTCATTCCCTAACCCTATCTTTAGTTATTTATGTTCATCAATCTTCCCACAACTCTATTAGCACAAGCATGCATACATAACACTACCATACCAAGAATCATACCTCAATAATACATCTCACAACCTCTACAATACTAACATAACCTAGGTTAGGAACCCATGGCTCCCAATCATACCTCTAATGTATGTATCTTACATAAATAATCACCATAGAGTAGTTGGAGATGATAGACATACCTCTTGTAGTAAGAATTTTAAGAATCCCCACTTGAGGTGTTCTTGAAGAATTCAAGAATTAGAAGGAAAATCTATGGAATTTGAAGATTAATCCTTGTTAGTAAAAGTGCTTAAGGGGTAGAAATTACTCAAAGAACTATAAAAACCTTACCTTAGATCATAGGGATGAAGTTTGGGATGAAACCCTCTTGAGAGAGCAAGTCATAACCCCAAAAATGAGTTGGGAACACTCTAGGCCGGTCTTTGGGGTATTAAATTATCCCGGTGCGCGAAATGTTGCCTAGATGCGCGAAGTGTGCAAGCTTCACGCATTACTTCGCGCATTTTCCTGAGCATTCTGCCTCAGATGCGTGAAGTGTGCGCGAAGTCCATTTCGCGCAGGATTTCACGCATCTGACACCTAACAAGTAATATGATCATAACTTTCTGTATATACCTACAAATGACGAACGGTTTGATGCGTTGGAAACTAGACGCAAAGGGATTTAATGTGATAGGTTGATCCGCACACAACTCCTTATATAACTGGAGATATGATCGTTCAAAGTGGAGACTTGTGTGAATCCATTTGGAATTTTGGCCTATTTCAAAAATTTTCCCATTTGGCGTACACCTAGGCTTCCATTTAGACCTCACATAACTTACCATAAGACTTATACTCATATTTACTATGTCTAATTGATGTCCACCATATTAATAGTACATAAAAATATTATAATTAGCCTACGTGGCACCACAGAATCCTATATTACTTAGCGAAATATTCTGGGGCCTTACATTCTCCCCCCCTTAGGATCATTCGTCCTCGAATGAGGAGTATAGTCTTTCCCAAACACTTTAACATCACACATCTCTTTTCTAACCTACCTCTAGTCTCAAAATTTTAGCTAACTCATAAATATTTCAAAAATTTCGGCAGAGTTTCCTTTGTAACTAGGCCTATCCACCTGCCAGAGAATCACCAAAATCGTCTTAACCATACATCCACTAATGTACATAGCACCACAATGTATATATCCATAATCCTAATCCCAGTATTACAAGCACTACATTAACATATGGATACCAGAACATGGACTGCACAGTTTTATATCAAAATACCTATATGGTACATTCCAAGTCGAAACTAACTGGTATTCAATCAAACGAAAGTACTTTCCTTCCACGACACATTTATTCTTCCACACGACATTATCGACTTACAAGCATTGTCATAACACCTTTTTAAAAATAATATCAACTCCCAAACATGCATAGCAAGGATGACAGATAAACATCATGCATGAGATAACCATCCATTGACTTTACCTTTTGATAACTTCCACTGTACAATTTACACTACACTGGATATTGCAATTAATGATAACAACAATAACCCACAATTCCATAACTTGGCATCATACCATCAAGGATGTCAGTTCATAGTAAACAAACAATCATGTGTTCATAATAGTCCTTACCAGCCATTAATATAATCGCAAAGGTGTTCATCAACAAGAATATAATTTCATTTCAATCAACAGTCCATATGAAGTCAAGCCATCATGAGTCTTGCTAGTAGTGCATCATGATCATATAGTTCAACCAAGTCAATTTGTACCCACATTTGTTTGTCACTATCTTCTTAGACATAAGCATATGGAAATACAAAGTACATGAGGAACAGTTACGGGGAATATCATACACCTATTGCAACCTAATGTGTAATACAATCATGTTACCTTTATTACCAACTCACATAACATTTTCAGGGGTACACTCACACTAAACCCTTGATGACCCTTAATAGTTACCCTAAGATGTGATACCATAAACTGACCATAACTTTATCTATCCAATATATATGTGATCACACTACGAAGCTTTATCTTTGACTTGTCTGAACTTACCATACCCAATGGATCTAATACAATGAGGAACAACAGAGTTCAAGATCAGGCTGGAGTTCTTCAGGAATCAATTAATGCACTGGGTAGAGTACTTTATGAGGTCGTATACTAAGAGATACAAAATGTTACTACTAACAATACTGACATAGTTAATCACTGTGACTACCTCAATTAATACACAAATGAGGCATAGGAGTAAGTAGTACATGGAAAATAGGAATCACTAAGGAGGAATACTCAAGTACGTGAACCACTCATTTTCTAAAGTGTAGGGAAAATTCGTCGACCCCGAATAGGAATACTCTGGCACCTTGAATGTGATATGGGATTCAAAATAACATGTAGTTGAATTACACTCTAACATTACTTGACACACAGAATCTATGCCACAAGCCTATAAGGATGAAAAGAATTGAACGCTTATGAGATTACCATATTCTAGACAACTTAACACTTCATGGTAATTGATCATATATGAGGAAACTAAAAATTACGACCATTTTGTTTTCATTCAAATCAAAATGTTCATGATATGTACAAAATTCCAAAGTCATATGATCTCAACCTTTCGCGAGTGAAACTCAATAACTAGGAAATCTTGATATTTGGACAAACTCATAAATTGGTTAGATGGTTCTAATAGTTAATACGACGCTCCAGAGAGAAGGCAAATAAAACTCATATCTCGCCAAGAAGGTGAGACACCAAGGGTAGTAAAACTCTCCACACATGACATTGACAGAGTCCTTGATTCTAGAAGTTGAGGATTTGAAGAAAACCAAACACAATGAGAATGTGCACAATAATCGCTGAAGGTTTGCAGATGTTCATGATGAGATATCCATAGGCTTTGACTTGAAAAAGGAAGTGTCATAGTGATACATAGAAGGGAATGTTCTCTTATGGTTGGCGTACAAGTGTAGGGAACTAGCACAATGAATTCAGTAAATAAGGAATGCAATTTAAAACATTGTGGACACATAAAGAGAAAATAATCATTGGTTATAAGTCGAACACACTTCTACTATATTAACTCCCCACTGCAATACATGACCATGCCACGAGCAACCACAATACTAGGACAATGTGAGCTACTTACTGAGAGATGTCTCAAGTGGGCACGAAAACCATGGCGACACAAGATATCTATTATGGGGATTGAGGATCTCAATTTTTCAGAGAGACTTTATGTACATGGTGACCATTTCGATTGATATTCACTCATATGATAGTCACTGAGATGTGTATATATGGTACTAGGCAGTGAAAAGGTTTCATGATAATATTCACAAGATAGTAGATTGGTTGATCAAGCCATATAAGCCACACACAACTAAGTAAGAGAGTGACTCAAGAAGGATTACAAATCTTGAATACTTTGCATGGAACTTGGCACCACATGTACAAACTCTATGATGGTGCAGGTATAGGCATAAGTGAGCAGATGTTGTCCATTTAAATAAAACATTTCTGTAAAGATTTCGCTGGGAATAGTACCTTGATGAAAATTTAGGAAAACAAGTGGGAAGTATAAATAAACTCAATTCAGGAACATACTTATAGAGCTCAATTCCATAGGAGGTTGTAAATACTAGAACTGTGATAGGGAGACTTTGTAGATAATACCTCTCATTCAAAGAGTATGCATGTGCATGAACTGTTTTGTAATTTAGATTCTTTTTAAGAATACATCTATGCAAGGACAAGGAAATCATAAGGGTTTAACAAAAAGTTTAAACAATCACCACATTACCAAATAAAATGGATCGCCTAGTTTTTTTTTTTACATAATTTCCATACCTCTAGGCCGTATTTCATAGCCCTTCCATAGGGTTCACAAATAAAATTATTCACCTATGCGATTCAGACAATAATAAGGAAATCACAATTACGAATCAAACACTTTAAATGATCACCACATTATCAAATAAAAAAAATCATGCCATTTTCTCGTATATTTGTCCATCGACACTTTGCGCCACAATTATCACATCATACTTGGCACTAGGCCACATTTCATAACACGGTTTCTTCTTCCCTGCATTTCACAACATTTCCGCATATTTTAGTTCACATCAACCTCATAATCTATTTCATATTCCCTCATGTCACAAGTATCACCAGGTACAATTTCTTTTCGAGTTCTCGACACATTGTCTACACTCTATATCTCAAAAACATTTGACTTATTTCAACATCTCTATGCATAGAGGACTTCACACGATTTTATTTAATATATGCTTCTTCAATTTCAATTTAAGGCCTTCACATTTTAATACATGATTCATACCCCTTGCACCCATTTTAAGTTGTCAATAATAGCACATTGATCATATTGGAATGTATCTTTCGCAAATATCGGGTCACAACACCAATTCATGTAAAGTATCAATCACAGCTAGAGTCCAACATCTAGTCTTACCATATTTACACAATCACTTACTTAATTTCCAAACATCTTTATACATTACCAACAACTAGACTCAATCAATCAAATACCTTTGGTACACATAAGAACATTTTGGAAGAATCAACCATAACAAGTTTTCACACAAAATTTGTCATCAAAATATCAATTCAAACTTGACTTGAAGTCTAGGCATTTTAGCACATAGTTCACATTCTTTACATATCCTCATCTACCAAGAATAATATACTAAACAGATGAAGAATTGCCTCCCACATATATTTTCAAAACAATAATTCTCTTAACATAACAAAACGGGTACTGCATCAATTATATTTTGAACCTACAACATTTATGCGAGCACCGTGGAAGCTTAATTTCTATGAGACGGGGTTTTAGCCGTACATACTGATGAAATACTACATGATCTGGTGGTACAATGACATTAGTAAGAACGAGGGTACTCTCCTTAACAACAAGTTCTATCAATCACACCATGACTCATCACATTCTCCTAACAAGTCCTTGGGTAATCCACTTGGACTCAATGGTAGGATAAATCCCACCTTACATGCTTCAAATTCATAGATTAAGGTATCAAAATTACCAATCTTGAGAGTAATACTTATAGAGGAAATTAGCTCCCTATCTTGAGCCATATCGCATGATCTGGAATATCAAAGAAATTGGTAAATTCCTAAATGTCTGTGCAGCCCCCAATTTATATGATGTGGTCGACAACACACCGATAAGAAGGGAACTACTAGACACGGCTCCGAGACATCCTAGGACACTTTAAAACCTTAGGCTCTGATACCAAGTTTGTCACGCCCTAATTCGAGGGACATGACCGACGCCTGACCAGGTAGCCCCAGTCAAGCAGACCTGGGTGCCTTTCTATCTCATGCGTTACCCCTGTGTTGTTTATTACTCATAAGCCAAAGATCTTACCAATTATAACTGAATTCACATTGTACAACATAACCATACGATTGATTTACTAACAAGTTTACAATTTATATTTACAATGCCCGACATATATATTCATAGGCTATAACCCCACAGTTTACATGTCTACGGAGCCTCTAGGATACAAGGACGATACAATACTTGCCGGTAACAAGGCTCCGGCTATACCTTACACAAATCAAAATAAAGTCTAAACAAGAGTGGTATAAGCCATGTAGGGCCCCGAAAGTAAAGGGGCTCACCAAAACGGGCAGTGGAAGATGAAGGATGCTACTGCCGATGAGCTGACGTACCTGCTACTGATTCACCTACAATCATAATACGAATGTAGCATCCCCGGCAAAAGGGGCGTCAGTACACTGGAATTGTACTGGTATGTATGGACAAACTTTGTCCCAAGTAAACTCAAGCCATTAACAAGAAATCACGATGATAATACGGCCAATGAATTACATCAAGAATCAATTAAGCCAGCCAACCATGTTTTCCACATTTTTCCTCATTTCGGATAATTCTCAACACAAAGCACGTTTAAGATCAACAAGTAGAACAACCACAAATCAATAACGTAAAACACAAGTAGTCAAACAAAGGGGCAATCAGTGCCTCAAAGGTTGCAAACTCTCCTGCTGTGTCCTTTCACAATGGCACATCAATGATTTTATATCAAATTTCAATAGAGATTTCGATCGCTTTCCATCCTTATTACCTCGGCCACCCTTATTACCTCGTCCACCCTTATCACCCCAACCCACACCTTATTACCTCATGTTTCGGCGCGCAACCCAATCCCACCGTACAGTTTCAATCACAACAATTATAAACAACAAATAAGGCATTACACCAAATTACAACAAGTTCAAATAAGCAACTTACAATTCGATTCACATTCTCAAATACTTTTCAAACTGATATCACAACCAAGTTACCATCTTCAAGAGTACACACATAAGTATGTTCAACAATTTACCACAATTCAAGTGTTTCATCTCTTTCCACAAGAAACCATATATGCCACCACAACAATTGTTCTAAGTTCTTTACCAATTCCAATTCCCTTGTTATCTTTCAGTTCATATTTCATACCACATCACATGTAGTTCAACATCAACTGAATACCCAACAATGATATTGAAGAATCACATACAATCTCTCAAATTAACACACGCCAAACAATTTCACACATATGGACGATTTTACAAGAATCAAAATTAGCCATACATACCTCGATTGAGCTTTCCTTAAGTTACTACAACACTCCAAAAACTCTAGCAATTCCAATCTACTATGAGACATAACAAAATTAAACATATATTAGAAAGATATTCATGAAACTAGCTCATTTGAGCATTTTATCAAATACTAGTTGCGCATCTTGATTTCAAATCCACTTTTCAAGAATTTCTTCATTCCCTAACTCTATCTTTACTTATTTATGTTCATCAATCTTCCCACAACTCTATTTGCCAAGCATGCATACATAACACTACCATACCAAGAATCATACCTCAATAACACATCTCACAACCTCTATAATACTAACATAACCTAGGTTAGGAACCCATGGCTCCCAATCACCCTCCCATGAGTTCTAATGTATGTATCTTACATAAATAATCACCATAGAGTAGTTGGAGATGATAGACATACCTCTTGTAGTATGAATTTTAAGAATCCCTACTTGAGGTGTTTTGGAAGAATTCAAGAATTAGAAGGAAAATCTAAGGAATTTGAAGATTAATCCTTGTTAGTAAAAGTGTTTAAGGGGTAGAAATTACTCAAAGAACTATAAAAACCTTACCTTAGATCATAGGGATGAAGTTTGGGATGAAACCCTCTTGAGAGAGCAAGTCATAACCCCAAAAATGAGTTTGGAATACTATAGGCCGGTCTTTGGGGTATTAAAATTATCCTGGTGCGCGAAATGTTGCCCAGATGCACGAAGTGTGCAAGCTTCGCGCATTACTTCGCACATTTTTCTGAGCATGCCTCAGATGCGCGAAGTGTGCGCGAAGTCCATTTAGCGCAGGATTTCGCGCATCTGACACCTGACGAGTAATATGATCATAACTTTCTGTATATACCTCCAAATGACGAACGGTTTGTTGTGTTGGAAACTAGACTCAAAGGGCCTTAATTTGATAGGTTGATCCTCACACAACTCCTTATATAACGGAGATATGATCGTTCAAAGTGGAGACTTGTGTGAATCCATTTGGAATTTTGGCCTATTTCGAAAAGTTTCCCATTTGGCGTACACCTAGGCTTGCATTTAGACCTCACATAACTTACCATAAGACTTATACTCATATTTACTTTGTCTAATTGATGTCCACCATATTAATAGTATATAAAAATATTATAATTAGCCTACGTGGCACCACAGAATCCTATATTACTTAGCGAAATTTTCTGGGGCCTTACACTAATGATATGTGTACAACTCTTTTCTCTAGTTCATCTAAGCCAGGAATGTATAAAATCTTGGAAACTTAATCACCATTTAAGATTTGTGATATAAAAATGAACTAACAACGTTGAATGTTCAAATATGCTATTGTCTAAATAATTGAAAGTCGGATTTCCTTAATCATATTTAGTTGGATAGAAAGTGTCAATAAGGCGTTCTTAGTTGGGTCCACTCGATTGAGTGCCAGTCACGCCTCCCGAGATTGGGGCATGAAAAACATGGTATCAGATCTTATGATTTTAAATTGTCCTATGTGTCTCGGAGTCGTGTCTAGTTGAGTCCTTCTTATCGGTGTTAAGTCGAACACATCTATAAGTTTGTGGCTACATGGGCATTAGGAATCACACCCTTCTTTGATATTCTGAATCGTGCAACAATTTTGAAACTATTCCTTCTCTAACTGGTGCATTGTTCTACCTTTTATTAAATGGAACCTAAGAAGAAAGCGAGAAATAGCCAAGAAGCCAGTGCCATCTCAGGAGTGGAAAAAGAATCACTGATTAATACTGCAGGTGAGGGAAATCGCCCTGCTACCACCCTACGTTCACTTATTCCAGAGCAGACTACCCCAGTTACTACACCTGTGGAGGGTACCACTATCCCTCCCATTGATACTCCAGCCTCGCCCCCATCTCCATCATTCGGTTCTAGTATTTTCTGTGGGATCTTAGGGTATCTATTAAGATGGTGACAAAGCTAGTGGCCTTCCAGGCCTAGAGGTCAAATGTTACACCCAGTTCATCCAACCAGTAAGGGGATTACACTAGTTCCAAAGTGAACCGATTTATTCAATTAGACCCTATAGTGTTTACGAGTGCCAATTCCGAAGACGACCCTTATGATTTTATTGATGAGATACTCAAGACCCTTAGGGTTATGCGTGCAACTGAGACCAAGAGAGCAGAGTTAGCTGCTTACCATTTGAAAAGGGTAGCCTATTTTTGAGCTGAGTTGTGGGAAGATTCCTGCAAGGAGGCGAGCCCTCCAGCGAGGTGGAGCGAGTTTGCTGATGAATTTATAAACCATTTTCTGCCTGCCGACACAAGGGCAGCCCATGCAGTTGAGTTTGAGGATCTGAACTAGGCTAGCAGAAGTGTGTGGGAGTTCGATATGTAGTTTTCTCACTTGTCCAAATATGCTAGTCACATGTTGCCCACAATGGAGGCTAGAGTGCACCGATTTGTACATCGCCTTAATCTTTTGACTATTATTAAGGCTTATACAATTAGATTGAATTATGACATGAATTATGGGAAGATTGTAGCATTTTCTTAGGCTACAGAGAACCGTAAATTGAAGAACATAATGGAGAGAGTGTAGCAGAAAGACCGAATCAACCGGCAACATGGGCGAGTCTCTAGGCGGGGGAAAGATCAGCTTTACGAGGAGGGTCATCATGGCCATGCAAGTCTGTTGCACAGTCTTCAGCCAGTGCACCACCATCGGGGCCCAACCAATAGGAGCAGTGGAGTCGTTTCAGCCCCAGTAGGGTGACAGGGGATCGTACAAGTGGGGTCGGTCAGGAGAGAGATCCTAGCAACAGTAGAGGTCCCCGTGCCCCAAGTGTTGGAAGATGCACTCAGGAATTTCTATATGGAGTTTCCAATATGTTATGGATGTGGGATGAGGGTTCATATTTAGAGGCATTGTGGTGTATCTCGCCAGGTAGTAGGTAAGGGCATAACACAACCAGCTAGGCTAGGAGTTGCTACATCTTCAACCCCTCTCCAGCTCGAGGTACCCCAGCACCTATGGGGTGTGGTGTATGTAGGGATGGGACGCATATTTCGAGAGGACCCAACCAGTTCTATGCTATGAGTGGTCATCAGATTGTAGAGGCTTCTCAAGGTGTTGTGACAAGTATTCTGACTATCCAATCTCATGATGTGAATGCACTTATCGACCCCGGTTCCACCCTGTCCTATGTTACCCCTTTTGTTACTATGCAATTCGGGATAGAACCAGAATGGCTTTGTGAACCATTCTCGGTATCTACTCCTCTTGGTGAGCAAATTTTGGCTACTCGAGTTTATAGAAGTTGTGCTGTCACAGTGCGTGGTAGAGATACCTTGGCCAGTCTTATTGAATTGGGGATGGTTGATTTTGATGTGATAATGAGGATGGATTGGATTTATTCATTTTTTGCCAAACGTGACTGTCAAACTAGAACCATGAGGGTTGAGTTTCCTAATGGGCATGTTGTTTAATGGAAGGGGGATACTGTAGTGACAAAAGGTCGGTTTATTTCTTACCTTAAGGCTGCAAAGACAATTAATAAGGGGTGAATCTGCCATTTAGTTCGGGTTGCAGACACCGATGCCGAGGCACATAGCCTTGAGTATGTGTCAGTTATGAATAAGCTTTCAGGTGTCTTTCTAGATGAGGTCTCTAGAATCCCACCTGAAAGGGAGATCGATGTTGGGATCGAAGTGATGCCAGGCACGCAGCCTATATCAATTCTATCTTACAGAATGGCACCGACAGAATTGAAGGAACTAAAGGAGCAATTTAAGGATTTGCTAGAAAAGGTTCATCTCACCAAGTGTGTTACCATGGGGCACACCGGTTTTGTTTGAAAGGAAGAAAGATGGGTCGTTGCAAATGTGTATTGACTACCAACAACTTTACAAAGTCACCATAAAAAATAAATACCCTCTAACTAGAATAGATGACTTATTTGATCATTTGCACGGTGCTATGTGTTTTTCAAAGACTGACTTTTCGTCTGGTATCATCAACTGAAGATAAGAGAGCAGGATTTCCCAAAATTAGCTTTTAAGACTCGGTATGGGCACTTTGAATTTCTGGTAAAGCCTTTTGGGCTATCAAATGCCCCGGCAGCATTCATGGATCTTACGAATCGACTCTTCAAGACTTTTCTAGACTCCTTTGTAATAGTGTTCATTGACAATATTCTTGTGTTTTCCTGGAGTGAAGTGGATCATGCTAACCATCTAAGTCAGTTTTGCAGACTCTTCAGCAGCATCGATTGTATGCGAAATGTTTGAAATGTGAATTTTGGCTTGAATCTGTCGCGTTCTTGTGTCATGTCATCTCTAGGGAAGGGATGATGGTTGATCCTCAAAAGGTTGCGGCAATGAATAATTTTCCTAGACCTACCACTCCAATAGAGATTTGTAGTTTCTTCGGTTTTGTCGGATACTAAAGAAGATTTGTGGAAGTGTTTTCTACTCTTGCCTCTCCATTGACTAAATTGACCCAGAAAGCAGTTAAGTTCCAGTGGTCCGATACTTGTGAGAGGAGCTTCTAGGATTTGAAATCAAGATTAACTTCAGCATTGGTATTAACCCTGCTAGAGGGTACAAAGGGATTTTTGATGTATTGTAATGCTTTGAGGATCGGGCTTGGTTGCGTGTCAATGCTACATGGCAAGGTTATAGCCTACGCTCCTAGGCAACTCGAGAATCATGTTAAAAACTATCCAAAACATGACTTAGATCTTGCTGCACTGATGTTTGCGCTAAAGATTTGGCAACATTATCTATATGGGGTGCATGTGGATGTATTCAAGGATCAAAAAGGACTTCAGTACATTTTCAAACTGAAATAGTTGAATCTGAGGTAGAGAATATGGTTGAAGTTACTCAAGGAGCATGACATTGACATTCTCTATCACCCGGGAAAGGCTAACATTGTGGCTTATGCTCTTAGTCGAAAATTTATAGGAAGTTTGGCTCATTTGAAGGCGCATCTGAGGCCATTGGCTCGAGAGGTTCATTAGTTGGCTAGTTTGGGAGTTTGCCTTGCGGGATCTCATAAAGGAGGCATAATTGTGCAGAATAGGGTGGAATCATCACTCGTGGCATAATTAAAAGAAAAGTGATTCAATAATCCTTTATCAGCGCAATTGAAAGAGGGGAATTCATAAACACAAGACCATAACTTTTTATTTTATCATGGATGATGGTACCTTATGGTACCAAGGCCGCCTATGTGTTCCAAATATTGACGATCTTTGCTGAAGGATCATGGAAGAAGCTCACACTTCTAGGTATTCAGTGCTTCCAGGTTCTACAAAAATATATCATGATCTTAATTAAATTTATTGGTGGAACAACATGAAGAGGGATGTAACTGACTTTTTGGAAAGATGTTCGAACTGTCAACAAGTGATGGACGAACATCAAAAGCTCGGAGGACTGGCTCAAAGCATAGAAATACCCATGTGGAAATGGGAAATGATTAACATGGATTTTGTAGTGGGGTCGTCGTGCACTCTGTGCAAGTTTGACTTAATTTGGGTGATCGTGGATCGGCTCACAAAATTAGCACACTTCTTGCAGTAAACTCTAATGACACCACAGAGCAGTATGCTCAGTTGTATATTAAGGAAATAGTCAAGCTGCATTGTACTCCAGTATCAATCATTTAAGATCGAGGAGCTCAATTTATGACTAACTTTTGGAATAAATTTTAGTAAGGTTTGGGCACTCAGGTAAATCTTAGCATAGCTTTTCACCTCCAAACTGACAGACAAGCAAAGCAGACTATTCAGACGATTGAGGACATGTTGCGTGCTTGCACTCTTGATTTCAAAGGCAGCTGGGATGATCATTTGCCACTTATAGAGTTTTCTTGCGACAATAGCTTCCATGCGAGTATCTAGATGGCGACGTTTGAGGCACTCTATGGTAGAAGATGTAGGTCTCCCATTAAGTGGATTGAGGTCGTAGAAGCTGAATCAATAGGGCCAGACCTTGTTCACTAGGCCATGGAGAAAGTCAAAATTATTAAAGATAGGTTAAAAAATGCTCAGAGCTGCTAAAAGTCTTATTCAGAGATCTGTTGTAGTGATTTGGAGTTCAAAGAAGATGATTGGGTATTCTTAATGGTTTCCCCCATAAGGGTATCATATGGTTTGGGAATAATGGAAAATTGAGCTCAAGGTACGTCAGACCATACCGGATCATCCAGCTGATTGGTCAGGTAGCATACAAGCTTGAGTAGCCATCCTAGATGTCATTGGTACACCCAGTCTTTCATGTGTCTATGTTGAGGAAAGTAGTGACAGATCCGTCCACTATCGTACCAGTTGAAACTATCGAGGTCAATGAAGAACTGTCCTATAAAGAAGTTCTAGTTGCCATCCTTGATCGGCAGGTTCGGAAATTGAGTAATAAGGAAATTTCCTTCATAAAATTGTTATGGTGAATCCAGTAGGTTGAGGAAGCCACTATGGAATCCGAGGATGAAATTATGACGAAGTACCCACATTTGTTTATTTAGCCATGTAATAACTTTCATCTATTTGGTCCCTATGAAATCTATATCCTTGAGTTGATCTATGTAAAAGTGTTCTGTTTCGTTTTGGTTATATGATTATCTATGCAGCCATGGTTAGTACTGTACATGTTATGTTATGTTTTCGGAATATGTAAGTGTTGTTAGGGTATGATTCTGGGGCTTTCTAATAGGGGGATAGGCATAGATACAAATGAAACTCTAACGAATGTTTTAGAAATTTAGGGCGTTAGCCAAATTCGGGGCTATTGAGGTGTCCCATGATTGTCAAAAACTGAAATTGCATAACGATTTGCTCATGAGTGAACATTGATCCTCATTCGAGGATGAACGATCTTAAGTGGGGGAGGATGTAAGGCCCGGTGAAATTTTTTATCCAAAACTCAAAAGCTCGTAGTGCCAAATTAGGAATACGTGTTAGAAATGTGTAAATTTTTATCCTTTGGACTAATCTATGCAAAAAGTAAAGAATTAATGTTTTCCAGAAAAGTGCAATTATACGGTCAAGAATACGGTCGCATATCAAGTATGGGACCACACAGTCTCCACAGAGTGAGTCAGTGTGTTGGTCAAGTTTGAGGTCAATTATGCGATAGCATAACCAATATGCAAACAACATAGTCGTTGCATCATTTCCTTGGGATTTTGTAAGGGACAATTCTCGATGCATTGTACGACCGAAGAATGGGTATGCGAACCGTATTTCTGTCGCATACCCAAACAATGTCTTTAGGTTTTGGGGAGCATTTTGCGGTCCATTATGCGGACCTCTTTGAGTCGGGCACCTATTTTCTAATTTTTAAAACTCGATCCCCTGTTGTTATATCTTTTGCAATAGTTTATTTTGAGCCTATTTTCCTGATAATTTCAGAGTGAGAAAGAGGGTCTAAGAGAGGGTAAGTGCTTTTAATAAAATATTTCTCCACAATATTTGTTAAACATTAAAGATAATCAAGTGAGAGACCTAAATCTTCATCTCAAGAGGTAAGACTTGATCATCTCAACTCTTAAAAATTTAGATATGGCCATAAGGGGTCATTAAAGGTAGTTTATGGGTATAAGAATAGATTTCTTGCATCCATATAAGATCATGGAGTATTTGGAAGATGAGAACTAATAAGAAGGTTATTAGGGCATGAAATGATACAAATGTCTTTCAGAAAGGACCTAAGGTCACAATGCACCCCTAGTTCTTGATAATATGCTCAAATGAGCTAGAATCCTAATCTTCTCCCTAATGTTTTGTTCAATTTGTAATTCATATACGATAGATCGAAGTGCTAAGAGTTCTAGTATTTTCTAAGGATTCAGGAAAGCTATATTGAGGTATGTATGGATAAAAACCTTCTTTTAGATATTGAGCTTCATTAGTGCTTGTGTAAATACGGCAAGGCTAAAGTTTGGATTCTTGTGTTAATTATTATCTTACATGAATTTCTGTCGTAATTCTATATGCGTGAAAGATATGTCGCAATGTGCTCAATGAGCTCTCTTGATAGCTTGAAAGGGGCAAGAGGTAAGAATTATTTATTAAAATGTTTAGACCTCAAATCTAGTTTGAAGTTTCATCATTGTGCCATCTAAGTGAAATATTATCTATGCTTATAATTTAAATTGCTTTAATGTGCACTTACTGTCCTAAATAGCAAAGCAGATATTGAAATTGGGAACGATGTGAAGTGCTGCCTAGTGCCAAGTATGATGTGATAAAGTTATGGTCCCAAGTGCCTATGAAATGAAATATGTGAAACAAAATGATTAAACAACGCCTTAGTAAGGTGGCCTAGCCAATCTGGCCAAAATTGGACTCCACTCAAGATAGCGGTGGTAATGTGAATGAATTCCAAAAAAAGGGATATGAGATTGTGATTGAAGCGTATCTCAAATGAGGCAACCTAGCTGATCAGGTTGAGATTGGACTCTGCTCAAGATAGCAATGGTATTATGAACATATGATGAATAGAGTGAAATGCCCCAAAAACTAAAGGCTATGGAAACACGATGTAAAAGTTTTATGATTCTTTGTTATTGATAATGTTGTTATCGTTTAAAGCTCTTGAGTTATACTTCTGATTTTCTTTATTTTTAATGAAATTTCGTTATAATTAGATGGTGTTTAGTTATACATACTAGTACTATTCCATGGTACTAACGTCCTTTTTGTCGGGGGCGCTATTAAATTTATGTAGGTGGCTCTATACTGGACAATTCCGATCGTGCGTAGCGGAGTGTCCTCATCCCGAAGACATGGTGAGCACCTTTTTCCTTAAAAGGGGTTATATTGTTCATCTTTTGTTGCATACTTTCACTTTTGAGGTATAGCCGGGGCCTTGTTGCCCGCGTTGTCCTATTATGTCTTTTGTATCCATAGAGGCTCCGTAGATAATGTGTTTGTTATGTATGAGTATAAGATGGTCTAATTATCTGTGTACAACTGTATTTTATAGTTCATCTAAGCAATGACCATATAAAATATTGTAAACTTAACCACAATTTAAGATTTGTGATGTAAAACTGAACTACAGTGTTGAATGTTCAAGTTTTCTATTGTCCAAATAATCGAAAGTAAAATTTCCTTAATCATATTGAGTTGGGTAGAAAGTGTCAATAAGGCTTGCTGAGTTGGGTTCACTCGATTGAGCTTCGGTCACACCTCCCGAGCTTGGAGCGTGACATTTTAGTTCCTTATTTATTATTTTTACTTAATGAGTTTGTTCTACTCACGCTACACCGTGTGCTTCATGTGCAAATCTCACTGTGTCCGAACATGGTGGGCCTTGATATCGCACACGGTTGATCTTTGGAGATTTGCAAGGTAGTTGTCCAACATTCGTAGTCCTTGTTCCTCCTTGCTTGTCCTTTTTTGCACTTTATTACACACTCTCGTCGACATTTCTTTCTAGACTTGTTGTATAGATGTTCATGAGCTCAGTGACACCCTGATTTGGGAGTTATTTTCTGCACTTGTTTGGTTATTACCTTCTTTTTATGAAAACTTTGATTATTTAGAATTTCTTAATTATTTTTTTATTAAATGTTAGAAGTATTTTGGAAATATGGGCTTGCCTCATACCATGATAGGCACCATCACGACATGTTAGGATTTGAGTTGTGATAAGTTGGTATCAGAGCCTAGGTTACATAGGTCTCAATAGTCATGATCAGGTTCAATAGGGCCTTGCGAATCGATAAGGAGGCATCTGCACTTATCTTTGAGAGGTTGTCGAACACTTAAGAAACTTCACATTCTTAAATTCGTTTCGTGAAACTCTATTGATTCTAGTAACTAAACTTCTTCTATTGTATTCTGTTAGAGATTGTGAGGACACGTCCTACTGGATAGGATAGACAGCCACCAGTGCCACCAGTCAGGGTTGCAAGAGGCTGAGGTCATGATAGAGGCCGCGATAGGGGCAGAGGTGAAACTCCCACAGTAGCTAGCGTAGCACTTGCAAAGCCACCAATTTCCCCAGTTCAGGAGCATGTTCTAGTTATGGATTAGCTTGTGGGGCCATCTCAGGCACCACACGTGCCCATTATGATTCTAGGCCTTCAGGAAAGCTTAGCTTAGATTTTTAGCATGTGCACCAGTCTTGCCAGGTGGTCTCTGTTTCGGCCACAGCAGCCACTTCTTAGGACATGGGAGGTACTTAGACACCGGCCGCCAGCACACTAGAGCAGGTGAAGTAGGGAGTCCAGACACTAGAGGCACTACCATCCCAACCGGTTGCATCTGCTCAAGCCCGTGTAGTTCTTATTATGTCTGATGATAAGCATCAGCGATTGGAGATGTTTTGGAGACTTTGGTCTCCGTCTTTTAGTGGTACAAAAATGGCTAGGGTTTCATGGACAAGTGTTAGAAGATTCTCCCTACAACAGGTATTCTAGAGACCAATAGGGTCTCATTCACTATTTTTTAGTTCTCTGGAGCTACATTTAGGTTGTGGGAGGCTTATCAGAGGCGTATAATGATTGGTGCAGCACCACTTACTTTGTAGGAGTTCTCTTTTCTCTTCTTGGAGAAGTTCATGCCAAAATCTCGAAGAGAGGAGCTGTACAGACAGTATGAGTAGTTATGTTAGGATAATATGTATATGACATAGTACGAGATGAGGTTTTTTTAGTGTGCCCGTCATGAAGTTTGGTTGGTTCCCACAGATAGGTAGATGATCATGAGGTTCATTGATGGCCTCACGTTTTAGCTCTGATTGCTTATAACTTGAGAAAAGGTATCTGGTGCTTCTTTGGATAGTGTTGTTGACATTGCTCAGCATATAGGTATGGTCCTCATTCAGATGCGGGTTGAGGGGGAGGCCAATAGGTCTCATGGAACAGAAGGTTTTAGTGGTGTTCCTTCTGGAGGTTAGTTCTACCATGGCAGGGGTCATCCCTATAGACATGCTCAGACGGCTCATCCACATCACCTTTAGTGCATTTTCTATCCATGGTTCACACAGTTCTCATCAGGGCTAGTAATTTCGCAGTGCCCTACCAGATCAGAGTTTGTCTTATGATCTATCGATTCAAAGCTCATCTATGTCAGGTATTTTTACCAGTTATACTGGTGCTCGGGGGATCCTTTCAATCCCTACCACAAGTACAACAGAGTTGCTACAAGTGTGGAGAATTTGTTCATATCAAGAGGCAGTGTCCTCACCTATTTGGAGGTCTAGCTTAGTAGAGCCACCAACCTATGAATCCAGCACCAGTTACTTTACCACCCGCCCAGCCAGGTTGAGTTGTATCTCATCAGCTAGGGGATTCCCTAGAGAGGGAGGCCGATCAAGTGGTAGCCTAGCCCATTTTTGTGCTCTCCCTACAAGACCAGACGTTATTGCTTCAAACA
The DNA here is from genome assembly GCA_032618575.1 of Nicotiana noctiflora. Lineage (NCBI taxonomy): Eukaryota > Viridiplantae > Streptophyta > Magnoliopsida > Solanales > Solanaceae > Nicotiana > Nicotiana noctiflora. Next base: position 120,793 of record JASVEL010011864.1, on the reverse strand, counting down.
CAAATATCACAAGTATTGTCTTAGTATGTCATCAAGATGATTCTGCATTATTTTACCCTGGATCCACCTATTCATACGTATCCTCATATTTTTCTCATTATCTGGATATGCCTCGTGAGTCTTTAACTTTATATGTTCATGTATCTATGCCGGTGGTCGATACTATTATTGTGGACCGTGTGTACTTATCGTGTGTAGTGAGTATTTGGGGATTATAGACTAGAGTTGATGTCTTGCTGCTTAGTATGGTTGATTTAAACATGATCATAGGTATGGATTTGTTGTCTCCATGTCATGCTATTTCGGATAGTCACGCTAAGACTGTGACATTTCTGATGTCGGGGTTGCCATTGATTGAGTGGCAAAGTTCTCTAGACCCTGCTCCCAGTATATTGATTTCATACTTGAAGGCCCAACGTATGGTTAGGAAGGTTTGAATATTTTATTTGGCCTTTGTGAGGGATATTGGTGCCGATACCTCTACAATTGATTCTTTTCTGGTGGTGTAAGATTTCATTATGTGTTTCCTGCAGACTGGCCGGGCATGCCACTGGATAGGGATATTGACTTGGTCCCGGACATTCAGCCCATTTCTATTCCTCCACACTCCTTGATAAGCTCCTATTAGGCCCAGTATGTCGCCTTGGGGGGAATTGGTTCTGTTTGTGAAGAATAATGATGTCATTATGAGAATAAGCATTGGTTCGAGGTTAGGGTATCACCAGTTAAATATTCGGGACTCGAATAATCTTAAGACAACTTTCAGGACCTGTTATGATCATTATGAGTTCCTTGCGATGTCTTTTGGGCTGACCAACACCCAGTAGCGTTCATGCATCTGATGAACAATTTGTTTTAGACTTATCTCAGCTTGTTTTTTATAGTATTCATTGATGATATCCTGGTGTACTCTCGTAGCTAGGAGGAGCATGCCCAACATTTGAGGTTTGTGTTGCAGTAGCTGCCGGAGGAGAAACTTTATGCCATGTCCTCCAAGTGTGAGTTTTGGCTTAGTTTAGTGGTGTTCTTGGGAAAAATAGTGTCGTGTGAGGGTATTCAGGTGGATCCGAAGAAGGTAGATGTAGTTTAGAGTTTCCCTAGATCATCCTATACCACATAAATTTAGACTATTATTGTCGCTTCGTGAATGGTTTCTCATCTATCGCATCTCCCTTGATCAAATTGACCCAAAAGGGTGCTCCTTTCAGGTGGGCGAATTAGTGTGAGGAGAGCTTTCAAAAGCTCAAGACTGCATTGATCACAACTCTAGTTATTTTTCTACCATCAACTTCTAGCTCTTATACAATATATTGTGATGCCTATTTAATCGATATTATGTGTTTTTGGATGCAGGAGGGTAGTCTGATTATGTATGCTTCACATAAGCTAAATCCTCAAAAGAAGAACTACCTTGTTCATGATTTGGAGTATGTTGGCATTGTTCATGTATTGAGGCACTAACTCTATGGTATGTCCTCTAGGATATTTACAAATCATCTGAGCCTCCAGCACTTGTTAAAATAGAAGGATATATATTTTAGGCAGCAGAGATGGTCGTAGTTGCTAAAGGACTATGATATTACTATTTCGTATCATCTTGAGAAGGCCAAAATGGTGGCCTATGCCTTGAGTAGGAAGGTAGTGAGTATGGGTAGCCTTGATTTCATTCCTGTTAGTCATAGACCTCTTGCAATTGTTGTTTAGTCCTTGGCTAACCAGTTTGTGAGATTAGACGTTTCGAAGAACAGTCGGGGTCTAGTCTATATGTTATCTCGGTCTTCCTTATCTGATTGCATTAGAGAGCGCCAATATGATGATCCTTATTTTCTTGTCCTCAAGGACAAGATTTAGCATGGTGATGCTAGCTATGTGACTACAGGATATGATGGGGTGTTGACGTTATTTTGAGCTCAATGTGGATGGGCTACGGGAGTTGATTCTTTAGAAATCCCATAGCTTGCAGTGGTCCATCCATCCGGGTGCCGCGGAGATGTATCAGGAGCTAAGGCAGAACTATTGGGGGAGGAGGATGAAGAAGGATATTGTTAGGTTGTATCTTGGTATCTTAACTTTTAGCAGGTAAAATATGAGTATCAGAGACCAGGTGGATAACTTCAAAGGATAGATATATCAGAGTGGAAGTGGGAGAGGATCACCGCAGATTTCGTACTTAGGCTTCCATAAACTTTGAGGAAGTTCAATACTATTTGGGTTATTGTGGATCGGCTGACCAAGTCCGTGCAGTTCAATCCAGTAGGTACTACTTATTTTTCAGATCGGATGGCTGATATCTACATCAAAGAGATTGTTCACCTTCATAGTGTACTGGATTCCATCATTCAGATTGAGGCACGCAGTTTACATCATACTTTTGGAGAGCCGTTTAGTTGGAATTGGGAACTCAAGCTTAGTTGAGCACAACATTTTACCCTCCGGCAGACAGACAGTCCGAGTGTACTATTTAGATATCGGAGGATATGCTACACGCTTGTGTCATTAATTTTGGGGGTTCATGTTACATGTTTCTACAACTGGTGGAGTTCACTTACAACAAAAGCTATCAGTTGAGCATTCATATGGCTCCGTATGAGGCTTTGTATGTAAGGAAGATAGACCTCCGGTGAGTTAGTTTGAGGCGGGTAAGGCTAGGCTATCGGTACAAAATTGGTTCATGATTCTTTGGACATGGATAAATTAATACAGGAGCGGCTTTTCACGGTGCAATTTGGCAGAAGAGTTATGCCGACACGAAGGTCTGTGATGTTGCTTACATGGTCGGGTAGAAGGTTCTACTGAAGCATTCATCCATGAAGGGTGTTATGAGGTTAGGGAAGAAGGGCAAGTTGAGCCCGCGGTTTATTAGTCTATTTGAGGTATATCACAGGATCGGAGAGGAACCTTAAAAGTATCCCTTGCCACCTATCGGCGATCTGTCTCGTGTTTTGGACATATGGTTCAGTTGGATGGTGATTTGACTTATGATGTGGAGTCGGTGGCCATTTTGGAATGGTAGGTTTAAAAATTGAGGTCAAAAGATATAGCTTTAGTGAAGGTGCATTGGAGAGGTCAGCCCGTTGAGAAAGGATACTTTGGAGATCGAACAAGAGATGCGTCGGAAATATCCACACCTATTTATGACTCTAGGTATGTTTCTAGACCCGTTCGATGATGAACATTTTTTAGAAGGGGGAGGATGTAACGACCCAGTCAGTCGTTTCGAGAGTTGTAACCCCATTCCACTATTAACTTCTCCTTTTGTGATATATACTTTTATATGACTTACCATGTTTGTTGGTTCAGGTAAAGAGAGATTTCAGAGTGAATTCAAATACTTAGTCTCTTATTAGAAAGCTTAAGTTAAAAAAGTTGACCAGATGTGAACTTATGTTTAAATGACCTTGGATATGAATTTTAATGGTTCCATTAGCTTAGTTAGGTAATTTTGAACTTAAGAGCCTGCCCGAAGCATCATTTGGAGTTCCGTAGTAGAATAAGGATTTAAATGGCGAAAGTTAAAAATTTAGAAAGTTTGACCGATAGTGGACTTTTTGATATCGGGATTGGATTGCATTTTTGGAAATTGGAGTAGGTTCGTGGTGTCATTTATAACTTGTTATCGATGTCATTTGACGTGATTTGATAGGTTTCAGTCATTTATAGAATTTGGAAATTACAAAGTTCATTAAGCTTGAACCTAAGTGAAATTTGTGTTTTTGATGTTGTTTGAGGTGATTTGAGGTTTCGACTGAGTTTGTATGATATTTTGTTACTTGATGGTATGTTTAGTTGAGGTCTCGGGTGCCTTATGTGAGTTTCAGAAGGTTAATGGATCATTTTTGGAATTAGCATGTTTGCTGAAGTCTTCTGGTGTAATTTTCTAGTTTCATCTTACGGGTTCACAGAGGGCATCTGTGGGCTAAGGAAGTTTTTTACTTGACGTTCGTGACGTATGGGACATGGACATGATGGTTTGGACAATGAGTGAATCGTAAATGCAAGATGAGGGACGTTCATGAAGAAGAAATGAGGCAGCTGGGGACCCTCTAACATTGTTCTATACGTTCGCGAGAGAGGGACCGCATTCACGATTAGTACGTTCAGCAAAGCTTCCCGTTCGGAAGTTAGTGGATGCATGAGGGGTTAACTTGCCTTTGTGAAGGAGGCGTACCTGGGTAGAATTAACATATTCAAAACGAGGGTTTCGAGTTCATATCATAAAATTGAATTGGGAGCACGGTAAAAGGAGATTTTTGGAGAGATTCTTGCATGTGTATTTGGGGTAAGAAATTCATATAACGACCCGACCGGTCATTTCACTTTTTAGAACCTAGTTCTCCCATATAACATGCTCCGTGCTTACTTTAACTAATTTATGACCTTTGGGGATGGTTGGTTCGATATATGGATTGAAATATGCACATTTGAATCCTTAGGATTTTCTTAAAAATATAAGTTTGACTTTGGACAAGATTTTATGCAAACGGGCCTGAATTCGTGATTTGATAGTTCTGGAGGGTGCGTACGAAAATATGGGACATGGGCGTATGCGCGGAATTGAATTTCGGGGTCCCTAGCCCAAATAATGAATTTTTATTTAAAATTGTTAAACTCGAATTCTATGGATTTGAAGAAACTAATTAATGATTGATTTCATTTGTATCGATTTCGTACGTGGGTTTTGAAGCCCAGTACATGTCCAATATAACCTTCAAGACCTGCCCGCAAAATTTGGTGACAATCCTAGTAGTTTAAGGGCGTATTGGCCCGTTAGAGGAAAATTAAGAACTTGAAGTTCATAAGTTTGATTCAATTGGTTTTAGGGGTGATTTTTAGATTTAGCATTGTTTCAGGCGTTCTGATGGTTCGAATAGGTCCATTTCATGATTTCAGACTTGTCCGTATGTTCGAGCGGGGTGCGGGATCCTCGAGCGTCAATCAAATGAGGCTCGAGTGTAATGCAAAAAAGATTTGAATAGCTGAAGTTGCTGCTTCTATCATAACCACACCTGCAGTTGGCTAACTGCAGATGCGGTCCATCTGTCGAAGATGCGACCTAGGGGAAGGCCAAGCAAAACCACATAAACGGTCCTTCATCTGAAGCGGCTACGCAGAAGTGGTCCCAGCTCCTCTCGGCATGTTCTCCAGGTGCGAACGTTTTCTTGCAAAAGCGGGACTGCATATGCGGTCGCCTAACCCCAGATGTGAAAATCGCTAAAGTAGTGAGCTTCATTTAATATGGGCTCCAAACAAATTTTTGATACTTTTCACTCATCCATTGGCGATTTTAGAGCGTTTGAGAGAAGACCTTCACCTAGCATCTTGAGGTAAATTTGTTCTACCTAATTCTTGCTTAATACTTATGTCTTAGGTCGATTAAACAATAGTATTAAGATAAAATCATGGGGTTAGAGCAAAAACCTAGGGTGTTGACAAGAGTTGAATTTGACCAAGAAATTTGTCATGAAATGAATTAGAAACTATATATTATTGATCTTTGGGTTGTGAGGAAAAATGTCCCTTGAATATTTAGGAATCCGGGCACATGGGCCTAGGGCCGGGTTTCAAGAAATTTGTGTTTTATGGTGGGAAATTGAATAAATAGTTAGAAAATTATCCTAGAAGCTTATATGGACTAGTTCCTATCTTGTTTTTCTAGTTTTGAATCGTTTCGCTCCAATTTGAGGGTTCAGGCTCATTCTTGGTATTAGAAGTGCACATTGGAGTGAGGTTAGTCTCCTATCTAACCTTGTAAGAGGGAATTGTCCCCATAGGTGATATAATCTAATAATTTTTCAATAAATGCGGGGGCTACATACACACTAGGTAATGAAAGTCCGTGCGTAGCTAATTTTATGCTAAGTCCGAGTAGTTTAGGACCCAAAAGCAGGCTTTATGTGGTATCTTTGCAACTCTATGTTTAATTTAGATTTTTTAATCGTGGTGATTATGATAAATGAGATTACTTAAGAGGAACATGACCATTCATGGTTTTTAAAAAGGGAATATGTTAATGCATTGAGTAGTTTCTCTCCAGCTATATGTCATTTTTTGTTTGTTGATATGTTTAATTACATTTGATCGCGTTCCACGGTTGATTCACGAGCGGGGTAATAGATGGATTAATGGTTCGTGTCGCTCGAACCTCAGCAGTGCATAATTTACTTTATTTTGGATCAGGTTGTACGACCTCGGCATTATTTGTGCCTATTTTATTCAGAATTTCTATGATTTAGTTTATTAATTCCCTTGAAATGAAGTTTCCTGTAGTAACATTACTTAGGGGAGAACCTGATAGTTCTTGCTACATACTTCTATTTGATTAATTTTACCCATGCACAATGTAATTTATATCCCATATTATTTTGTCACTAGTAAGTGTCAGGTATACTTCTCATCTCTACTTCTTCGAGATTAGACAGGATACTTACTAGGTACATATTGTTTATGTACTCATAGTATGCTTCAGTACTTAATTGTACATGGTCTGAGGCAGGTACATCTGGTTGTCAGTCAAGTGCATATCACTGAGCCTATTCTGAGACTTCTACGGTGAGTTGCTCCCCTCTTGTGCCGTTCTGTGGCTTGATGGAGTTTCTCTTATTTATTTTTGCTACCTATTCCATTTGGGACAGTAGGGCATGATTTTACTTTTGTATATTCTACTAGTTGCCCGTAACATGTGATACCAGATCTTCGCACATACTTTAGAGGATTATTTCCCCTGGAAATTTTATAATTATTTTAGGTATTTTAATAGTCATTACTTGTTTTAAACCTTAACTTAAGAGATTTCCGAAACTAATTGGCAAAAAGGTAAAAAGGAAGAATTTAATTATAATCTTGAGTTGGCTTGCTCGACAATGGTTTTGGGCGCCATCATGACCTATAGTAAAAATGGGTTGTGACAACATGGTATCAGTGTACTAGGTTCACGTACGTCTCACAAGTCATGGGAAAACCTAATAGAGTATTGCAGATCGGTACATAGACATCTATTTTTATCTTTGAGAGGCTATAGGGTTTTAGGAAAGTTATTCTTTATTAATTTCCTCTTGTGCAGTGGTCAGTATACTGAGTTTCATTCTTTACTCTCTCACGGATGGTGAGGACATGCACGATTGATGTTCCGGACCCAGGAGGGGCTACTACCCTCTCTACCAAAGACCGAGGTAGAGGCCGATGGAGGGCACCGACCTGAGGTAGGGTACGAGGGTGTCCCAGAGTTGTCCTAGTAGCACCACCAACAGATCCAGCAGGCGACCTATTATTGAGGAGCAGGGGAGGTGCCTGCAGCCAAGCCTACTTCGGCAGATTTTATGACAACATCGGGCTTTCAGGAGGTCATGGGCTGTATATTGCGGTTCATGGACACAATGACCCAGGATGGTCTATTTCCAGTACATCCAACTACATAAAAAGCATAGGGGGTAGCACAAACCCCTACTACTCAGGCTCTTTGGCACACAACTACAGTGTATCAGACTCTGGGCACTCTACCCACAGATGGGTCTTAGCCAGTCATTGCAGCAGTTCCCGAGCCCAAGCTAGCTATGGAAGGTGAACCACAAAAGTTATTAGACAGATGGACTAGACTTAAACCTCCTATCTGTGGGGGCGAACATCATAAGGATGCTCAGGATTTTATTGTTAGATGCAGGGACAAACTCTACAACATGTGGATATTGGAGTCATATAGAGTCGATGTCACTACTTTTTAGCTAGAGGGCAGGGCCCGTAGATGGTGGCATTTCTATACTCTTGGCAGGCCACTAGGTTCTCCTCCCCTCACTTGGGTCAGTTCACACAGCTATTCTTAGACAAATATATCCCACGCCCTGAGATGGAAGAGCTACGGTATCATTTTTAGTATCTTGAGCAGGGTCAGATATACGCGATCGACTATATGGTGAGATTTTCTAAGTTGTCTCGCCATGCACTCATGATACTTCCCATAGATGCAAAGAGAGTGTGGAGGTTTGTTGCTGAGTTGCACCCTGGTATTCGAGCTAGCAAGGCCAGAGAGGTAGATATGGGTACTAAGTATCAGTTAGTAGTGGAGATCGCTCTAAGGATTTAAGGTTATCGCCAGAAGGGTAGAGAGCAGTTCCAGCAAGATAAGAGGGCCTGGTTTTATGAAAAGTTGAGAGGTGCCCCAGCCAGGGGAAGGGGGCACAAGGGGAAGGGTCAGTCCATTAGGCCCCCATATTCCGCACCACCACCTCCTCAAGGTGCTCTACAGAGACCTTATTTCAATGCGATGCTGGAGGTTTCTTATCGCCCACCACCTAGTTAGGGTTCTCCCAATGCTTACTTCACTGCCATGCCAGAGAGTTCTTATTTCCTAGTAGCCATTTAGGGTCCTTCTAGTGGAATTTGGGTCAACAGGCTAATACTTCAAGGTAGCAGGCTATGGCAGCGAGGGGCTGCTACGAGTGTTGAGATCCAGATCACATAAAGAGGACCTACCCCAGACTTATGGGCAAGGCAGTACATTAGGGTCAGCATCCTATGGTTTCAGCACTGGCTACTCTGTGTAGGCGATTAGGTATATAAGAAAATTATTGCTAATTATGCAACGCCAAACACTAAGAATGGTGATTGAAAAAGTATTTAAACTTAAATACGAAAATATAAACTAAACTAGAAAGCAAGTAAAATGATCAATGGCTACACGTATGATTTTCTTCGGGAATTACACTGAAGTAGTTATGAAATTTCTAGTAATCATGCTTCTTTTCATACTCATAATTGAATTATTGAACTATTCGGATTGTTGATTATAAGGTTAATAATATTCATAAGAATCTTTCAAGTTCTTATGAATCTATCCAAGTTAAATCAATACCTATATGTCTATGGTATTAATATTAACAAGAATGCATTTCAAACTCTTATGATTCAACCAAACAAGGCAACTAAGTATATGTCTATCTTAATTGCAAATTCTCCACCCGATGTCCGGGATTCAAATCTTGTTCTATTTGATTTTATATGCAACCAAGAATTTCCTCTGTCAAGTTTAATTCAAGGTTCGTAGATAATATTTCACTGTTGGCCTAGCAGTGAAATAATTAAGATCAAAATGAAATAAACAACCCACAACAATAACTTCAATAAAATCAATCTTAGCTTCAAATAACAAAATCATCTAACAAATACATAAGCACAACAAGTTATCTAATCCACACTTTAAACATGAATATTCTCATAAACAAGATTTAAGTGTTGGAAATAAATACTACACACTTAAATATTCAATAGAAAGCAAGGAAATGAAGAAATAAACATAAATGGATAAGTAATTCTTAACCAAAAGCTTCAATCTTCAAGACCCAAGTGTGTGTGCAAAACCCTAGCTTCCAAAAATATTCTCTCTACTGAAAATAATCCAAGATCCTATTACAAATGAGCCTCTTCGGGTATTAAATGATTTAGGGATCAAAAGGTGCGAAATTCCATAATAGCCCATGCCTGAAGCACGTACTTCGCATTTGCGAAGTAAAATTCGCAATTACCAAATTTGCCCAGATAAGCCAGTATTCGCAATTCCCAAAATAACTTCGCATTTGCGAAGTTGGCCTTAATTACACAGTGTTTGCATTTGCGAATATATTCTCGCGTTTGCGAAGCTTTCCCATTTACTACACAGTTCGCATTTGCGAACTATTCTTCGCAATTGCGAAGAATCCCAATTACTGCTAAGTTCGCAATTGCGAACAATTCTTCGCAATTTCGAAGGTGTCCTCTTTAAGCCTGTCTTCGCATTTACCATGAAAATTTTGCATTTGCGAGGCATGAATACATTGCCCAGATTTTCTTCTCTTTTTGACTTCTTTTGCCTTGTTTTCACTTGGTTTCTTCACCATTACTTCTAAATCACATTCAATCCTATAGAATAGAAGTAAATAACATTAAATACATGATTTTATCACTTCAAACATAGCAAATGTCGACATTTAAAGGCAAGATAAGTTGGTATTTTACCAACTTATCAAGGAGTCATCTTAGAGGTGGAGGCCAGACTAGGAGAGGTCAGCCTAGTATTGCATAGTCAGGCGGAGGCCAGCCAGCCGACACTTCAGCCATATTCTATGCTCTTCCAGCTGGGCCTGATGCCGTCATCACATGTATTATTTTCATTTGTGGCAGAGATGCTTCAGTATTATGTTATTCAGGATCCATCTATTCATATGTATCATCTCTATTTGCTTATTTCCTGGTTATTCTTACAGCACCTTTGGGCACTACTATTCATGTGTCCAGTCTTGTGAGTGATTCTGTGGTTGTAAATCCGATCTATAGTCATGGGTGGTTACATTCTATGGTTTTGAAACTAGAGAAGATCTCTTGTTGCTTGACATGATCGAATTTGAGGTTATCTTGGGCATGGATTGGTTATGACTTTAGCGATGACGGATGCCAGGTTTGGAGTGGAAGGGTTCCACAGTTGACACACCTAGTCGGGTTATTTTCTGAAGGCTCGATAATTGATCAAGAATGGGGTGTTTGATGTACATGGCTAATGTTCGGGACACCACCGTGGAGTATCCAATGATTGATTCAGTTCCAATATTATGAGAGTTTGCCAATGTGTTTCCTTCTAAAAGTCCTGGCAAGCAACCAGATCGTAATATTGATTTCTGCATTGATTTGGATCAAGGCACCCAACTTATATCTATCCCACCATACCATATGGCTCCTAAGGAATTGAAAAAGTTAAAGGAAAAGCTTGAGGATTTGTTAGCAAAAGGCTTTTTTAGGCCCTATGTATCTCCTTGGGGTGCCATAGTGTTAGTTGTGAAGAAGAAGAAGGATAGGACTATGCAGATGTGCATCGATTACTACCAATTGAACAAAGTCACTATCAAGAAAAAGTATCTTTTGCCTTGTATCGATGATTTGTTCAACCAGTTGCAGGGTGCTATGGGATTATCTAAGATCGACTTGTGGTCGGGTTACCATCAGTTGAAGATTCGGGACTCGGATGTCCAAAAGTCTGCATTCTGGACTAGGTATGGCCATTATGTGTTTATGGTGATGTCCTTCTGCTTGACTAATTGTGACGACCCAAAGGGTCATCACTTATTTTGTTAATCATTTCGAGCTTCTGAGGCCTTGAAAACCTCATTCTATGTTGCCTCGATTTACGTGCACAATCCGGGCATGTAGCCGGAAAGATTTTGTGATAGAAAATATGAATTCTATGAGAAATTTGGATAAAAATGATATTAATATTGATATGGTTGACTTCGGTCAACATTTTTGGTAAACGGATCCGCACCCGAGATTGGATGGTCCCGAGAGGTCCGTAGGAAAATATGGGACTTGGACATGCGTCCGGAGTCGAATTCCGAGGCCTAGAGCCCAAGTTATGAATTTTTCTATGAAATTGTTTTTGATGTAATTGTTAAAGGAAATGAATTAATTGACCTTGGTATTGGGCTCGTATTTTGGTTCCGACGCCCGGTACAAGTCTTAAATATTATATATGTGATTTCTGTAAAGTTTGGTGACATTCGGATGTCGTTTGAGATGTTTTGGACCTTGAGTCCCAAGTTTGAAAGTTTTGAAAACCAAAAGAATGAAAATCATGAATTTGAGGCTTGATTTGATGAAAACGAGGTGATATGGGCGATGTGATCGCACGAACAAGTTCATAATGTGTTTTTGAGGTTGTGTACATGTTTGGTTTGGAGCCCGGGGGCTCGGGTAAAGATTTGATAGGCCGTTGGATGAAATTCTGAATTTTTGCACTGCTGGTTTTTCACCCAGCTGTTGGCTTCGCAATTGCGAAGTATTTCTCGCAATTGCGAAGGGGACAGTGTAAGGCAAGGCTCGCAAATGCGAACCTTGATTGCAAATGCGAAGCCCCATTGACCCAGCCTTGTTCGCAAATGCGAACAACTGTTCGCATTTGCGAAAGTCCCTAGAGCCTGCCTATGTTCGCAAATGCGAACATCCCCCATACTGTCTTGGTTCGCAAATGCGAACCATTGTTCGCAAATGCGAACACTGCCTTATACAGCCTGTGTTCGCAAATGCGAACACCCCTTTGTCTGCCAATGATCGCAAATGCGAACAAATGTTCGCAAATGTGAACTTCCCAGCCTTAGCTTATTTTTCAAACTCCAGAAATTGGCCGGGGTTCGCAATTGCGAACCCATGTTCGCAAATGCGAACACAGAGGCTTGTAAAACACGATTTTCAGTCATTTCTTCACTTTTTACAAAACAAAAACACCCATTTGCGATTCTTCACGGATTCCTTCTTCATCAAAACAATTGTAAGTCACTTGTTACTTAATTCTTTCAATTCCTAACATCATTAAACATGTTTTTCATTAAAAATCAAAGGTTTTCATGGTAGAAATCTTGTTTTTGTTAGAAAATAGGGTTTTTCATAAATTGGGGAATTGGACCTCGAATTGAGGTCCGATTTTGAAACAAATCATATACATGAACTCGTGGGGGGATGGGTAACCGGATTTTGGTCCTAACCCCGAGTTCCGACCATGTGGGCCCGGGGTTGAAATTCACTTTTTCGGGCAGAATGTTGTAAAAGATGTATTTGGTCTTAAGAATTAGTTTGTTGAGTAGTATTGATGATTTTAAATCAATTGTGTATAGATACGAATGGATTGGAGCCAAAGTTGAAAGAAAAAGACATTTCCACGGATTGAATTGTTCATAAACAATCGAGGTAAGTGTTTGTTCTATCCTAGCTTGAGGGAATAGGATTATGTGTTATGTGTTATGTGATCGAGTGCGGTGTATGGGCTGTGGTGACGAGCATCCATACACCGGCGTCTAGTATGACCGTGAGTCGTTGGAAAATGATTATTTTGAGATATATTACAGATGAATTGATATTGTTCTCCCTTGTTGGGACTTGTTGTGAAGATAATTATTGATTGCCCTTGATGGGACGGTTTATGAATTACTGTTTCTTTCTTTGCCCTTAACTGTGATTGTTATTTGGGTGAGGAAGAGTGATAATGCACGAAGGGTGATGCCGTGCCATGTTTATTTATTTATGCACGAAGGTTAATGCCGTGCCATGTTTCATTGATTATGCACGAAGGATCATGCCGTGCCCTCTGTTATTGAACCATGTACGAAGGATCATGCCGTACTATGGATGTGAGGATGAGAGTAAAAGCACAAAGGGTGATGCCGTGTACTTTATTTGCTTATTTGGTGAGGATGAGAGTAAAAGCACGAAGGGTGATGCCGTGTACTTTATTTGCTTATTTGGTGAGGATGAGAGTAAAAGCACGAAGGGTGATGCCGTGCAACTGCTTTCTATTTCTTGAATTGACATTACTTGTGTTTACATTATACTTTGTTTTTCCTTGTGAATTTATTAACTGTGGTTAATTGTTGAATTCTTTGAGATATTCCTTATTGTGTTAATACCTGATTATTTCTTGTTATTCTGTGGTATACATATATATTGAATTGTACAGGTTTATGTGAGTGTCTGGTCCTAGGCTTGTCACTACTTCGCCGGGATAGGCCAGGCACTTACCAGCACATGGGGTCGGTTGTGCTGATATTACACTTCTGTGCGTTTTTGCACAGGTCCAGGTTACGATCAGGAGCAGCAACAGCAGTAAATCGATTGCGTGGGAGTTGATCATATTGAGACCGAGGTAGCTTGCAGACGTCCGCAGGGCCCGGCGTCTCTTTCTTTATTTATGTTATTAGTTGTAGTCTCTTTGTTCCGAGACAAACGGAATTATGTTATATTTCCTTCAGACTTTTATGTGTAGTATTCCATAGTAGTTCGTGAGTTGGTGACTCCACGTCTTGGGTAGAGGATTTCAGGTATGATTTTCATCTTGTAATTAGTTATTTCTATTTCGATAAAGTATTCCGCATTTATTTAATTAAAATTGTGTTAAAAACAGGATAGTATGAATACGGTGGCTTGCCTAGCTACCACGAGTAGGCGCCATCACGATCCCGATGTTGGGGGAAAATCCGGGTCGTGACAAGTTGGTATCGAGCTCTAGGTTACATAGGTCTCAGCACTCATGAACAAGCTTAGTAGAGTTTGATAGGTAGGTACGGAGACGTCTGTACTTGTCCTCCATAGTCTATTGAGTTAGGAAAGAGTCTCTCATTTGTTCTTTCTTGTCGTGCGACTTGTTCCTCAATTACTGATTGAATTTCTATTCTGTCCTTTCGCAGATGGTGAGGACACGTGCTTCTTCATCTGCTGATCAGCAGCCTGAGCCCCAGGCAACTCCCGTGAGGGGTCGGGGCCAAGGCCGTATCGGAGGCCATGGTAGGGGTAGAGCTCAGCCCCAGGAAGCTATTCCAGAGGTGGAGCCTCATGTTGAGATTGGTGAGGAGGTTCCAGTCCCAACAGCTCCAGTGGGCCCAGTTCAGGTCCCAGGGGAGGTCTTATATTTACCCCGGATCTCCGGGATGCTTTGGTTAGAATAGCGGGATTCATGGATAGCATTGCCAGAGCGGGTTTATTATCAGTTGCCCCAGCCACTTCTCAGGCTGGAGGAGGGGCCCAGACTCCTATTGCTCATACTCCGGAGCCGGTAGCTCCTCAGCCTCAGGCACCAGTAATTCAGCCAGCTGTGGCCACTCAGTCAGGTACCACAGCTCATGCCAGTGATGGAGCGGCCATGACTTCCGATTCGTTATGGAGACTTGATCGGTTCTCCAAGTTATTTACCACTACATTCAGTGGAGCCACATCAGAGGATCCTCAGGACTTCTTATTCAGTTGCTATGAGATTCTCAAGACTATGGGGATCGTGGAGTCAAATGGAGTTGACTTCTATACATTGAGGCTTGCAGGATCCGCCAAGACTTGGTGGAGAGATTATTGCTTGACTCGACCAGCAGGGTCCCCAGCTTTATCATGGGATCGGTTTGCGGAACTATTTATGGAGAAGTTTCTCCCTGCTACTCAGCGGGATGTACTTCGGAGGCAGTTTGAGCGCCTCCATCAGGGCACTATGACAGTTACACAGTATGAGAGGAGATTTATCGACTTGGCTCGTCATGCAGTGGTGATACTTCCCACGGAGCGGGAGAGGGTCCGCAGATTTATAGATGGGCTTAATCAGCCGATTAGACTCCAGATGGCTATGGGCGTGGGGAGTGACATATCATTTCGGGAGGCGGCCAATGCGAGCACGCAGAGTTGAGATGGCTCTTGCTAGGGGAGGCGGTTAATCTTCGGATAAGAGGCCTCGTCATTCGAGCGGTTTGGTGGTTCTTCCTCTGGTGGCAGAAAATCCTTTGATAGAGGCCAGTCCTCCAGGCCTTTTCATTCCGCCCTTCAGGCTTCACAGGGTGGACCAGGTGATCGCGGTTTTCGGGGGCATTATTCAGACCAGCCTACTATTAATGCTCAGCCTCTTCAGAGTGTTCGTGGAGGCCATTCAGGTCGTCAGGGCCAGCAGCCCTATCAGTCTAAGAGTTGCTACGGTTGTGGTGACCCAGGTCATTTTATCAGGAATTGCCCTCTAGCAGCGGGCAACTCTCAGCAGCGAGGTCCTCGTCCTATGATTCAGGCCCCAGCTGACCCTCAGCCTGCCCAGCCAGCCAGAGGCGGGGGTAGATATTATAGAGGTGGAGGTCGAGACCGTAGAGGTGGAGACCGTCCAGCCGGAGGTAGAGGTCAGCCAGTTGATGGTCGTCCTAGAGACGCAGCTCAGAGGGGAGGTGCAGATCCCCGATTCTATGCTTTACCAGCCAGGCCAGAGGCAGAGGCATCAGATGCTATGATTACAGGTACTATTCTTGTGTGTGGCAGAGGTGCTTCAGTATTATTTGACCCTGGATCTACATATTCCTATGTGTCTTCCTACTTTGCACCGTATTTGGCCGTGCCCAGCTATGCTCTGGATATTCCAGTTTATGTGGCTACACCAGTGGGTGACTCCATTGTAGTCGATCGGGTGCATCGTTCGTGCGTAGTTATATTTGGGGGTCTTGAGACCCGTGTTGATCCGTTGCTTTTGGACATGGTAGATTTTGATGTCATATTGGGGATGGACTGGTTGTCCCCATATCATGCTATTCTTGATTGCCATGCTAAGACGGTGACCTTAGCCTTGCCAGAATCACCCCGACTAGAGTGGAAAGGTACCTCAAGCCACTCCGTTCGCACTGTTATTTCTTATGTTAAGGCTCGACGCAGGGTCGAGAAGGGGTGTCTAGCTTATCTGGCTTATGTTCGTGATTCCAGCGCAGAGGTTCCTTCCATTGAGTCGGTCCCTATTGCACGAGAGTTTCCTGAAGTTTTTACTTCAGACCTGTCGGGCATACCACCCGACAGGGATATTGATTTCTGTATTGATCTGGCACCGGGCACTCAGCCCGTCTCTATTCCACCCTATCGTATGGCCCCGCCGAAGCTAAAAGAGTTGAAAGATCAGTTGCAGGACCTTCTTGAGAAGGGCTTTATCAGGCCCAGTGTTTCCCCCTGGGGAGCACCTGTATTATTTGTAAAGAAGAAGGATGGCTCGATGCGGATGTGTATTGATTACCGGCAGTTAAACAAGGTGACTATCAAAAATAAATATCCACTGCCGAGGATTGATGATTTGTTTGACCAGCTCCAGGGAGCGAGGGTATTCTCTAAGATAGACTTGAGGTCGGGCTACCATCAGCTGAAGATCAGGGCGGCTGACATTCCTAAAACAACCTTTCGCTCTAGATATGGGCATTATGAGTTCTTGGTCATGTCCTTCGGGTTGACCAATGCCCCAGCAGCATTCATGGAGTTGATGAATCGGGTATTCAGGCCTTACTTAGATTTGTTCGTGATAGTCTTCATAGATGACATCCTGGTGTACTCCCGCAGCCAGGAAGAGCACGAGCAGCACCTCAGAGTGGTTCTTCAGACTCTGAAAGATAACCGGCTATATGCCAAATTTTCTAAATGTGAGTTCTGGCTGAGTTCGGTAGCATTTCTGGGTCACATTGTATCAGTGGAAGGTATTCAGGTAGACCCAAAGAAGATTGAGGCAGTCCAAGAAGATTTCGGCGTCCTTTCGGAACATTCGGCTATTTTCTTGGGATTAGCAGGTTACTACCGTCGTTTTGTAGAGGGGTTTTCTTCTATTGCAGCCCCGATGACCAGGTTGACCCAGAAGGGTGTTCAGTTTCGGTGGTCGGAGGAGTGTGAGGCGAGCTTTCAGAAGCTCAAGACAGCCTTGACCACCGCACCAGTGTTGATACTACCTATAGGTGCAGGGCCTTATACAGTTTATTGTGACGCATCTCGTACAGGGCTTGGAGCGGTATTGATGCAGGATGGTAAGGTTATCGCTTATGCTTCGAGGCAGTTAAAGATACATGAGAAGAATTATCCAGTTCATGATCTTGAGTTAGCAGCAGTGGTTCATGCCTTAAAGATCTGGAGGCATTATCTATATGGTGTGACATGTGAGGTGTACATTGATCACAAAAGCCTACAGTACTTGTTCAAGCAGAAGGAGTTGAATCTACGACAGCGGAGATGGTTAGAGTTGCTAAAAGACTATGATGTTACTATCTTATATCACCCAGGTAAGGCCAATGTGGTGGCCGATGCTTTGAGTAGAAAGTATACCAGCATGGGTAGTCTTGCATACATTCCGGTCAGTCAGAGACCATTAGCTCTAGATGTCCAGGCCTTAGCCAACCGGTTCGTGAGATTAGACATTTCTGAGCCTAGCAGGGTGTTAGCCTGCACAATCGCTCGTTCTTCGTTATTAGAGCATATCCGTGAGAGGCAATTTGATGATCCTCATTTGAGTGAGTTGAGAGATACAGTACAGCGGGGAGGTGCCACACAGGTAAACCTAGATGATGATGGGGTATTGAAATTGCAGGGTCGAGTTTGTGTGCCCAATGTCGAAGGGATTAGGGAGTTGATCTTAGCAGAGGCCTACAGTTTGCGGTATTCTATTCACCCAGGTGCCGCGAAGATGTACCAGGACTTACGGCAACACTATTGGTGGCGCAGAATGAAGAAAGATATCGTTGCGTATGTCGCTCGGTATCTAAATTGTCAGCAGGTGAAATATGAGCACCAGAGACCTGGTGGTGTATTCCAGAAGATTGAAATTCCCGAGTGGAAATGGGAGCGGATCACTATGGACTTTGTTACTGGACTTCCTTTGATTCGGAGGAAATTTGATGTTGTTTGGGTCATTATTGATAGGCTGACCAAATCAGCACACTTTATTCCAGTATCTGTCTCCTACTCGTCGGAGAGGTTAGCGGAGGTTTACATTAGGGAGATTGTTCGTCTCCATGGGGTGCCAGTTATCTATTATCTCCGATCGGGATACTCAGTTTACCTCACGGTTCTGGAGAGCGGTCCAGTAGGAGTTAGGCACCCAGGTTCAGCTGAGTATAGCTTTTCATCCTCAGACAGATGGTCAGTCCGAGAGGACTATTTAGATTCTAGAGGACATGCTTCGAGCATGTGTCATTGATTTCGGAGGCTCGTGGGATCAGTTTCTACCATTAGCAGAGTTCGCCTACAATAACAGTTACCAATCTAGCATCCAGATGGCTCCGTATGAGGCGTTGTATGGTAGGCGATGTCGATCACCGGTTGGATGGTTTGAACCGGGAGAGGCTCGGTTGTTGGGTACAGACTTAGTTCAGGAGGCCTTGGATAAGGTCAAGACTATTCAGGAGAGATTGCGTTCAGCTCAGTCCAGGCAGAAGACTTATGCGGATCGTAAGGTTCGAGATGTAGATTTCAAGGTTGGTGAACGAGTATTGCTCCGAGTGTCGCCTATGAAGGGCGTGATGAGGTTCGGGAAGAAGGGCAAGCTCAGTCCTAGGTATATTGGCCCATTTGAGATTCTAGACAGAGTGGGAGGGGTGGCTTACGATTAGCTTTGCCGCCTAGCTTATCAGCCGTGCATCCAGTTTTTCACGTATCTATGCTTCGGAGATACCACGGCGATCCCACACATGTGTTAGACTTCAGTACTGTCCAATTGGACAATGATCTATCATACGAGGAGGAGCCGGTGGCTATTCTAGACCGGCGGGTTCGACAGTTGAGGTCGAAGAGTTATCCTTCTGTGCGTGTTCAGTGGAGAGGTCAGCCTCCTGAGGCATCGACCTAGGAGTCCGAGTCTGATATGCGGAGCCGCTACCCACACTTGTTTCCTGACTCAGGTACTTCTTTCTTTTGTCCGTTCGAGGACCAACGGTTGTTTTAGAGGTGGAAATTGTGACGACCCAAAGGGTCATCACTTATTTTATTAATCATTTCGAGCTTCTGAGGCCTTGAAAACCTCATTCCATGTTGCCTCGATTTACGTGCACAATCCGGGCATGTAGCCGGAAAGATTTTGTGATAGAAAATATGAATTCTATGAGAAATTTGGATAAAAATGATATTAATATTGATATGGTTGACTTCGGTCAACATTTTTGGTAAACGGATCCGGACCCGAGATTGGATGGTCCCGAGAGGTCCGTAGGAAAATATGGGACTTGGACATGCGTCCGGAGTCGAATTCGAGGCCTAGAGCCCAAGTTATGAATTTTTCTATGAAATTGTTTTTGATGTAATTGTTAAAGGAAATGAATTAATTGACCTTGGTATCGGGCTCGTATTTTGGTTCCGACGCCCGGTACAAGTCTTAAATATTATATATGTGATTTCTGTAAAGTTTGGTGACATTCGGATGTCCTTTGAGATGTTTTGGACCTTGAGTCCCAAGTTTGAAAGTTTTGAAAACCAAAAGTATGAAAATCATGAATTTGAGGCTTGATTTGATGAAAAAAAAGGTGATATGGGCGATGTGATCGCACGAACAAGTTCATAATGTGTTTTTGAGGTTGTGTACATGTTTGGTTTGGAGCCCGGGGGCTCGGGTAAAGATTTGATAGGCCGTTGGATGAAATTCTGAATTTTTGCACTGCTGGTTTTTCACCCAGAGTTGTTGGCTTCGCAATTGCGAAGTATTTCTTGCAATTGCAAAGGGGACAGTGTAAGGCAAGGCTCGCAAATGCGAACCTTGATCGCAAATGCAAAGCCCCATTGACCCAGCCTTGTTCGCAAATGCGAACAACTGTTCGCATTTGCGAAAGTCCCCAGAGCCTGCCTATGTTCGCAAATGCAAACAAATGTTCGCAAATGCGAACATTCCCCATACTGTCTTGGTTCGCAAATGCGAACCATTGTTCGCAAATGCGAACACTTCCTTATACAGCCTGTGTTCGCAAGTGCGAACATTAGTTCGCAAATGCGAACACCCCTTTGTCTGCCAGTGATCGCAAATGCGAACAAATGTTCGCAAATGCGAACTTCCCGACCTTAGCTTATTTTTCAAACTCCAGAAATTGGTCGGGGTTCGCAATTGCGAACCCATGTTCGCAAATGCGAACACAGAGAGACCTGTAAAACACGATTTTCAGTCATTTCTTCACTTTTTACAAAACAAAAACACCCATTTGCGATTCTTCACGGATTCCTTCTTCATCAAAACAATTGTAAGTCACTTTTTACTTAATTCTTTCAATTCCTAACATCATTAAACATGTTTTTCATCAAAAATCAAAGGTTTTCATGGTACAATTCTTGTTTTTGTTAGAAAATAGGGTTTTTCATAAATTGGGGAATTGGACCTCGAATTGAGGTCCGATTTTGAAACAAATCACATACATGAACTCGTGGGGGATGGGTAACCGAATTTTGGTCCTAACCCCGAATTCCGACCATGTGGGCCCGGGGTTGAAATTCACTATTTCGGGCAGAATGTTGTTAAAGATGTATTTGGTCTTAAGAATTAGTTTGTTGAGTAGTATTGATGATTTTAAATCAATTGTGTATAGATACGATTGGATTGGAGCCAAAGTTGAAAGAAAAAGACATTTCCACGGATTGAATTGTTCATAAACACTCGAGGTAAGTGTTTGTTCTATCCTAGCTTGAGGGAATAGGATTATGTGTTATGTGTTATGTGATCGAGTGTGGTGTATGGGCTGTGGTGACGAGCATCCATACACTGGCGTCTAGTATGACCGTGAGTCGTTGGAAAATGATTATTTTGAGATATATTACAGATGAATTGTTATTGTTCTCCCTTATTGGGACTTGTTGTGAAGATAATTATTGATTGCCCTTGATGGGACGGTTTATGAATTACTGTTTCTTTCTTTGCCCTTAACCGTGATTGTTATTTGGGTGAGGAAGAGTGATAATGCACGAAGGGTGATGCCGTGCCATGTTTATTTATTTATGCACGAAGGTTAATGCCGTGCCATGTTTATTTATTGATTATGCACGAAGGATCATGCCGTGCCCTGTTATTGAACCATGTACGAAGGATCATGCCGTACTATGGATGTGAGGATGAGAGTAAAAGCACGAAGGGTGATGCCGTGTACTTTATTTGCTTATTTGGTGAGGATGAGAGTAAAAGCACGAAGGGCGATGCCGTGTACTTTATTTGCTTATTTGGTGAGGATGAGAGTAAAAGCACGAAGGGTGATGCCGTGCAACTGCTTGCTATTTCTTGAATTGACATTACTTGTGTTTACATTATACTTTGTTTTTCCTTGTGAATTTATTAACTGTGGTTAATTGTTGAATTCTTTGAGATATTCCTTATTGTGTTAATACCTGATTATTTCTTGTTATTCTGTGGTATACATATATATTGAATTGTACAGGTTTATGTGAGTGTCTGGTCCTAGGCTTGTCACCACTTCGCCGGGATAGGCCAGGCACTTACCAGCACATGGGGTCGGTTGTGCTGATATTACACTCCTGTGCGTTTTGGCACAGGTCCAGGTTACGATCAGGATCAGCAGTAGCAGTAAATCGATTGCATGGGAGTTGATCATATTGAGACCGAGGTAGCTTGCAGACGTTCGCAGGCCCGGCGTGTCTCTCTTTATTTATGTCATTAGCTGTAGTCTCTTTGTTTCGAGACAAACAGAATTATGTTATATTTCCTTCGGACTTTTATGTGTAGTATTCCATAGTAGTTCGTGAGTTGGTGACTCCACGTCTTGGGTAGAGGATTTCAGGTATGATTTTCATCTTGTAATTAGTTATTTCTATTTCGATAAAGTATTCCGCATTTATTTAATTAAAAGTGTGTTAAAAACAAGATAGTATGAATACAGTGGCTTGCCTAGCTACCACGAGTAGGCGCCATCACGATCCCGATGTTGGGGGAAAATCTGGGTCGTGACACTAATGCACCGACGACATTCACCAACTTGATGAGTGGGGTGTTCAGGCCTTATAATTGATTATTTTAATATCGTCTTCATTGAAGACATCTTGGTATACTCATGTAGCGTTGGGAGCACGAGAACCATCTGAGAGTAGTGCTTCAAACCTTGCGAGAGCAGAAGCTACATGCTAAGTTCTCCAAGTGTGAGTTTTACTAGATTCAATGGCATTCTTGGGACATATTGTGTTAGGAAAGGGTATTAATGTAGATCCAAAGAATATTGAGGTAGTTCAGAGTTGGCCATGCCCTACTTCAGTAACCGAGATCAGAAGATTCCTGGGGTTAGAAGGTTATTATAGACGATCCATGCAGGGCTTTGATCTATTGCATTACCTCTTTCTAGATTAACCTAGAAGGGTGCTCTTTTCCATTGGTCAGATGATTATGAGGCGAGCTTCCAAAAGCTCAAGACAGCCTTTACTACAATGCCAGTTCTTGTGTTACCTTCGGTTTAGGAATGTATAATGTATATTATAACACTTTGTGCGTTGGCTTGGGCTATGTATTGATACATGAGGGATGATTTATCGCATATGCCTCTTGTCAGCTTGAGATTCATGAGAAAAATTGTCCTATGCACGATTTGGAGTTGGCAGCGATTGTTCATGATCTTATGATATGGAGGCACTACCTGTATGGGCGTCATACGAGATTTGTACTGATCATCTTAGCTTGTAGCATTTGTTCAAGCAGAGGGATCTTAATTTGAGGCAGAGAGGTGGCTTGAGTTACTAAAGGATTATAGAATCACCATTCTTTATCTCCCGGCGAGGTGAACGTGGTCGTGGATGCCTTAAGCAGGAAGGCAACGAGTATGGGTAGTTTGGCTTTCATTCTAGAAGAGGAGAGGCCACTAGCTTAGGACATTCAGTCTTTGGCTAACAGATTAGTGAGGTTGGACATTTTGGATCCCAACTGGGTTCTTGGGTGTATGGTTGCTCAGTCTTCATTATTGGGGGAGATGAAGTTCGGCAGTTCGATGATCCACATTTGGCAATTATCAGAGAGACAATGCTACATGGAGGTGCCAAGGAGGTTTCTATTGATGTGGATGGTGTTTTGCAGCTCCAAGATCGTCTATGTGTTTCTAATGTTGATGGTTTGAGGGAGAGGATACTAGAAGAGGTACACAGTACACGGTATTCCATCCACCCGGGAGCTACGAAGATGTATCATGACTTGAGGCAGCATTATTGGTGGCAGAGGATGAAGAAAGACATAGTGGAGTATGTGGCTAGGTGTTTGAATTACCAGTAGGTCAAGTATGATCATCAAAGGCCAGGTGGCCTACCTTAGTAGATGCGTATACCAAAGTGCAAGTGACAGAGCATTACCATGGATTTCGAAGTTGGGTTGCCGCGGACCTTGCAGAAGTTTGATTCGGTATGGGTCATCGTTGATTGGTTGACCAAGTTGGCTCATTTTATTCCAATGGAAACTACTTATATAGCAGAGAGGTATACTCCGACTTACATTCGAGAGATAGTCCGGTTGCACGGTGTGCCTATTTCCATTATATCACACAGAGGCCCTCTGTTCACTTCCCACTTCTAGAGAGCTGTTCATAGTAAGTTGGGACCCACATAGATCTTAGCACAACGTTCCATCCTCAGACTGACGGAAAATTTGATCGGACAATTTACATTGTGGAGGACATGCTTAGAGCCTGTATGATTGACTTTGAGGGGCAGTGGGACCAGTTCTTGCCCTTGGCGGAGTTTACGTACAACACCATCTACCAGTCCAACATCGAGGTGGTCCCATTTGAGGCTTTGTATGGTCGATGGTATCGTTCTTCTATCGGGTGGTTTGATCTAGGTGAGGCTAAGTTATACGATATAGATTTGGTACAAGATACCCTGGACAAGGTGAAGTTGATTTAGGAATGGCTTCACACGTCTCAGTCCAAAGAGAAGGACTATGTAGATTAAAAGGCGCGTGATGTATCATTCATGGTTGGCGAGAAAGTTCTCTTAAAAGTCTTGCCAATGAAGGGTATTGTGAGGTTCGGGAAGAAGGGAAAGTGGAGCCCAAGGTTTATTGGCCCCTTTGAGGTTTTGAGACTAGTTGTGGAGGTTGCCTATGAGCTTGCTGTACCTGCCAGCTTATTGGCAGCTCATCCCGTTTTTCATTTATCGATTCTTTGGAAGTATGATGCCGACCTATCCCATGTGTTAAACTTCAGTACTCTATAGCTGGATGAGAGTTTGGGCTATGAGGAAGAGCCAGTTGCAATCATTGATTTACAGGGTTTCCAATTGAGGTCCAAGAGGATTTCCACGGTGAGGGTCCAATGGAGGGGCCAACCAATCAAAGAGGCGACCTGGGAGTCCGAGGAGAACAAGCGGATCAGATACCCCCATTTATTCAGCACTTTAGGTACTTTCCTATGCCCGTTCGAAGATGAACCTTTGTGTGAGCATGTGATTTTTGCCCAAAGAATTTTTATTCCAAAAGATTCAAATAAAATGATTTCTTCATTATTTTACCATTTCTTTTGTTGTTGAGAATTTTTATTGAAATTGGTGTTAATTATTGTATTTAATTCAGATTAAAAAATAAATATCAAAATATACACATACATTAGGGGGTTTAATTCTACAAATTTAGTAGTACTTCATTTTAAAGAAACATCAAAAGAAAAATAACATTTTTGTACTTTAATTGAAACTACCATAAAAATAGAAATACAATCAAAAAACTAAATACAAAATACAAAAGTAAAATAAAATACAGAAAATAATAATACAAAAATACAAGTGAAACTAAATACAAAATTTAACAAACACAAAAGAAAGGGAGAATTGCTAATTGGGCCATTTAATTACCCAAATTAGAGGTAAATCACCCAGGCCCAAAAGAAGTCATACCCGGTCTGCCCATTATATACCAAGATGACATCGTTTAAAGCATAAACGATATGGACCAATGAAATGCTTTGATCCAACTGTTACGATACATGGACCCTGAACAATTCAAACGACGTCGTGTTAAGAAGTTAATCTAGATTGTTCATTCATTTGATCTAACAGATATGGTCATGTCTTTATTAAAACACAAACGGCACCATTTTAAATGTAATAAATCTGAGCCATTGGTTCATGTGATCTAACGGTCTCATATCATTGATCGGTTTTAATATACAAAAAATGTTACACCCTTTCATTTCACACCTTTCCCCGTCATTATCCAAACCCTAGCCGCCCCTCCGTTCTCTCCCACAGCCCGCCGGAACCCTACCGGTGCGAAACACCATCTAAGCCAATCCCTCTGGCATTAACACCGTCTGATCATCTCAACCTCCCATTTCACCCTCTCTGCTTCTTTTTCCTCAAATCAGCCTTTTTCCTCTCAAATAATCAAATGAACATCATCGGAACCCTAGTTCCTGCAAATAGCTGTTCACCCAAAACAAGCCAAAATAATATTAGAATCACTCATTAACACTCATAACCCAAATCTTAAACCCTTGAGTCCAAAAGATCACTGAAAAACCAAAAACGATGAAGAGAAGTCTACCGGCATTTAAAAATTCGAAGAAAAGACCATACAAGGCCCCTGGACGACCAGATGTTGTTTCTTTAAAGAGAAAATAAGGAAAAGAAAAGCAGAAAAGATGATGAAAATGATAAGTATTTCATTCTTCTTTCTTTTTGATTTTTTCTTTCTATTTTTTGTATGAACGTGTGCTTTCCATCTCTGATTCTTGATCTTTTTTAGACCGTTTGATTCATCTAAAATTGATATTGTTTTGAAGAATAAAAGATAATAAATAAATTTTCAACGTTATTTATGTGTTGACTTTTGATATTAATTAGGGTTTAACAAGAATTAAATGTTTGATTAGTTTACAGAAATTTTAGATTTTTATCATTGATTTCGATTTCGGATTTCTATTGATAAAT
Organism: Nicotiana noctiflora; assembly: GCA_032618575.1. Lineage (NCBI taxonomy): Eukaryota > Viridiplantae > Streptophyta > Magnoliopsida > Solanales > Solanaceae > Nicotiana > Nicotiana noctiflora. The sequence goes on along the minus strand of JASVEL010011864.1, from coordinate 94,654 downwards.
CTAAACTAATAATTTGTAGTTGTGATTTTCAGTAGATATGGTTGTATTAGTTTAGTGTCTGAATTTGTCAAATAAATAATTAGTATTTGATACTTAGTAGGGTTATTGGTTATAATTGATTACCTCTTTTGTTAGATAATTCTAAAACTAGAGGAAGGTTAATTTCGTAATATTGGTTAAAATCCAAGGGATAAAGGGTTAAAAAGCAGTAAGGGTAAAGGGTAAATAGGATTTGGTTTTAGGGGTGATTTGGGAATGCAAAAATGGTCATATTGCAACAAAGCTTAGGAGGTGGGGTTAATATGGTCAATGTAAAGGGTAAGGCAGTAAAATATCAGTTAGAGGTAGAGGTAAAAGGGTAAAAGCAATGTAACAGAACATTCTAGATGGGAAAAAAGGGAAATTCAGTATTAATAAGGGGTTAGAATCGATTAGATAACAAAATAACAAGGGTTTAATTGAAATAATAGAGGGGATTATTAATAAAATTCAAAATTCAAAATTCAAAACTCCCTCTCTTTTGTTTTATAAATAGGCCTCACTTGGCCTCCTTGAACAAGTTTTTTTTAAAAAAAAAAATCTGAGACCTACTTAACAATCTTTTCTTTCTCGATCTAAATTCTCACCAATCTCCATTTCATAACTCAAAAAATATAAAAAAGCAGTTAAAACTTCTACTGTTACATTGATTTCTGAGGGTAATCTGAAAGTTCTATTTATCTGGTTGATAATTGCGATGGAAATTTGAACAATCTCTCTCAAGTGTTGGTTTTCTGGTGATTTGTTATTCCTGTTGGTTTGATCTACTGTTTGCTGGGCTTAATTCTACGGGTGTTGAAGCTGTGATCACTTTGTTGATTAACTGCCATTGCTGATCATGTTTTCTATTGATTCAAGTAGATTCATATTCATTTTCCTCTTATTTCAGGTATACATTTGAATTCCTCGGTATAGCCACAAACTGAAGTGAAGTGCAGTAATGTAGATCTATATTCATGTGGATTGTTTTGTTGATATTGATAACTGTTTGTAACATTGAATTTGTTTAAGTCCTCTTCACTAGAATTATACTGAACTAGACAATATACAATTTAGGATTACTCATAAGTTGAACTATTTTTTGATTTGTAATAAACTACGGATTGTGAGAAGTGTAAATCAGTGATTAGTATAATTAGTTAATTTCCTAGTTTGGTTCAATTCAATTTTGAAATAAACGGTAATGCTAAGATGAAAACAGTAACTTAGGTTTTAGTTTAATGCATTTCAATTTATTGATATGTTGAAGTGTGGTACTTTAACTGTTGAAAGTGCAAACATGAAAACTGGCATGATTTGATTATGATCTCCTACGATAGTTTTCTCAAGGCTAAATGTCAAAGGGTATATCCGTCAGTTTTATTGTAACATTTTCTCAATACTGTTAAGTCGCTTTAGTTCATTGATTCGATTCTAAATTTAAAATAAGTATATCAAACTTTTAGAATTGCACACAATTTAAATATTTTATGTAGTTTTGAATTAGAGACAAGTAGAGCTGTCAAAATGGGCTAGCCCAGCCCAACCCAGCCCAAGTCTCGTGAGCTTTTAAATTTGATGGGCTAGGACGGGCTGGCCCTTCATCTATATGGGCCTTAAAATGGCTAGCCCAGCCCAGCCCTGCCCTAAGAGGGCTGCAGCCTAGGGCGGGCCGGCCCTTCAGTATTTTGAGAAAAAATTATTTCTCCAAATCTTTAGATATTTTTTCGTGACATAATCTCTTAATCATATGAATAACTTTTGTTTATTTAGAGTGTACAAGAATCTTTATATTTGACAAGGAATCTCGTAATTTGAAATGTAAATTTTCTTTATCTCTAGCTCTTCTTTTTTTAATGTTACATAAATATTTTTTTTAGTACTTTTCTTTCACTTCCTTAGGTTTCAGGAATTGTTTAAATAAGTTTATACATTAAGCTTTTTTAATTTAGGTTTAACATTATTTGTTGATTTCATTATTATAGCCCATAAAATTTTAATATTCATCAAATTATTTAGTGTTGTCAATTTTCTTTGGGTATTAAAACTTGACCTTTTTCTATGCTGAATAGAAATTTAATAATTAATATTATATTAAAGTAACCTAATTGATCATTGGCCACTTAAAGTAATATTTTCTTTTGGAAAAAAAAATTATTGACTTAAAGCTTTCCTAATTCGTTGTTAATGAAGCAAAAGAATAACTAATCTCGTCATACTATATGCATATCCAAAATATAATTCTAGTTGATATGCTATGGTAGATGAGCAATCTAAGGTTGAAAAATGGGGATTATAGTTAATAATTTTTTAGTTTTTACATTTTAAAAGTATTTCAATTTGAATTTAATTAATTTTTGGCCCATGGGCCAGCCCAGGCCCAGCCTCAATCAAGCCCCAAGGGCCAGAAAGCTGACTTGGGCCGGGCTTAAAAGCCTCAATTTTAAATGGGCTAAAAAAATTCTAACCCAGCCCTACCCAAATAGTGGGCTGGGTTAGGATGGCCTCACGGGCCAAGCCCATTTTGACGGCTCTAGAAACAAGTGTGGGTTTACGAGTGGGCCATGCTTAAAAGCCCTGTGAATGAATGGAGCTTGGGCTTAATCTTATTTGCTTTAAGCCCATACATGAGATAGGCTTCTTTGAAAGGCAGATATGAATCTGTATAGGGCCTGTTTTAAGGCCCCAACATTTGTAACTCAGAAAAACACCTTTATTAACATAACAATTAGGCAAATAATAAATAATTAGGATCTTTTCTTTATTATTCGAGATAAATCGAATAGAAAAGCATAGCTTAATTTAGATTGGACCTTGAAGTATTTTGAGATGAGCCTCGCCAAACGAAAAATACAAAACTGCGGGGCACTTAATAATGACTTATAAAATGTTATAAACTGGAAGTACTGTTTAGTTAATTCCATAGTCTTTCTCAAAGTTAATCAGCGCGTAGATGCTTTAGGCATGATTATCGATAATATTATCTTCCTAATACAGGTGTGCATTTCATGCAACCCAAATCTAAATCTTAAAGAAGTCAAAAAGGTGTTGAAAGTCACGGGCGTACTGGTACTATGTCATTCGAGATGCATTTTCACGATGCTGCAATTCCTATAAAAATAAACAATAAATACAACAAAAGCGGATTATTAATAAAAAGCACATAAAATGAAACATATATAGAAATTAGATAAAAGCAAGTACAACAGTTGAGCGACCGTACAAGAACCACGAAATTCGGGAGTGCCTAATACCTTCTCCCGGATTAACATAATTCCTTATCTGGATTTCTGGTTCACGGACTGTTAACACAGTCATATTTCCTCGGTTCGGGATTCAATCAGTGACTTGAGACACCATTAATCTCCCAAGTGACAACTTTGAAATTAAATAAATAAATCCCATTTCGAGTGTCCTTTAATTGAAAAAACTTCTTCCTTTATAATATCCCTTCCCAGGGTGTAGTATTGGCGGTAAAAAAGGAGGTGTGACAGTTCTGGCTACTCTGCTGGGGATAAGAAACTCAGAACTTCGGTTCAAGGTTTAAGAATTCGAGGTCGGAATAAGTGCTGTATTTGTTTATATCTGATTTCCCTATATGTTCATGATTAATGTTCTAAATGTTTACCACTTTGATATTATTTGAATTGTATATAAATTGTGCCGAAAATCGTTCTTTTCTTACCTACGGGGATGTGCTTACTGGTTGAGACTCCCATTCTGTTAGTGTCATACCCAAAATAAGAAAAGAGGCCGGACAAGTTACTAAGTCGGACAATCTCATGGTTCCTCAGTACATAACCCCCTCCTCGACTCGAGTCATCTGCTCAGGTACACAGTCTAAAAATAACAAGGTTTTGAACCTAGAAATAGGGACATTTATTTGTATCATATATGACTTAGGGGACTCAACACAGGGGATGGGTCCGTCAAGGACATGTTACCCAAATATAAAAAAACCATCATGATTATGTGTTGCATTTATTTTTCTCGGGCCATCATGCTAACCGGTTAGGTAAAAAAGAGAATTGAGAGAAAAGAAAAGAGAAAATAACGATTGTTGAATTTAAAAGAAAAAATCGATATTCAAACACTGTCGAAATTCTATCAAAATTTTGTGAAGGGATTTACAAATAAAAAAGTTGATGATTTTTAGTAATTTGTTTTTGGGTTATGGAAATAACAAAATATAAAAAAATTCTTGTTATTTTATTTTGTCTTCAAAAGATAAAAAAAAATATACAATTAGACTTGCCAATGAAAATTGAAAATTTTGTCTTCAAAAGAATAGTTTGGATGTTCAATTTTGCCAAAAATGAAAAAAATGGTTTGACTAAATATAATTTGACCGAACTACGCCGGTTTGATTCTCGTCTTTCAGGGCGTGATACGTAGGGAAACCTTAACGGGTCCAACCACCTCTTTTGTGTAAATAACCAAAAAGGTCAAATTTAGTCATAAACCAAGTGATGTCGTTTTGTCTAAAATAGCCAAATGTCTCGAAAGGGTGCCGGAAGGTTGTTTGTGCAAAAATGGCCACTTTTGAATTGTTTCCCCAAATTAGCGGGCATAGCCTTGAAATCTTCAATTGGATGCTGAAGGGCCGTATTTGCTAAAATGGGCTTTATTTTTTTCTTTTTGAAAATAAAATTGTGAAAAAAATATATATTGTCTTTTTCTTTTAGGGTCATAATAAGTGATTAAATCATCGTAATAAAAGTGCAGGATAAACACGATTCAAAATGAACCTTTTTCAATCATGAATGAAATTCCATTGGAGTTACGTCTATGGTGTACTGATCTGGGTAAAGATGGACAGGACGAAGTCAAGAAATATTTGAAAGGTCTTATTGGATTACTTGATATTGTGCCTCGAGGAGATATCATCAGAGCCTTAGTTACTTGTTGGGATCCGGCACACAACGTGATTTATTTCTCGGTCTTCGAACTTGCTCCAACATTAGAAGAAGTTGCAAATTACATTGGGAAAGATGAGGTTCCCCTAAAGAACAAATATCCAGCTGCTCCAAGAGCTGTTACTGCACATAGATTTCTAGATTCCTTGAAAATAACTCGGAGTGTTCATAATGAAGATTTGGCGAATGTCTTTTGTACTATGAATTTCATATATCATAGATATGGTCATATCGGAGGCTTTAACAACATGGGAAAAAAGATCCGGAGCAAAGCAAATCGTGCAAAATGGGAGGACCATAGACGTTTTGCTTTCATGGTAGCCTTTTGGGTTTGATAGTGTTTCCAAGGAAAGATGGGAACATTGATATAAGAATTGTCAGTGCTCTCCTCACTCAAGATAATAGTACTTTGGCACCTATGGTGTTAGCTGATGTCTTTCGTGCCCCTACAGCTTTTAAAGCTGGAGTAGATTTCTTCGAGGGATGCAATTTGTTATTGCAAATGTGGATGATCGAGCACTTGTGCCATCGTCCTCAATTTTGAGCTACTAGTCTTCAGAAAAAACATGCATAGAAGAATTTTACACGAGGATAAAAGAGGTCAATTTGCCAGAAGTATTTAAGGGTTGGGCAACATACTTGCATCTCTTACTGCAAGTTAAATAGAATGGACATTCGGGTGGCTACCTGTTAATGAAATCATATACATGCCGGCAGAGGGGTCGCATTTTCTCTTAGGGGTTAAAAGTATTCAACCTATGCTCGATATAGAGTCTTACGGAAACTCGGAAGATATCATATAGTACCAAAAGATGGAGACCTCAGCACGCAAGTAACTGAGATTAGTCATAACGGGAAATTTCCTGAAGCAAAAGTCCGTCAAAGAAGAAATGCTATGAAAGAAGAAATGTAAGTGCTATGAAAGAAGAAATGTATAAGCTTAAGTAGCAGACGGCCGAAATGTACCAAGCCTGTGCGAAAGAACAACCCTTACCCACATATCATGCCAATCCTAATTATGTTCCACCACCAGTCCAAACACAAGACCCGCCCACCGTAAACGCATCACCTGCTTACCGCACATACCCACCATACTATGAAACCACTGGACAAACACCACCACCTCCTCCACCACAAAAACAGATCCCACCACCACCACCTCCAATTGCTCCCGTGTATACCTCCACTGACCACATTACACAAGTCTTCTAGTGAACCCGTCTTTCATACCCAAGACAATATTTATTATCCACTAGAACCTACCTTCCGACATCATAATTCTTATCATTACACTCATCTCATTGACATATCGGAGGAAGAAAAACTATCCAAAAACCCCAAACAAGAAGAAATGATCTGTAAAGTTAAGAGTCTTGAACAAACTTTCCGGAACATGCAAGGCCTTGGGGGGAAAGTGAGCGTAGCCTATAAGGATCTATGTTTATTCCCAGAAGTGCAGCTACCGACAGGTTTTAAATTGCCGAAGTTTGATCTCAATGATGGTCATAGTGACTTGGTGGCACATTTAAGAGGATTTTATAGAAAAATGTGAGGCATTGGTAGGAAAGATGAGTTGCCAATGACCTATTTAAGTCATATCCTTAGTGGATTAGCCGTAGAGTGGTATACAAGGCAAGACCATACTCGTTAGTTTACATGGGATGATATAGCCTAGGATTTTGCTAATCACTTCCAACACAATTTGGTGATTGTTCCTGACAGACTTTCCTTTACAATGATAGAGAAGAATCCAGGAGAGAGCTTCCGAGAATACGGGTTCAGGTGGAGAGAGCAAGCTGCACGAGTGGATCCACCCATGAAAGAAGGTGAAATGGTGGACTACTTCTTGCAAGCTCTAGAGCCCACATATTATGGGCATTTAGTGTCAGATGTCGGAAAAATATTTAATAAAGTCGTCCAGATGGAGAGTATGGTAGAGGAAGGTTTGAAATCTAACAAGATTATGCCCTATTCAGCGATAAAGGCCACAACTCAGGCTATTCATACAGCATTAGAGGGGTCCTTGGGAAGAGGAAGAAATAACAGGTGGCTATTGTAGAAGGAAGAACATGGTCCACGGGTCCTAATCCTTACTATCATCAACCTCGACCGTATCATCAACCTTACCCACCAGCACCATATGTCCCACCACAACATTATTATCCTCCCCCTGTTCCACACTTTTTAGTCCATCATGCTCAAACCTACCCACAACCACAAGCACCATGGTGTGCACCCACTCTTCACAACACCTATCTTACCCAGAATACATATCCACCTACAAAAGCATATAGAAACCCTGGTGGAATAGTCTTCCACCCAAACCCTATTGTCAAAAATGATAGGCTGCAAAAGAAAAAGACTTTCACTCCATTAAGGAATCCTAAACCTCATTGAACCAAAAATCTCGAACCTACCACCAAGTAACCTGAACCATTCTGTTAGCTGCGAGTATTGTTCAGGGGCCCCGGGGCACGACACGGAGAACTGTTGGCATTTAAAAACTAAAATTCAGGAGCTCTTATATTCAAGGATGATTGATGTCTAGGCCCCTGAAACTCCTAATATTACACAAAATCCCTTACATGTTCTTCATGAAGCTCATATGATCGAGTCGGTACAAAGGGGAGATTGCAAAAAGCCATCTCAGACAGTAATGATGATCAAGGCAAGCGAAAGCAAGGTAGATGATAAAGCAATAAGTGGGAGAGCAGTGATTGCAGCTAACAAACGGTGGATGAGCCAGCGGTGGTAACAAAACCTGAGCCAGTGAAAGTTATATTACCGGGAGAAAGTGTAAAGCCCGTGTTGATTGTGAAAGGGGCCCAAGCAGAACCGATCATTATCAAACTGGTAACTCAATTGCACATTATGGATGCAAAAGCTATACCATCAAAGTGACTGTCATGTATCAGGGGAAAGAGGTTAAAGATAAAATTTGTGAAACTCACTATTTGACAAGATCGGGGAAGTACTTTTCCCCCAAAGAATTAAGAAAAGCAAAACTTACAAAAGATAATCCGGCTCTTATGAAAAAGGCTGTCACTAAAGTGGAGGCTGAGGAATTCTTAAGGAAAATGAAGGAGCATTATTGCTCGATAGTAGAATAATTAATGAGGATGCCGGCGCAAATCTCTCTATTGTCTCTTCTAATTCACTTAGATGAACATCGTTGCACATTAATGAAAATCTTGAAAGAAGCTCACGTGGCTGAGAAAATTATTGTAAACCATCTTGAAAAGATCTCAAACAAAATCTTTGAGGTAAACAGGGTGACATTCTCAGATGATGAATTGCCGGTAGAAGGAACGAAAAATAACAAAGCCTTGTACCTTACTCTGAAATGTGAAGATTCGGTAGTGACCCATGTGCTGATTGATAATGGGTCGAGTGCCAACATATGCCCTTTGTCTACTTTAGAGATGCTTAAGGTTTATAATGAAAGAATTCATAAGAACAATATTTGTGTATGTTGATTTGATTGGGGCAGAAAAATACTGTTTGAGACATTGTGCTAGAACTTACCATTGGGCCTGTAGTTCACGATGCAATTCTAAGTACTAGATGTTGTTGTATCCTATTATCTTCTGTTGGGCCGACCATGGATAAATGCTACAAAGGATGTTCCATCTTCACTTCATCAGATGGTAATGTTTGAATGGTATCGTCAAGAGATCGTGGTCCACGATGAAGATAATTTTTGCAATACTGTCACTCTTTTTGAAGAAGTCGAGGACGATAAGGGCCCATGGGAGTACCAAGTGGTAGATATAGTATCAGTCGCTAAGGTTCCTGAGGGTGAGCATGTTCATGTGCCAAAGGTGGCTACCGCATATGTTATGGTTGCCACGGAAATGCTGAAAAACGGATTTCTACCCGGAAAGGGATTGGGATCTTCATTACAAGGTATTACCCAACTAGTGTCTCTTCCTGGTAACAATGATACTTTTGGGCTGGGATTTAAACCAATCATTGCTGATATAAAGATAGCCTAAAAACTGAATAAGAAATTATGGACCTTCCCTAAACCTATCCCTCGCGTCTCTCATTCATTCGTCAGGTCTTGTACAATGAGGCGCCTGGCGACAGTGATGCCTAGCTTAGTAGAGATAAGGCCCGATAGGGAACTGATTGAAATATTTGAAAAGCTGTTTGAAGAGGTGGATATGGTAGAAGCAGATGAGGGTCCAAGCAGAATCGATGTCCATTTCGTTGAATCTCGGGCCAAATTGAATAACTGAGAAGCTACTCCTCTTCTAACTCGGAGGGAGCTGTGGTAGTTAGTTTTTTTTTTGCCTTTTAAATCTGTTTTATTTCAAGGTTGTAATACAGATTTCTATGTTCCGTCCAATAAGATGAGTCAAACCTTGTTATCATTCGAATTTCAATGAAATGCAATTTCTTTCTCTCTCCATTCCTAATGGACTTTATTTTGTTTTTCTTTCGTTTCTTGTACAGCCCATTTTATGCTAATTTCAATGATGTTTCATGGATGAGGAATTCCCGGCCTACTAATACAAGAAATTGAATGTGATAATGAGGTGGAGTATGATGATGAGGAGGATTTGGAAGAAATTAGTAAAGAGCTGAGTCAATATAAGGAAAACCCCAAACCTAACTTGAATGAAACAGAAGCAATCAATCTGGGGGATCAGGAAAATGATTGGGAAATAAAGATAACTGTCAATTTGGAAGTGTCACTCATGGAAGAATTGATAAAGTTGTTGCATGAATACAAAAATATCTTTGCATGGTCATACGATGATATGCCAGGACTGAGTACTGATCTGGTGGTCCATAAATTACCAACTTATTCAGAATGCCCGCCTATCAAGCAGAAGTTGAGAAAATTCAAGACAGACAACAATATGAAAATAAAAGAAGAAGTCAATAAGTAGTTTGAGGTGAAAGTTATACGGGTTACCAAATATCTCACATGGTTAGCCAATGTTGTGCCTGTGCCACAAAAAGATGGGACGACCAGAGTGTGTGTTGATTATCAGAATCTTAACGAGGCAAGTCCAAAAGACAATTTTCCATTGCCAAACATCCACATACTGATTGACAATTGTGCCAAACATGAGATCGGCTCCTTCAAGGATTGCAATGCGGGTTACTACCATATTCTGATGGATGAGAAAGATGCTGAAAGGATAGCATTCATCACACCTTGGGGAACATATTGTCATAGGGTGATGCCGTTAGGACTAAAAATGTAGGGGCAACATATATGAGGGAAATGACCACCATGTTCCATGATATGATACATCGGTAGATTGAAGTCTATGTGGATGATGCAATTATCAAATCCAAGAAACAACGTGACCATAAGAGTGATCGACTGCTCATACTGAGTCTGTGCCGAATAACTCGAATATCAATTAAAGGAATTCGATGCCGGTGGTGCATTAAAAGATGATTGCCCCATAAGAGTGCCCTGAATAATTGGAGCATTACGAGTATACTGATATCGTTTCCATTTCCCTATTGATACTGAAATATATAATTATTATGGACATAGGAACATTGAAGGTCCCAACATCATCCCATACAAATCTCAGCTCTTACTCATATACAAGTTTCACAGAACTTTTGAATACCACTTAAATACATCGCAGGCCAAATCTGATATGATACATGACCCACAAGTTGATCGTCGATAATGAACTCCTTTCACTTGGAGCAAAGCCATAAGATACATACAGATAATCAACGATACTAACTTTTATCGCTGGTACGTCATCATCATAAGACAACTCAAGACATTCGTTTGGTACATATCTTTCTTAGGACAGTTAAACTCACTTCCTCTTGTATCTAGGTTGCTAGTTGAACCCTTCGCTAAATAGACATCTCATACGAACCACATAGTCTTTGTTACCACCATCTTTAGATCTACATCCACCTCGCGACTCTTTCATTACTGATTCACGTCCAAGCAACGGTCGCAGTCAATATAACTTGATCTAATAAGTCCAAGATCAATCCCACAATGAATTAACCTACCAATTGCAACTTTCACAACCCAAGAACACTTCCGAATCAAGTTCCCAAATTTTGAATATATTTTTGTGAGCTTTTCGAACAACTACTTTGCAAGAATTAAAAGACTGAAAAGAAAGAATTGAATATTAGTAAAATAATATGGAGAAAGACTAAGGTATTGATTTCCCTATTGATGGAATCCCTTATCGTTATGCTCATACAAATTGTTAATATATTCTATCAATCATGAACGCTATGTGTATCGTAACCCTCTCCCGAGCAATTACAATAATTTACTAGTGCACTCTCCCGAGCTACCCTAGCTAGCTTTAATTTGAATAGTTCACTTAAGATTGCACCCAAGACTTCGTTATTCCTAACCCCGTCTTTACGCCTAAAGTTATAAATTCCTCCAATAACCTAGGTGTGGTGTTGTTCAACAATATACCTAAATATGCTCCCTTTTCCAAGTTATGCACACTAAATATGCACCGCTAATTGGGATGTCTACCAATTAACTACAACAAGAATGAAGTTGAACAAATAGAAATCTAAGTCACAATTTGTAATCACATAAACGATAAGTTCATCACTCAATAGGTTCCATCAAAACCTTAGAAAAGAATTTAGCTACGCATGCTTGAAGATACAAGAATAATAATTGAAATCATAAAGAAATACTTGATGTAAAATAAAAAGAAGGAGTTTGAGAGGATTCCCTCTTACTAAATATCTTGCAAAAGTATTGAGTTAAAGACAGCATGCCTCTATGGGGCAAACTAGGAGTTTATATAGAGGTTTTAGGGCTTAAAAACACTAAATTCGAATCCAATTAGTAGAACTGGGCGCCGGCTTCCGCGGTTCGTTCGCGGCCGCGAGTCAACCGCGAACAGTAAAACTTCAGAATGACTCTTTTTTTGCTATTCATCCGCGACCGCGAATGAACCGTGGATGAATAGTGCTGCATATTTTTGTCTGCTTCTTCCAGCTCTTTTCACCTTAGATCTTTTCTCGGCCTTTTCATCCACATATGACTTCAAAATACTCTTATTAGCATCCATTGCATCACATGTACCTATAACACACAAACAAACACTAATCAAAGCATTTTGTCCTCATAAATAATATAAATACCATAACAAAGTGTGATTATTTAGGGCATAATTATAGTCGAATTCACCTATTATCAATACCCCACACTTAAACCTTTGCTCGTCCTCGAGCAACTTTAATCACACTTTAGGCCAATTAACAAAAATTTGTCTCCCCCAAAATATGTCACAAAAGCTATTATACATAAACAACCTAAGATATGCACAATCTTTACCTAACCGCAAACTCTCATGCCCACACATTATTACTTACTTTAATTATTACCAAAAACTTGCAAATTTACCTTCTTCCTCTTGAGTTACGCACCCTCACATAGTTTATTGAGAGAAGTTCCCACACATAAACAATTCAGAACATGGAACTTATAAATATCGGAAAAATTCACCCACTCTCAACAAAGAACATTCATATGCATATAGACACACCATAGGCTTGCCCCTAGTGTAATACTCCACTAATCGAGTTATTCTATCATAGATCAAGAGGTCTTTAAGGGTCGTAATGTTGGCTATGGGACGGGTAGGATACTTTTGGTTATAGTGACTAACCTCCCTAAGCACTTTTCTTTTCCTTTTTACAACTTTCCTTTTCGTTTTCTTCCTTATGTCTCCCCTAAACATTCCTTCACCTTTATTTGCTTTTAATCCCCACTTTTCTTTTGTTGGTGTAACTGGCCTTTCTAATTTTCATATATACATTGATATAGCTATTTTTCTAAAAATATCTTTTTCTTTTCATTTTTTTTTCATTGCTTTGCAATACATTTACATTATTTTGGCCAGTTCACTATTTTCTACCATTCATTCTTGATTTTCCCTTTTTCAATTTCCCTTTACCCCACACTTAGACTTTTGCCTATTCATTACAATACAAGTGCTTCTAGGAGAATAATTTGAAGAACATTCAAGGGTTATCAAAGAATAGGCTTTAAGCTCAAATGGGTTAACTAGGATATTATGTACGGGTGAATTCATGTCTATTGGTTTATGGGGTTACACAAAGAAATGCCTCTATCCTTTTTACAACCGAACAACTTCTATTTCGCTTTGCAAACACACAGGGCAAGTTCTAGGCATCATGTACAACATACAATGTAAATAAAAGCCTCACACACACATGGCATGCAACTCATTTGGGATCCAGTTTATCTACAAAGTTCTATCGATGTTCAAACAAGCATTATTGTGCAATTTAAGGTATATTGAGATTCTACAGTCAAGCTTAGAAGACACATTCTCAAGTTCAATTTACGCTTTTGCTAATGTGCATATTCGGGGTTACATGTTGTCCTTTTTCCTCTAATCCTAAGAAAAGAAAAAACATACCTAACCCAGTTCAATAAAAACCCTTGGAAAAGAACCGTGGTCAAAAGAAAAACCAAGGGGGAGAAGATACACTACCTAAAAAAAAGAAACCAAAAGAAGGAAAAATTCCTACGTGGACTGCTTCCCTCAAGAATACTTGTCCTAAATAGTCTGTCGTCAAGAAGAGTCCTCTACTCATATTTTTGGATTTTTTAAATTTTCTGATTTTTTTGTGTTTTTATTCCGACTTAGACCCTTAAGAAACCCGTCGCCAAGTGTCCATCATCGGTCCAAGCCAGCAAATATAATTTACAACTACATCTACTATATACAATATACAATACAAGACAAGTCTCCCACCCCACACTTAAAATCATGCCATGTCCTCATGGCATAATAATACATGTATAGCACAGAAGGGTGAGAAAACTTACCAGGGATCTACCCCGTGTCTAGCCACTTTATCACTTTCTTTTTCACCACATCCTTCATATTTGGGTTCAGCCTTCTGTTGCGTTTCCTGGAGGTTTTGTGTCCCTCTTCTAGGAGAATCTTGTTCATGCAGTATGCAAGGCTGATCCCCTTTATGTCTGCCATGGTCCAACCATTGGCTGCTTTACATTTCTTGAGTACCTGTAACAGCTTTTGAGCCTACACATCTCGCAAACCAGATGAAGTAATAACAGGTAAAGTGGAGTTAGTACCTCCAAATTCATACCTGAGATGAGATGGTAGTGGTTTAAGCTCAAGCTTTGGTGGCTCTTCTATGGATGGCTTTGCATGAGGGGTCTCTTTTTTCTCTAAGTGTAGAGGCTTAAATTAAAGCTCTCTCTCCCAAAACCTCTTGCCTTCCAGAGATAGTACCCATTCTGCTAAACTTTCACCATTTACCTCTTCCATGTTCATCAGGCATGCTTGAAGTGGATCTTTAATGGTCAAATCTACATCGTCGGTCTCCACTATCATATCAACCGCATCAATAAGAGAGAAGCTCGCGAACTCACTAGGGCGCCTCATGGATTTTTGCACATTGAAGATGATCTCCTCATCATTCAACCTCATCTTGAGTTCCCCAGTTTCACAATCAAATATGGCTCTCCCGGTGGCTACGAATGGTCTTCCTAGGATTATGGGAATTTCTTCGTCGACCTTGCAATCAAGAATAACAAAATCGGCGGGAAACACGAACTTCCCAACCTGGATAAGCACATTATCTATAATACCAAATGGACGCTTAACCGTCCTGTCAGCAAGCTGTAAAAGCATAGAGGTGGGCCTGGCTCTTCCAATGCCTAACTTCTTATAAATGACTAAGGGCATGAGATTAATGCTTGCCCCCAAATCACACAAAGCCTTAGTAAAGGCATAATTCCCTATAGTGCATGGGATAGTGAAGCTACCTGGATCAGATAGCTTCTCAGCAATGGGTCTAGAGACCATTGCACTACAAGTCTGGTTAAGTGTTACAGTGGCCAAGTCTTGGAAATCAAATTTCCGCGACATCAAATCCTTCATCATCTTAGCATATCCAAGCATCTCTTTTAAAGCTTCAATTAAAGGAATGTTTACCTGGATTTGCTTGAGCATATCGAAGAACTTTTTGTATTGCTCCTCTTTCTGGTGTTTGGCAAACCTTTGGGGGAATGGTGGTGGAGGCCTCTTCTTCCTAGTGACTATGGACTTTTCTTTTTCTATCACTTTGTCATCAATCTGCTGCTCTACCTGTTCAGCTACTTTCTCCGTTCTTTGTTGTGTTTCTTTATTTTTAGCAACTGGCTGGACTGTGACTTCTATCAATCCTGTGGACTCGTCCAGTTCAATGGGCAATAGAGTGGATGTCTCAGCCTGTCTATCAATTTTTTCACTTTCATTCTCAGCATCAAGATCTCTACCGCTTCTCAAAGTCACTGCCATCATCTGCTTTGGAACTTGATCTTTTGGGTTTGTTTGTGTATCTGCAGGCAATGTCCCTTAAGGACGATTGTTGAAAGACATAGCAATCTGACCCACCTGTACTTTAATATTCTTGATGGTGGCATCATGTGCATCTATCCTCTCATTTGTTTTAGCATTTGATCCAATTACCTGGTGCATCATAGCTTTCAACTCTACGAACCCATCGTCATGTCTACCCCCATGTGGTGGTGGAGGTGGATGATATCCCTGCTGCTGATTGTCGAAATTCTGAGGTCTAGCATAGAGGGTCATGTTGTGTGGTGGCCTCACACCTGCTGCATTAAATTGTGGCTGGGGAGGTCTGTACTGCATTGGAGCCTATTGGCCCCAGTTTTGATTACCTTGTTGCTGCCCTCCATAGTTAGCCACATAATTCATATCCTCGTGCTGATGATGATCTTCTTGGTCTGCAGCCCCTGAATTACCTATGGGTTGGCTAATGCAGGATGTGCATAAACCACCATTGGTAGTGTCTACAATGTGAACCTGTTACTTGACCCCTGATTCTTCCACCTTCTTTGTTAGGATGCTCATTTGTGTCAATAGAGTTGCCATGTTCTCCTCCGGAGTGTTGGATGGATCCAGAGGTACAGAGTGTACCACTGGTGTGATAGGAGCATTCCTGAACGTCCACCTAGAATTTTGAGCCATCTTGTCTAGCAAATTTTAGCCCTCTCTCCAAGTCTTGCTCAGAAAGCCCCACCTGCTGAAGCATCTACAATGTTTTTCATGCTGTGTGAAAGCCCCATGTAGAATCTTTGGCCTAACATCAGCTCTGGAATCCCATGGTGAGCACACATAACAAGCATACCCTTGAATCTACCCCAAGTTTCATGTAATGTTTCCACTGGTTTCTGCTTGAAGCTCACAATCTCATCAATTTGTTGAGTTGTCTTGTTAGGAGGAAGAAACTTGTTGTGGAATTGTTTAACTAACTCATCCCAAGTTGCAATGGAGTTTATTGGGAGTGAGTTTAGCCATATCTATGCTGCTCCTGTAACTGAGAACGGAAAGAGTAATAATCTGATAGCTTGCGGAGTTACATTCAGTTGCCTCTGTGTTTTGCATATTGAGAGAAAGTTCTTTAGGTGCTGCTGTGGATCTTAAACCTGAGACCCATAGAATTATCCCTTGTTTTGCAACAAGTGTAGCATGTTGTTGGTAATCTGGAAATAATTAGCTTGAATTACTGGCACAACGATGGCAGTTGCCAAATTATCCGCTGTGGGTTGTGCCCAGTCAAACAGTGCATCTTCCTGTGCCTCATGTGCTTCTTACATATTTAGCCCGGCTTGCTGATTTTGTTCGTTTGCATCACCCATGTCGAAGTCTAATTTGATTGGTTGTTGAGATTGTTGAACTTGTTTTATGCCTTTGTTACGTGCCCGGAAAGTTTGCTCGGGGTCTGAGAGTCCTTCAATTAGTTCTCCAGTCCTTGCAGATTTTCTAGGCATGCACCCGAATACCCAAATCAACAACCGTCAAAATATTCAATGTAAAGTGTAGAAAGAACCTGAATACACAAGAATCTTGAAGTTCTGTCAATGGCAATTGATAATTCTGTTAATTCCCCGGCAACGGTGCCAAAATTGATTCACGTCCAAGCGATGGTCGTAGTCAATATAACCTGGTCTAATAAGTCCAAGATCGATCCCACGGAGAATTAACCTACCAATTGCAACTTTCACAACCTAAGAACACTTCCGAATCAAGTTCCCAAATTTGAATATATTTTTGTGAGTTTTTCGAATAACTACTTTGCAAGAATTAAAAGACTGAAAAGAAAGAATTGAATATTGGGTAAAAATAAAATGGAGAAGGACTAAGGTATTGATTTCCCCTATTGTTGGAATCCCTTATCATTATGCTCATACAAATTGTTAATATATTCTATCAATCATGAACGCTATGTGTATCGTAACCCTCTCTAGAGCAATTACAATAATTTACTAGTGCACTCTCCCGAGCTACCCTAGCTAGCTTTGATTTGAATAGTTCACTTAAGATTGCACCCAAGACTTCGTTATTCCTAACCCTGTCTTTCGCCTAAAGTTATAGATTCCTCCAATAACCTAGGTGTGGTGTTGTTCAACAATATACCTAAATATGCACTCTTTTCCAAGTTATGCACACTAAATAGGCACCGCTAATTGGGACGTCTACCAATTAACTACAACAAGAATGAAGTTGAACAAATAGAAATCTAAGTCACAATTCGTAATCACATAAATAATAAGTTCATCACTCAATAGGTTCCATCAAAACCTTAGAAAAGAATTTAGCTACTCATGCTTGAAGAAACAAGAATAATAATTGAAATCATAAAGAAATACTTGATATAAAATAAAAAGAAAGAGTTTTAGAGGATTCTCTCTTACTAAATATCTTGCAAAAGTATTGAGTTAAAGACAACATGCCTCTATGGGGCAAACTAGGAGTTTATATAGAGGTTTTAGGGCTTAACAAAACTAAATTCGAATACAATTAGGAGAATTGGGCGCCGGCTTCCGCGGTTCGTTCGCGGCCGCGAGCCAACCGCGAATAGTCAAACTTCAGAATGCCTCTTTTTCGCGGTTCATCCGAGACCGCGAATGATCCGCGGATGAACAGTGCTGCATATCTTTGACTGCTTCTTCCAGCTCTTTTCACCTTAGATCTTTTCTCGGCCTTTTAATCCACATATGACTTCAAAATACTCTTCTTAGCATCCATTGCATCACATGTACCTATATCACACAAACAAACACTAATCAAAGCATTTTGTCCTCATAAACAACATAAATACCATAACAAAGTGTGATTATTTAGGGCATAATTATAGTCAAATTCACCTATTATCAATTACTGCGACAATTGGGCAGTTAAGTAAACCTTCTCAAGTCCGTACTTATCAACCGAATGTCAGAACCTAGTGCACCCCCATGTGCACAATTGAATGGATCTCTTAATACGTTTGCAATCGATATGGATGACAGGCGGTAACAATGCTTGAGTAAATTCTTGGCTCCCTTATAATCCCTCTATAGCATCACGAACCGTCGGCGCATACTTGATATCGAGTGCGCAATATCAATACATGGGTGGATGTAAAAGAACATATGATATAGGTTCCAACTGAATAAATGATGCACGATAAGGAATGACATAAAGAGGAATTTTCCTAACGGTTACATAGCCTCCCGAAGATAAGTACAAACGTCTCCGTACCGATCAAAGAGACTCTAATAAACCGGCATGTTTCCTATGAACCTAACGTTCTGATGCCAATTTGTCACAACCCTAGTTCACCAATTGTGAACACGTCATGACGGCACCTAGTCTTCAGGACTAGGTAAGCCTAACACCTTGCGGAAGTAATAACATTTGCGGAAAATTATAATCAAAACTAAATAACAGGAATAATGTATATAATTGCCTCCTGGTACATACACTTTGACAGTTAGCATTCTGAAACTATCCCAACGACCCAGAAATCCACGAGCAACACAGGCTATGAAAATCATAAGATACGGCTCTAATATACGAAAATGTGTACAACAACTAAATACAAGAAATGAAACTGCTAACTACAAGATAGAGTAGAAGGAGACTCTTCGGTCTGCGGACGAGGCAGATGTACCTCAGGTCTCCGAATATAATACCTAGATCACTGATAATGTGCTCGATCAGATGTACCTAGATCTGCACAACAAAAGTGTGCAGAAGAGTAGCATGAGTACACCACAGCGGTACTCAGTAAGTGCCAAGCCTAACCTCGAAGGAGTAGTGACGAGGAAGGTTAGGGCCTTACTGAAAATAACATGATAACAGTATTGAACATTGTAAAGAAGTAAATAATCTGAAATGACAACAAAATAGAATTGAAGCTACAAGTCACTAGCAATTAAAGCTAACAAGGAAAAATAACATAACAAGTGTCCTTCAGTTGTCTGTGGATCTCCCAAGAAATGAACCCGCAATCCATTAATCTTAGTAACAAGGATCTCCGGTAATTATACCCGCAGTACACTCATCTCAGTAATAAGGATCTCCGGGAATTAAACCCGCAGTCCACAAATCTTAGTAACAAGGATCTCCGGGAATTGAACCCGCAGTCCACTCATCTCAGTAACAAGGATCTCCAAGAGCTGAACCCATAGTCAACTCATCTCAGTAACAAGGATCTTCGGGAATTGATCCGGCAGTCCACTCATCTCAGTAACAAGGATCTCCGGGAATTGAACCCATAGTCCACTCATCTTAGTAACAAGGATCTCTGGGAATAGAACCCGCAGTCCACTCATCTCAATAACAAGGATCTCTGGGAATTGAACCTGCAATCAACTCATCTCAATAACAAGGATCTCCAGGAATTGAACTTGTAGTCCACTCATCTCAGTAACATGGATCTCCGGGAATTGAACCCGCACTCCACTCATCTCAGTAACAAGGATCTTCAAGAATTGAACCCACAGTCCACTCATCTCACTAACAAGGATCTCCGGGAATTGAACCAGCAGTCCCCAAAAATAGTGCAGGGGGGATCTCCCGGGAAGTGAACCCGTAGTTCTAAAGTATATGTGCAACCAATACTAGAGGCATATTCAGGAATATAAGTACATCAATACAAAGTAACAAATAATAATGGCCTAGCATGCCCCACGTAATCACATTTAATATAACTTAACAAATAGGAAACATGGGTCAGTTAAATATAATCTTCTACGCTAACACAAGCTATAATAGCAAGCAAAGTAAGGCAATCATGAAAGAAAATCCAAATCAATTATTTAAGTAAAAATCCGAGTTTTCAACAATTAGCTGAAGTACGCGCTCGTCACCTTACGCACAAGGCACTAAATTACCAAATATCACATCCTAAGGAACAAAGTCCCCCACACAAGATTAGACAAGCTACTTACCTCGAAGAAGTGCAAGTCAACCTGAGATCACGCCCTTGCCACGAGTATTCGACTCCAAATGCTCAACTCTATCCATTTAAATTGCATATTGTAAGTAATAATTCAAGTAATTTATTCTACAATTAAATTCTAAGCTAATACCCAAAATTATGCAAAATGACCAAGATCACACAAACATCGATGAAGCTCGATTTCTAAAAGATGGGGTTTTCAGCCATATATATCCGAATTTTGCCCCTTAATGATACTACGATGATCCAATATAGTTCAACATTCAATAGGGCCAATATTAGTAATAAATTCCATAACTTATGACATTTAGGCATAATATCAAACACCTTGTATATATATTTACACCTCATAACTATAGTATTGGTTCTTCCAACTATCACTATTATCCAACAATTCATCTCACCATCATTCCTAACAAATTTATAACTTCCAAATACACATGTATGACCATCCATTCACACCCAACCAACAATATTCCATCAATAAAATACCTTTAAATCCCTACAATGTTCATGTATTTATATTGGGAATTTATGGCTTCCAATTACCATGTCATAAGTTGTAATACTCTATTCATACTCATATTCCCATAATATATCCATATATGTAAGTCAAAGGTGTAGGATTTACCTTTTGGAAGAAATCTTGCAAAACCCTCGTTTGATTTCTTGAAGGAATTTCTTGAAAATATAAGTGTTTAATGAGAGGATTTCATTAATAATAGTATAAGAATGATGGAATTTCACACCAAGATGATGGAGATTACTTACCTTGATGATTGGGGGAGTTGAAGATCTTGAGAGGGTGAAAGAAGGACCCCAAATTCGTCAAACTGAAATGGGTAAAACTGAACCCCGAAAGGAGTGTTATTGGCTGTTTTTGTCCGCCCTAGGTGGCGTTGGAAGTAGTAGCTCAAATTTCTGGGCGCCGCGGCTAGCGCCTGGCGCTGGCCAGGGCACTAGAGATACGAAAATGGCCATAACTTGTTGTATACACCTCCAAATGACGAACGGTTTGATGCGTTAGAAACTAGACTCAAAGAGTTTTAATTTTATAGGTTGTGAGTCATACAACTCCTTATATAACGGGAGATATGATCGTCCAAAGTGAGGTCTTGTGTACACTTATTTACAACGTTCGTCTTTTATGAAATTTCCAACTTCAAAAGTTCCCGCTAGCCATCCGAAATCAACCCTAGGCCCCTGAGACCTCAAACAAAAATACCAATGCATCCTATAATGTTATTTAAACTTGTTCCAATTATCAAAACACCTCAACTGACACCAAAATTATCGAATTACATCGAATTCAAGCCTGAGTTCTTCTAAAATTTTCAAAACACGCATTCGATCAAACACCCAACCAAACCATACCGAATGACTTGAAATTTTGTAAACATGTCCCAAATGACATTACGGTGCCACAGAAACTTTCGGAGATACATTCCAACCCTCAGATCAAAATTTCACCTATCAACCGGAAATTGCCAAAATACTAGTTTTCAGTATTTCTAGCCTAAATGAGCTACGGACTTTGAAAATACATTCTGAACACGCTCCTAACCCTGAAATCACCTAACAGAGATACAGAACCATCGGATTTCCATTCCGAGACCATCTTCACATAGTTCTGATTTTGGACTATTTTTCAACACTTAGCTCGCATTTAGGGACTAAGTGTCCCAAAATACTCTGAATCCAAACACCGAACGTCCTGTCAACCCAAAATAGCATAAATGAACTTAGAGGAAGTAGTTAATAGGGGGACAAGGTGTATATTCTAAAAATGATCGGTCGGGTCGTTACATAGGCACCCTTCAAGATCCACTTGTGTGGTTCCCTGACAACATACAATTGTGACTTTAAATGCAAACAAACAAGTATACATGCAAGGATTGCAAATACAAGAAACTATTACAAATAAGAAGCACAAAAGATTTTAAAAATGCTGAAATTCGGAAGGAAACAATTTTTGTGATTAAAGAAGAGATACGCAAGTAAGGTAAACTGTAACGACCCGGCCCGTCGTTACGGGAATTAACACCCCGTTACCTTGCATTTACATATATTATGCTTTTAATTCAGTATTAGAATATATCGGGTGAGTTAGGAGTGATTTGGATAGAAAATGAAACAAATAGCATGTTTGAAGAAAGCTTGAATATGAGAAGTCAACCAAGAGTTGACTATTGAGTTAGAGTGCTCGGAACCGGATTCTGATGATTCGACTAGTTCCGGGGATCATTTATGACTTAGGAGAGCAATCGGAATTGAATTCGGAGGTCCGGTGTAGTTTTAGGCTTGAATTGGCGAAGGTTGATTTTTGGTGAAAACCGGATGGTAGGTGATATTTTAATCCGGGGGTCGAAATGGAATTCCAACAATTTCTGTAGCTTCGTTAAGTGATTTTGGATATGTTTGCAAATTTTCAGGTCATTCGGACATCGTTTGATCGGGTTTTGGATTGAATGTTAGTTTTGAAAGTTTTGAAGAAACGTAGGCTTGAATTCGTGTAGAAATGGTGATTTTGATATTTAGTATGGTGTTTTTATGATTGGAACAAGTTCGTATCATGTTTTGGAGTATGTTGGTGGTTTTGTTGGGGTCCCGGGGGTCTCGGGATGAACCCATGGGTCCAAACGGACCATTCTTGGCCAAGAAGAGAGCTGGTTTGCTATCATAAGTGCAGCAGAAATTTACTCTCTGCGATCGCACTAGTGAGCATGCGATCGCGTAGAGTAATGGTGAAGGGGGAGAATTTTACCCTTCGCGAACGCAGAGATAGGGACGCGATCGCATAAGGTCAAGAGCGGAAGCAATGCAATCGCAGGGGCACGGACGCGATCGCGTAGAGTTAACCGGGTGGCCATCGCGATCGCATGAGCATCTACGCGATCGCGTAGAAGAGAAATGGGGTCCAGGGAAAAATGTGCTACGCGATCGCAGGAAGAGGGACGCGATCGCGTGAAGCCGGATGTTTGAACATCGCGATCGCGTGAGGAGAGTCGCGATCGCGTGAGGCCAAAATTTTTGAACATCGCGATCGCGTGAGTAGAGTCGCGATCGCGTAGAGCAAATGGGTCTGGCAGAGAATTTAATCACAGAACAGAGGGGTTACGGGTTCATTAACCCAAAACTCAATTTTGAGCCCTAGAGAGAAGAAAACTCGAGGAAATCACTGAGGAATTATCGGGTATTCGTCGGAGGTAAGATTCTTGACTCAAAAACATCATTTTATGGTAGAATTTACATCAATCTTCATGAAATTGGGTTGAAATCTTGAAGAAATGTGGCCTAAATATTGAAAACGGGATTTTTGGATTTGGAGGGCCATTTGAACTCCGATTTCGATAAATTTTATATGCACGGACTCGTGGCAAGATGAGGATCGCGTCGGTACTAATTTCGAAATTTTCCGAGCAGTGGGCCCGAGGTCGGGTTTTACCAACTTGGTGTATTTATGCGAATTTCATGTAAATTGAAATGGGTTATGATTATTTGACCCGTATTTGATATAATTATTGTGGTTTGACTAGATTCTACGCACGAGGGAGCTAAATTCAAAGGAAAAGGCATCGCGGATGAGTCTACGACCGGCTAGAGGTGAGTAGTTTGTGTATATGGTAGCTTGAGGGTTCGAAACCCCGGCTTAGCACATTGTGACGCTAGTAGGGCGTGGCTCGCACACCGTGGCAGGTGCAGGATTGATTGTGACTAGGGATTGAGACTTGGTCCATCCCGGATGTGAATAATATGTTGTTAGTGTTGGAAATACACTGTATTTGATATATTTGTGGGTTGTAAGCCTTGTTTGGGGCCTTGTGCCGATCTGTAGCGTCCTTAAAGGACAATATTTATGTGATAGCTATAATTGCTTAAATCACTGATCTCAGTCCCGGAAATTGAAATCACACTTTTGAAATGCTAAGTCACCGGCTTTTACAAATTTAATAAGTTAAAGTATTTTTCATAAATTATGAATTGAGAACTGGAATTAAGGAAAATGAATTGTTTTGTGACTTAATTGCTTATTGTGGACTGAGCATGGGATCGGGTTGCACGCCGCAGTGGTTGATATGAGGATCGGGCTGCACGCCGCAGCAGTATTGCGCTTGGGCTGTAGGAGCCCCTCCGGAGTCTGTACACACCCCCAGTGAGCGTCGTCGATGTTAAATTGGATCGGGCTACACGCCGTAGCGGTTATGTGCATTGCATTGCATTTGTATTTGTTGAATTACTCTGTGGTAGCTGTATTGTATTGTTGCTGCTAGTTCGTAGGAGATTCGGACTGTAGTGTAGCTTCATATTGTGGTATTTTGTGGATTTCTTACTCTCAGCTACTTATATATATTTGTTACTCACTGAGTACTTAGTACTCACCCCTACTCCCTGCACCTTTTGTGTGCAGACTCGGGTACTCAGGAGCAGTAGACAGGCATTTCCCGCGGTTGCAGTGTCATATCAAGTTGCTAAGGTAGCTGCCTACATTCGCATAACCTAGCTTATCCTCTCCTTTCCAGTTGTTATTTGTATTTTGTATTCAGACTTGAGTATTTCTATACAGTACTCTCTATTCCTGTTGGGTTTTGTTAGAGGCTCTAGACTTGTGACTCCGGATCTTTGGGAGTGTCAGTATTTTGTTCTTTATTATTATTATTGGGGTTCTTAAACTCATATACTCTTCTTGGGTTGTCCATTTGGGACTGATATCGTTGTGTTAATTAAATTGTTGGTCTGGCTAGCCTAGCTTGATTGTTGGGCGCCATCACGACCGGAATTTGGGTCGTGACAAGTTGGTATCAAAGCCTAGGTTATTAGGACTCGCGAGTCATGAGCCGGTTTAGTAGGCTTTCGCGGATCGGTACGTAGACGTCCGTATCTATCCTCGGAGGGCTACAAAAACTTTAGGAAAAACCTCATTTTCTTGGATTCATATCGTGCGATTTGTGTTATCATGAAATTAAATCTTTCCATATTCTATTCTCTCGCAGATGGCGAGAACACGAGCTAACGGACGTGGCGGACGACCACCATTGGCACCCAGAGGCCGTGGTCATGGTAGAGGTAGGGCAGCAGCACCAGCACCTGCTGATCCACCAGCTGACTAGACTCAGGGTCAGATTCCTGCACCAGTGGCCCAGACTCAGGACCAGATTCTAGCGGCAAACGTTCCGGCAACTCAGGTTCAGGCACCGGCAGTGCTTATTGTGATACCGGGTCTTCAGTAGACCTTGGCTCAGATCTTATCAGTGTGCACAGGCTTGGCTCAAGTAGTTGCAGCTATTGCTGCAGTATCTTCTTCATAGGCAGGGGGAGGGAATCAGACCCCTGTGGCTCACACACCCAAGCCAGTTCAGCCAGTTGCGCCTGTTGCACGAGCTCCTGCTTATATGGTTCCAGCTATGCCCGACGATGAACAACGTCGTTTGGAGAGATTTGAGAGGCTACAGCCTCCGACATTCAGTGGTGCTGAGGGCGAGGACGCCCAGGGTTTTCTTGACAGATGTCAGTGCATGCTTCGCACCGTGGGTATTCTAGAGTCCAGCGGTGTTTCATTCACCACTTTTCAGTTCACAGGTGCAGCATTTCAGTGGTGGGAGGATTTCAAGAGGCGTAGGCCCGCTGGGGCAGTGCCCCTCACTTGGCAGCAGTTCTCCACGGTATTTTTGGAGAAGTACGTGCCTTAGTCTCAAAGAGAGGAGCTGCGCCGTCAGTTCGAGTGGTTGAAGCAGGGAGAGATGACGGTTAATCAGTATGAGATGAGATTCACACGGTTGGCCCGTCATGCCATGTGGATGGTTCCTACATACAGAGAGAGGATTCGAAGATTTATTGATGGCCTTATTTATCCCATCCGCATATTGATGACCAGGGAGAGAGTTTCGGTAGTTACCTTTGAGGAGGTGGTTGATGCTGCCCGTCATATTGAGACGGATCGCCGCAGAGAGCGGGAGGAGAGAGTGGCTAAGAAGCCTCGTGGTTCTAGCAGTTTCAGTGGTGCTCCGTCTAGGGGCCAAACCCAGTATAGCAGGGGTCGTTCTTTCAGGTCTCATCAGTCTGGACGTGCAGAGTCCAGTGGGGTTTCAGCAGATCGTGGTCGTCAGGGCAATCAGGGTTATCAGGGTCAGCAGAGCCGTCAGCAGAGTCAGCCTGCACTGAGTGCTCTTCCAGCTCAGAGCTCTGCTCCTGTTTCCTCAGCACAGGGTTCATCTGTAGCGAGGGGTCCTCAGCAGCCCCTTCTTCCATCTTCAGGCCGTTGTTTTGAGTGCGGTGATTTGGGCCATATCAGGAGACAGTGTCCTTAGTGGCTTCGTAAGCGGTCTTAGCAGAGGGATCAGCCTTCGTCTTCTACTCCTGTTTCTTCGGCGCCAGCACAGTCGGCTAGGACTGGTGGCCAGGTATCCAGAGGTCGCCCTAGGGGTGAGGATCGTACTGGTGGAGGCCAGGCTCATTTCTATGCTCTTCCGGATAGGAAGGATGCTAGTGCTTCAGATGCGGTTATTTCAGGTATTATCTCAGTCTGCCACAGGGATGCTTCTATCTTATTTGATCCCGGATCCACCTATTCTTATGTCTCTACTTATTTTGCACATCATTTAGGTATGACCTGTGGTATTCTTGATTTGCCCATACATGTGTCTACCCCAGTGGGGGATACTGTTGTTGTGGATTATTATTAATATTGGGGGTATGGAGACCCGAGTTGATCTATTACTACTGGGCATGGTACATTTCGATGTTATTCTAGGCATGGATTGGCTATCTCCTTACCATGCGATTTTGGACTGTCATGCCAAGACAGTCACACTAGCTATTCCAGGTAATCCGAGGATTGAGTGGCGTGGCTTGACTGATTATGTGTCCGACAGGGTGATTTCTTATATAAAGGCCCAACGAATGATTGGCAAGGGTTGTTTATCTTATTTAGCCTTCATTAGAGATGTTGAGGCTGAGACACCCAGTCTTGATTCGGTCCCCATTGTGAGGGAGTTTCCGGATGTATTTCCAGCAGACCTGCCAGGCATGCCGCCTGACCGAGATATCGACTTTGGTATTGAATTGGTGCCGGGCACTCAGCCCATTTCTATTCCTCCCTATCGCATGGCACCATCAGAGTTAAAAGAATTGAAAGAACAGCTTCAGGAACTCTTAGATAAGGGTTTCATTCGTCCGAGTGTGTCACCTTGGGGTGCACCGGTGTTGTTCGTAAAGAAGAAAGATGGCACAATGAGAATGTGCATCGATTACAGGCAGCTGAACAACGTAACAGTGAAGAATAAGTACCCATTGCCTCGTATTGAGGACCTATTTGATCAGCTCCAGGGAGCTAGTGTATTTTCTAAGATTGATCTTCGATCGGGCTATCATCAGTTGAAGATCAGGGACTCGGATATTATGAAGACAGCGTTCAGGACGCGATATGGACACTACGAGTTCCTGGTGATGTCTTTCGGGTTGACTAATGCCCCAGCTGCATTCATGCACTTGATGAATAGTGTATTTCGGCCGTACCTTGATTCTTTTGTGATTGTGTTTATTGATGATATTTTGGTGTATTCACGCAGCCAGGAGGAGCATGCACAGCACTTGAGGGTGGTATTGCAGAGGTTGAGAGAAGAGAAGCTCTATGCGAAATTCACTAAGTGTGAGTTCTGGCTTGATACTGTCGGTTTTCTGGGACATATAGTGTCTAGTGATGGTATTCGGGTTGATCCACGGAAGGTTGAGGCAGTGCAGAATTGGCCCAGACCTTCCTCAGCTACAGAGATTCGGAGTTTTCTCGGCTTGGCAGGCTATTATCGCCGGTTTGTTCAGGATTTCTCATCTATTGCTTCACCGTTGACTAAACTGACACAGAAGAATGCTCCATTTGTGTGGTCTGATGAATGTGAGGAGAGCTTTCAGAAGCTCAAGGAGGCTTTGACCACAGCTCCAGTACTTGTGTTACCATCGGCCTCGGGGTCATATACGGTGTATTGTGATGCTTCCAGAGTTGGACTCGGTTGTGTGTTGATGCAGGAGGGTAGAGTTATTGCATATGCTTCTCGTCAGCTAAAGCCCCACGAGAAGAACTACCCTGTTCATGATTTGGAGTTAGTTGCTATTGTTCATGCCTTGAAGATTTGGAGGCATTATCTATATGGTGTATCTTGTGATGTATATACAGACCACCGCAGCCTTCAGCATTTGTTTAAGCAGAAAGATCTAAATTTGAGGCAGC
This sequence comes from Nicotiana noctiflora, assembly GCA_032618575.1. NCBI lineage: Eukaryota > Viridiplantae > Streptophyta > Magnoliopsida > Solanales > Solanaceae > Nicotiana > Nicotiana noctiflora. The sequence goes on along the minus strand of JASVEL010011864.1, from coordinate 66,229 downwards.
GGAGATGGCTGGAGTTGCTTAAAGATTATGATATTACTATCTTGTACCATCCCGGGAAAGCCAATGTAGTGGCTGATGCATTGAGCCGGAAGGCTATTAGTATGGGTAGTTTGGCGTATATTCCAGTTGGGGAGAGACCCCTAGCAGTTGATGTTCAGGCGTTAGCTAATCAGGTGGTAAGGCTGGATATTTATGAGCCCAATCGGGTGATGGCTTGTGTAGTAGCTCGTTCTTCTTTATATGATCGTATTCGAGAGCGCCAGTATGATGATCCACACTTACTTGTCCTTAAGGACAGAGTTCAGCATGATGATGCCAGGGATGTCACTATTGACGGTGATGGTGTATTGCGGATGCAGGGCCGAATATGCGTGCCCAATGTTGACGGCTTTCGTGAATTGATATTGGAGGAGGCCCACAGCTCGCGGTATTCTATTCATCCAGGAGCCGCGAAGATGTATCAGGATTTGAAGCAGCATTACTGGTGGAGAAAGATGAAGAAAGATATTGTGAGCCATGTGGCTCGGTGTCTAAACTGTCAGCAGGTCAAGTATGAGCATCGGAGACCTGGTGGTGTATTCCAGCGTATTGATATTCCGGAGTGGAAGTGGGAAAGAATAACTATGGACTTTGTTAGTGGACTCCCTCGGACAGTGAGGAAGTTTGATTCAGTTTGGGTGGTGGTGGATAGGTTGACCAAGTCAGCTCACTTCATCCCAGTGTGTACTACTTATTCCTCGGAGCGGTTGGCAGAGATATTCATCCGTGAGATAGTGAGATTGCATGGAGTTCCCATTTCTATTATATCGGACAGAGGTACCCAGTTCACTTCTCAGTTCTGGAGGACTTTTCAGCGAGAGTTGGGTTCACAGGTAGAGCTGAGCACAGCATTTCATCCACAGACAGATGGGCAGTCTGAGCGTACTATTCAGATATTGGAGGACATGTTGCGTGCTTGTATCATTGATTTCGGTGGTTCGTGGGCTGATTATTTGCCTTTGTCGGAGTTTGCTTATAATAATAGCTATCGGTCCAGCATTCAGATGGCACCGTATGAAGCTTTATATGGGAGGCGGTGTAGGTCTCCAGTTGGTTGGTTCGAGCCCGGCGAGGCTAGGTTGTTGGGGACAGAGTTAGTCCAAGATGCCTTAGACAAGGTGAAGGTGATTCAGGAGAGACTTCGCACAGCTCAGTCGCGTTAGAAGAGTTATGCGGACCGGAAGGTCCGAGATGTGTCTTATTCGGTAGGTGAGAAGGTGTTGCTGAAGGTTTCGCCTATGAAGGGTGTTATGAGGTTTGGAAAGAAAGGGAAGTTGAGCCCAAGGTTTATTGGACCTTTCGAGGTGCTTAGGAAAGTTGGGGAGGTGGCTTATATGCTTGCTTTGCCACCCAGTTTGTCGGGAGTTCACCCGGTGTTCCATGTATCTATGCTCCGGAAGTATGTCGGAGACCCGTCTCATGTGTTAGATTTCAGCACGATACAGCTAGATGAGGATTTGACTTATGATGTGGAACCAATAGCCATTTTGGGTCGACAGGTTCGTAAGCTGAGATCTAAAGATATAGCTTCAGTGAAAGTGCAGTGGAGAGGTCGTCCCGTGGAGGAGGCAAATTGGGAGACCGAGCAGGAAATGCGGAACAGATATCCACACTTGTTTGATGCTCCAGGTATGTTTTTTAACCCGCTCGCGGACGAGCGTTTGTTTAAGTTGGGGAGAATGTAACGACCCGGCCCGTCGTTACGGGAATTACCACCCCGTTACCTTGCATTTACATATATTATGCTTTTAAATCAGTATTAGAATATATCGGGTGAGTTAGGAGTGATTTGGATTGAAAATGAAACAAATAGCATGTTTGAAGAAAGGTTGAATATGAGAAGTCAACAAAGAGTTGACTATTGAGTTAGAGTGCTCGGAACCGGATTCTGATGATTCGACTAGTTCCGGGGGATCATTTATGACTTAGGAGAGCAATCGGAATTGAATTCGGAGGTCCGGTGTAGTTTTAGGCTTGAATTGGCGAAGGTTGATTTTTGGCGAAAACCGGATAGTAGGTGATATTTTGATCCGTGGGTCGGAATGGAATTTCGACAATTTCTATAGCTTCATTAAGTGATTTTGGATATGTTTGCAAATTTTCAGGTCATTCGGACATCGTTTGATCGGGTTTTGGATTGAATGTTAGTTTTGAAAGTTTTGAAGAAACGTAGGCTTGAATTCGTGTAGAAATGGTGATTTTGATGTTTAATATGGTGTTTTTATGATTGGAACAAGTTCGTATCATGTTTTGGAGTATGTTTGTGGTTTTTGTTGGGGTCCCGGGGGTCTCGGGATGAACCCGGGGGTCCAAACGGACCATTCTTGGCCAAAGAAGAGAGCTGGTTTGCTGTCATAAGTGCAGCAGAAATTTACTCTCTGCGATCGCACTAGTGAGCATGCGATCGCGTAGAGTAATGGTGAAGGGGGAGAATTTTACCCTTCGCGATCGCAGAGATAGGGACGCGATCGCATAAGGTCAAGAGCAGAAGCAACGCGATCGCAGGGGCACGGACGCGATCGCGTAGAGTTAACCGGGTGGCCATCGCGATCGCATGAGCATCTACGCGATCGCGTAGAGGAGAAATGGGGTCAAGGGAAAAATGTGCTACGCGATCGCAGGAAGAGGGACGCGATCGCGTGAAGCCGGATGTTTGAACATCGCGATCGCGTGAGGAGAGTCGCGATCGCGTGAGGCCAAAATTTTTGAACATCGCGATCGCGTGAGTAGAGTCGCGATCGCGTAGAGCAAATGGGTCTGGCAGAGAATTTAATCACAGAACAGAGGGGTTACGGGTTCATTAACCCAAAACTCAATTTTGAGCCCTAGAGAGAAGAAAACTCGAGGAAATCACCGAGGAATCATCGGGTATTCGTCGGAGGTAAGATTCTTGACTCAAAAACATCATTTTATGGTAGAATTTACATCAATCTTCATGAAATTGGGTTGAAATCTTGAAGAAATGTGGCCTAAATATTGAAAACGGGATTTTTGGATTTGGAGGGCCATTTGAACTCCGATTTTGATAAATTTTTTATACACGGACTCGTGACGAGATGAGGATCGCGTTGGTACTAATTTCGAAATTTTCCGAGCAGTGGGCCCGGGGTCGGGTTTTACCAACTTGGTGTATTTATGCGAATTTCATGTAAATTGAAATGGGTTATGATTATTTGACCCGTATTTGATATAATTATTGTGGTTTGACTAGATTCTACGCACGAGGGAGCTAAATTCAAAGGAAAAGGCATCGCGGATGAGTCTACGACCGGCTAGAGGTGAGTAGTTTGTGTATATGGTAGCTTGAGGGTTCGAAACCCCGGCTTAGCACATTGTGACGCTAGTAGGGCGTGGCTCGCACACCGTGGCAGGTGCGGGATTGATTGTGACTAGGGATTGAGACTTGGTCCATCCCGGATGTGAATAATATGTTGTTAGTGTTGGAAATACACTGTATTTGATATATTTGTGGGCTGTAAGCCTTGTTTGGGGCCTTGTGCCGATCTGTAGCGTCCTTAGAGGACAATATTTATGTGATAGCTATAATTGCTTAAATCATTGATCTCAGTCCTGGAAATTGAAATCACACTTTTGAAATGCTAAGTCACCGACTTTTACAAATTTAATAAGTTAAAGTATTTTTCATAAATTATGAATTGAGAACTGGAATTAAGGAAAATGAATTGTTTTGTGGCTTAATTGCTTATTGTGGACTGAGCATGGGATCGGGCTGCACGCCGCAGTGGTTGATACGTGGATCGGGCTGCACGCCGCAGCAGTATTGCGCTTGGGCTGTAGGAGCCCCTCCGGAGTCTGTACACACCCCCAGTGAGCGCCGTCGACGTTAAATTGGATCGGGCTACACGCCGTAGCGGTTATGTGCATTGCATTGCATTTGTATTTGTTGAATTACTCTGTGGTAGCTGTATTGTATTGTTGCTGCTAGTTCGTAGGAGATTCGGACTGTAGTGTAGCTTCATATTGTGGTATTTTGTGGATTTCTTACTCTCAGCTACTTATATATATTTGTTACTCACTGAGTACTTAGTACTCACCTCTACTCCCTGCACCTTTTGTGTGCAGACTCAGGTAGTCAGGAGCAGTAGACAGGCAAATTCCAGCGTTTGCAGTGTCATATCGAGTTGCTGAGGTAGCTGCCTACGTTCGCAGAACCTAGCTTCTCCTCTCCTTTTCAGTTGTTATTTGTATTTTGTATTCAGACTTGAGTATTTCTATAGAGTACTCTCTATTCCTGTTGGGTTTTGTTAGAGGCTCTAGACTTGTGACTCCAGATCTTTGGGAGTGTCAGTATTTTGTTCTTTATTATTATTATTGGAGTTCTTAAACTCATATACTCTTCTTGGGTTGTCCATTTGGGACTGATATCGTTGTGTTAATTAAATTGTTGGTCTGGCTGGCCTAGCTTGATTGTTGGGCGCCATCACGACCGGAATTTGGGTCGTGACATAAACGGGTCAAATAATTGGTGCAAGTAACTTGAAAGAAGTAAAAGAAGCGAAAGTTGAAGATTGGACGTCTTTTAAAATTCTGAAAATTATGAAACTAATAAAGAGGGAAGGGGGCCCAGGTTTATACATTAAATGGATCATTCAGACAACATCGGCACCTGATTGTATGCATAGTGTTATCGTATAATCATCATCTCCAAGTCTACCCTTTCCCATCCCATTGAGGTATTGGAGTGCGAAATGGTATCGTTTGCCTATTGCATGCTATTACCCGTCCCAAACTATGAATCCTCGACCATTGGGACTTCTAATCCTAGAAGGGGAAGAAAGGGATGGGGCCTTTATGGAGTTTAAAGGAAAAAATTCTAATCGACATTAAAAAAACTAGTAAGAAGAGGGAATGAACAAACAAACATGTAATGCTCACATAAACCCCGTAAATTAATAACATACAGTCTAGCATGCCTTTACACATACTAGTTTGGTCTTTAAATTAAAAATTAAACAGCAAACAGACTGGTTCAATATATTTATTTAGACAAGAAGACCGTATTAGGCCACTTGGATACAGTTGTCAGAAGTTAAGGTATTTTAAGCGATCAATTTAGAAAGGTATTTGTAAAAAAAAAAGTAGTCTATTGCAGGATAGTACAGACTGCAGTCAACTTAGAGATAAGTTTTTAAAAAAATCATTAGACTGTTCGAGTATAAACCATAGAATGAGTTCCAGAGACAGAAATACTTAAGTGAAGTGTAAGTTGCAAAACTATTTTTTAAGACAATTTCAAGAAGACCAAAACTTAGTTGGAAAATGTTTAGGCAGAATTGTTTGAAAGAAACCATTTCAGAAGAGGTGCTGATTGTTGGATTCAAATTTATACTGATTTAAAAGAGTTTTGTCAAAAGATTGAGGCTGAAAAAATTAAGACGTTAAGGACCAGTTAACAGATTGTTATTGCTTAAGAAGAATCAGATGAATTTATGCAAAATCATATAGGCATGATATCTATATTGGATTTTAAAAGTCTGTTAAGAACTGGTAAGAAGAGGTGATTATTTAATTACCCTACAGTTTGCCTAATGCATGTGCATTCCCTATAGACAAGATTTCCTATATGCACTGATTACATTAAGGTTAAGGTCCTATAGGCAAGATCTCTAATGACTTGCAATATGAGTAAACATTAAACCTTGTAGGCAGAATTTCTAGATGACTTATATCATAGTAAAACGTTAAACCCTATATGCATGGTATCTAGGTGACTTGAATCAGAAACATCGAACAATCTAATGGGCAGGATTTCTGGTGAGAAAAATTAAAGTCCTAAAGCTATGATATCTATCCTTTATTTATGCAAGAAAGTAAACCCCCTCCCACACCCTTATACTAGATTTCCCGAATTCTATACAAGTTATTACAACCCAATGAATCAATTGAAATAACAAAAATACGTCAAAACAAATAGCTAGATCCAAGCAGCCTAATTCAATCTTAATGTCTAATAATATGTATTTAATCAACTCCGGGATCCAGATCTCTACAGCCTTCTCATTATCCCAAATGTTTCAAAGTTCTAAGGAACCTCAAGGATTCCAAGCATTGCTTACACCCAGGATTCCATTATGAACAGAATGGTACAGTATGGAATAGCAAGCCATGCTTTGGGACCCATAATTCAACCGTAATGTCCAATAATATGTATTTAATCAACTCCTTGATCCAGATCTCTACAGCCTTCTCATTATCCCAAATGTTTCAAAGTTCTAAGGAACCTCAGATTCCAGGCATTGCTTACATCCAGGATTCCATTATGAACAGAATAGTCCAGTATAGAATAGCCAACCCTCAAGCATCAAAGTTTAGAGGGAGCTTAGGGGTCCCAAAGCATAGCTTGCAAGAGAGGGGCAGAACTTATAGCTCTGAGTAAGAGCAAAGTGAAAAGGAATTAGGGGGCCGTGATATGTGGTGTTTATACCTAGCCATAAGGTAGGTTGGCACACCCCTGACCACTTATTTAGATGAACAAGTTACCATCAGACCTTTTGAAGGTTAGACAGAGGTTTGGATAGTGATTAGGACAATATCAGACGTAAGTCAAGGCTCAAACATATAATGTGGAGAATGGGGAAGCTGGTATTGGTTGAGTTAAGAAGTTTAAAGAACACAGTTCAGGGTCATAGACAACAATATTAGGGTGCTGCTACGCCTTGAACAATAAACTCACATACAAAGGGGGTAAAATGGGTAAGGGAATTCATAAAGCATCATATTCACAACAAACAAACAACTGCACAGGTTATTTATATGTTGGACTGTAAAGGAAAGGGGAGACACGTTATAATATGCTAGAAAACATGTGTATAGAATTAAACACATTGTTCTTGAGGCATATAAACTAATCGAAACATACCGGTATAGAAGTAAAGAGTCCAGAAAAAAGTGAGCAAAGTCCACAGCAGTGTAAATATCAGAAAGAGAGAATTTAAGTAAAAGTGAATTGTGAACTCAGATGGTATTATGTGTTCGTGTGTAAAAATGTAGAAGGGCGGCCTTCTTTATAATGCATAGAAGCAAGCAAGAAAGGTAAGAAAACATTTTAAAAATCAATCTCAAATATTCTCCCTTTTGACAAGGGATTAAATTTCAAACGGAAACATGTAAACAAGGAAAGGAAATTTGAATAAAATCCTTCACAGTAGCATAAGAAGGGAAAATACACGATGTATATTTAAGGAAAAGTTTCAGTAGTACTTGATTTGTAAAGAGAAAGGAAAGGGAATCAATCAAACAATTAACAAAGTCAAAGTCCTAAGTTTTAAATCGAATGAACCGAACCAGAAATAGGTAAAGATGGCTTAACCAAAGAAAATCAGTGTCAATCAATCAAGACCCTATTAAAGGGATCCCAAATCAATCGAACAATCACCAAAAACCTTGAAAAAAGAGTTTCTCACAAATAAAGCAAACAAATCAAATACAAGAGTTTAACATTGTAGTGTTTAGAATCATATACAAAAGAATACGAGTTCAGCCATCGACTCATAGTGAGTCTGAAGGTACAGGGTCCCCAAAGTGGAACTCTAATTCAATTTACCAAGAAAACCCCAAAATTATAGAGTTTCCCCATCGAATCAAATACATAAATGAGAAGGCAAGTGAACAGACTCAAGGAGTCTCAGAAGAATCAGTCAAATACAATAGTAGGCTTGAAACAATCAAAGAAAGGAAACCACTTTAAGGCATGAAGAATATGTTCAGAAAACTTCGGAACTTAATAAGGGATGCGGGTTTAAACAGAATCATACGAAACATGCTTAAAAAGAACACAAACATAGTTTAGAAAAGTAAACATCAAGAAACTCAGTAGTAAATATGCATGGTAGAGGAGTGAGAAAAATAGAATAATCATGTGAGCATGGTGGAAAAGTGAGAAAAACAGAATAATCATGTGAGCATACATATAAAAGTAGAAAGACAATACATGCGTAACAGAGGAGGAAAACATACGAGCATAATACAGACAAACATCTAAAAGAAATAAAAAACAAGAATTGAAACACTTTCAAAAACCCTAATTTGAAAAACCAATGATTTTGAAAAGGAAATTTGGGAAAACTCTCAAAATGTCAAATATAGCATAGGTTCAACATAGATCTAGGAAAATAAACGAAGAAAGGACCTTGAATAGTTTACAGTTTCTGAGAAGGCTTGGAAAGGGTCTAGTCTTGAACAGATCTAAGCCATAGCTAGGATCTTAAAGCTCGTACACGCTAGAATAGGGTCGAAGATTCCATATAACAACATATTCGTCAGACCTCAAAATAGCTCTAACGACCAATACTTGGGGAAAAGGAAGGTGAGCACAGGATGTCCATGGCCTGAGAAGCAATGGACTCCAACGAAATTGATCGGAATGGACTAGGGAGGCGATTAAGGCTTTGAGTGCTAGGGAGAATTTGAAAGAAGGAGAGAGTTTGGGGGCGGCTACCTCAGAGAAATGAGGGTTAGGGTTAGGTTGTTTGTGATTAAAAAGGAAAGGGTCATTTGTGGTCGTTGATCAAAAGGATCAACGGCCTAGATTTTAAAGGATCCCGGGTGGGTTTAGTTTAATGGGTTAGGGGTTGGATTAAATTGAAATTCGGATGGCCCAATTGGATATTAGGATTGGGGTCAATTGGTTTTATGATTAAAATGAAATTGAGGTTATAATTTAAATGAAATGTGGCAAAAATTGAAATAGCCATTTCCCCCTTTTTCTAAAAAATAGTAAAAATTATTTTAAAAGAAAATTGATGGTACTGATCCAATTAATAATATATATGTATTAATTAAAAATATTTGAACTAATTTTACAATTATAAAACACTATTAGTCGTAAGATAGGCTATAATTCTATTTATATGACATTAGCTTTAAAAGTACGGAGCAAATTTGTAAAGAATGTACAAAGATCACCTTAATTATATTTTGGTGTAAATGAGAATAAAATAGGTTATTCACCAAAAAAACTGATAATTTTTTAATATTCAATGGATTTTGTATTTCTTTTAAAAATTGGTTTTAAAAATTCTTTAAAACAAATTGGGAATAACACTAAAACACTTAGGTATGCTTATATATGCATGTATATGTCATTTGAAAGTATTTTTTGTATATAAAAATACTTAGGGAAAAACAGTGTATCAACATCGTATTTTGACGCTTTCGGAGGGTCCGCATGAAAATATGGAACTTGCGCGTATGCCCGAAATCAAATTTCGAGGACTTTAGCCCGAATAATGAATTTTTATTTGAAATTGTTAAACTGGAATTCTATGGATTTAAAGAAACTAATTACGGATTGATCACGTTAGTATCGGGCTCATATGTTGGTTCCGAAGGGTGTTTCAGCCTGTTAGAGAAAACTTAAGAACTTGAAGTTCATAAGTTCAATTCAATTGGTTTTAGGGGGAGATTCTCAGATTTAGCATTGTTTTGGGCGTTTCGAAGGTTCAAGTTGGTCCGTTTTGTGATTTCAGATATGTCGGTATGTTCCGGCGAGGCCCTGTAGCCCCGAACATCAATCTAATGAGGCTCGAGTGAAGTGGTAAATTTTTAGAAGTGCTGAAACTGCTGCTTTTGTCATAATCGCACCTACGGTTCGTGGACCACCGATGCGGTCCATCTATTGCAAAAGTGGCCTTGGGGAAGGACAGGCAAAACCTCCGAAGCAATCCTCCAGCCGCAAAAGCAGTCTGAACTCCTCTTGGCCTGTTAGGCAGAAACAAACATTTTATTGCAGAAGCATGACCGCAAATGCGGTCCCCTAACCGCAGATGCAGAAATCGCTGAAGTAGTGAGCTGCATTTAATACGGGTTCCAAACCAATTTTGACACATTTCACTCCTCCATTGGCGATTTTAGAACTTTGATTGAAGACCTTCAACTAGTATCATGATGTAAGTTTGTTCTACCTATTTCTAGTTTAATATGTATGTCTTAGGTAGATTAAACACTAATATTAAGGTGAAATCATGGTGTTAGAGAAAAAACCTAGAGTTTTGACAAGAGTTGAATTTGACCACGAAATTTGTCATGAAATGAATTAGAAACTACATATTATTGATCCTTGGGGTTATAAAGAACAACTTCCCTTCAAATATTTAGGAGTTCGGGCATGTGGGCCCGGGGTTGAGTTTCAGGAAATTTGTGTTTAAGAGTGGGAAATCACGTAAACATTTAGAAAATGATCTTGTAAGCTTATATTGACTACTACCTACCTTGTTCTAGTTTTGAATCGTTCGACTCCAATTTGAGGGTTCGAGCTCATTCTTGGTATTGGAAGTGTACATTGGAGCGAGGAGAGTCTCCTATCTAACCTTGTGTCACGACCCGGATTTTCCCCCAATATCGGGATCGTGATGGCGCCTACTCGTGGTAGCTAGGCAAGCCACTGTATTCATACGATCCTGTTTTTAACACAATTTTAATTAAATAAATGCGGAATACTTTATCGAAATGGAAATAACAAATCACAAGGTAAAATCATACTGAAATCCTCTACCCAAGACGTGGAGTCACCAACTCACAAACTACTATGGAATACTACACATAAAAGTCCGAAGGAAATATAACATAATTCTGTTAGTCTCGGAACAATGAGACTACAGCTATTAACATAAATAAAGAAAGAGACGCCGGGCCTGCGGACGTCTGCAAGCTACCTCGGTCTCAAATGTGATCAACTCCCACGCAATCTATTTACTGCTGCTGCTGCTCCCGATCGTAACCTGGACCTGTGCAAAAACGCACAGAAGTGTAGCATCAGCACAACCGACCCCATGTGCTGGTAAGTGCCTGGCCTATCCCGGCGAAGTAGTGACAAGCCTAGGACCAGACACTCACATAAACCTGTGCAATTCAATATATATATGTGTACCACAAAATAACAAGAAATAATCAAGTATTAACACAATAAGGAATATCTTAAAGAATTCAACAATTAACCACAGTTAATAAATTCACAAGGAAAAACAAAGTATAATGGAAACACAAGTAATATCAAATCAAGGAATAGCAAGCACTTGCACGGCATCACCCTTCGTGCTTTTACTCTCATCCTCACCAAATAAGCAAATAAAGTACACGGCATCACCCTTCGTGCTTTTACTCTCATCCTCACATCCATGGTACGGCATGATCCTTCGTACATGGTTCAATAATAGTGCACGGCATGATCCTTCGTGCATAAATAAATAAATAAACATGGCACGGCATCACCCTTCGTGCATTATCACTCTTCCTCACCCAAATAACAATCAAATAGGTTCACAAGGAAAACAAGGTATAATGGAAACACAAGTAATACCAAGTCAAGAAATGGCAAACAATTGTACGGCATCACCCAAATAAAATATAATGGAAAAACAAGTAATATCAAGTCAAGGAATAGCAAACAATTGCACGGCATCACCCTTCGTGCTTTTACTCTCATCCTCACCAAATAAACAAATAAAGTACACGGCATCACCCTTCGTGCTTTTACTCTCATCCTCACATCCATAGTACGGCATGATCCTTCGTACATGGTTCAATAACAGGGCACGGCATGATCCTTCGTGCATAATCAATAAATAAACATGGCACGGCATTAACCTTCGTGCATAAATAAATAAACATGGCACGGCATCACCCTTCGTGCATTATCACTCTTCCTCACCCAAATAACAATCACGGTTAAGGGCAGAGAACGAAACAACAATTCATAATTCGTCCCATCAAGGGCAATCAATAATTATCTTCACAACAAGTCCCAACAAGGGAGAACAATAACAATTCATCTGCAATATATCTCAAAATAATTATTTCCCAACGACTCACGGTCATACTAGACGCCAATGTATGGATGCTCGTCACCACAGCCCATACACCGCACTCGATCACATAACACATAACACATAATCCTATTCCCTCAAGCTAGGATAGAACAAACACTTACCTCGAATGCTTATGAACTATCCAATCCGTGGAAATGTCTTTTCTTTCAATTTGGCTCCAATCCAACCGTATCTATACACAATTGATTTAATATCATCAATTCTACTCAACAAACTAATTCTTAATACCAAATACCACTTTTACAACATTCTGCCATGAATAGTAAATTTCAACCCCGGGCCCACATGGTCGGAATTCGGGGTTAGGACCAAAATCCGGTTACCCATCCCCCCACGAGTTCATGTATATAATTTGTTTCAAAATCGGACATTAATTCGAGGTCCAATTCCCCAATTTATGAAAGACCCTATTTTCTAACAAAAACAAGAATTTTACCATGAAAATCATTGATTTCTTATGAAAAACATGTTTAATGATGTTAGGAATTGAAAGAATTAAGTAAAAAGTGACTTACAATCGTTTTGATGAAGAAGAAATCCTTGAAGAGTCGCAAATGGGTGTTTTGGTTTTGTGAAAAATGAAGAAATGATTGAAATTCGTGTTTTTCAGGTCTCTGTGTTCGCATTTGCGAACATGGGTTCGCAATTGTGAACCCCGACCAATTTCTGGAGTTTGAAAAATAAGCTAAGGGTGGGAAGTTCGCATTTGCGAACATTTGTTCGCATTTGCGAACATCTCGCATTTGCGAACTAATGTTCGCATTTGCGAACACATGCTGTATAAGGCAGTGTTCGCATTTGCGAACAATGGTTCGCATTTGCGAACCAAGGCAGTCACTGGGATGTTCGCATTTGCGAACAATGGTTCGCATTTGCGAACCAAGGCAGCACTGGGGACCTTCGCAAATGCGAACAATTGTTCGCATTTGCGAACAAGGCTGGCTTCGCATTTGCGATCAAGGTTCGCATTTGCGAGCCTTGCCTTACACTGTCCCCTTCGCAATTGCGAGAAATTCTTCGCAATTGCGAAGCCAACAACTGGGTGAAAAAAAACAGCAGTTCAAAATTCAGAATTTCATCCAACGGCCTATCAAATCTTTACCCGAGCCCTCCGGGCTCCAAACCAAACATGTACACAACCTCAAAAACACATTATGGACTTGTTCGTGCGATCATATCGCCAATATCACTTCGTTTTAATCAAATCGAGTCTCAAACTCATGATTTTGATACTTTTGATTTTCAAAACTTCTTAACTTGGAACTCAAGGTCCAAAACATCTCAAACGACATCCAAATGTCACCAAACTTTACAGAAATCACATATATAATATTTAAGACTTGTACCGGGCGTCGGAACCAAAATACGAGCCCGATACCAAGGTCTATTAATTTATTTCCTTTAATAATTGCATCAAAAACAATTTCACATAAAAATTCATAACTTGGGCTCTAGGCCTCAGGAATTCGACTCCGGACACATGTCCAAGTCCCATATTTTCCTACGGACCTCTCGGGACCATCCAATCTCGAGTCCGGATCCGTTTACCAAAAATGTTGACCGAAGTCAACCATATCAATATTAATATCATTTTTATCCAAATTTCTCATAGAATTCATATTTTCTATCACAAAATCTTTCCGGCTACATGCTCGGATCGTGCACGTAAATCGAGGCAACATAGAATGAGGTTTTCAAGGCCTCGAAGCTCGAAATTATTAATAAAATAAGTGATGACCCTTTGGGTCGTCACAATCTCCACCTCTAAAACAACCGTTCGTCCTCGAACGGACAAAAGAAAAAAGTACCTGAGTCAGGAAACAAGTGTGGGTAACGACTCTGTATATCAGACTCGGACTCCCAGGTCGATGCCTCTGGAGGCTGACCTCTCCACTGAACACGCACAGAAGGATAACTCTTCGACCTCAGCTGTCGAACCTGCCGGTCTAGAATAGCCACCGGCTCCTCCTCGTAGGATAGATCATTGTCCAATTGGACAATACCGAAGTCTAACACATGTGTGGGATCGCCGTGGTATCTCCGAAGCATAGATACATGAAAAACTAGATGCACGGCTGATAAGCTAGGCGGCAAAGCTAATCTGTAAGCCACCCCTCCCACTCTGTCTAGAATCTCAAATGGGCCAATATACCTAGGGATGAGCTTGCCCTTCTTCCCAAACCTCATCACGCCCTTCATAGGCGACACTCGGAGCAATACTCGTTCACCAATCATGAAATCTACATCTCGAACCTTACGATCCGCATAAGTCTTTTGCCTAGACCGAGCTGAACGCAATCTCTCCCGAATAGTCTTGACCTTATCTAAGGCCTCTTGAACTAAGTCCGTACCCAACAACCGAGCCTCTCCCGGTTCAAACCATCCAACCGATGATCGACATCGCCTACCATACAACGCCTCATACGGAGCCATCCGGATGCTAGATTGGTAGCCGTTATTGTAGGCGAACTCTGCTAATGGTAGAAACTGATCCCACGAGCCTCCGAAATCAATAACACAGGCTCGAAGCATGTCCTCAAGAATCTGAATAGTCCTCTCTGACTGGCCATCCGTCTGAGGATGAAATGCTGTACTCAACTGAACCTGGGTGCCTAACTCCTGCTGAACCGCTCTCCAGAACCGCGAGGTAAACTGCGTACCCCGATCAGAGATAATAGATACCGGCACCCCATGGAGACGAACAATCTCCCTAATGTAAACCTCCGCTAACCTCTCCGACGAGTAGGAGACAGATACTGGAATAAAGTGTGCTGATTTGGTCAGCCTATCAACAATGACCCAAATAGCATCAAATTTCCTCCGAGTCAAAGGAAGTCCAATAACGAAGTCCATAGTGATCCGCTCCCATTTCCACTCGGGAATTTCAATCCTCTGGAATACACCACCAGGTCTCTGGTGCTCATATTTCACCTGCTGACAATTTAGACACCGAGCGACATACGCAACGATATCTTTCTTCATTCTGCGCCACCAATAGTGTTGCCGTAAGTCCTGGTACATCTTCGCGGCGCCCGGGTGAATAGAATACCGTGAACTGTGGGCCTCTGCTAAGATCAACTCTCGAATCCCTTCGACATTGGGCACACAAACTCGACCCTGCAATTTCAATACCCCATCATCATCTAGATTTACCTGTGTGGCACCTCCCCGCTGTACTGTATCTCTCAACTCACGCAAATGAGGATCATCAAATTGTCTCTCACGGATACGCTCTAATAAAGAAGAACGAGCGACCGTGCAGGCTAACACCCTGCTAGGCTCAGAAATGTCTAATCTCACGAACCGGTTGGCTAAGGCCTGGACATCTAGAGCTAATGGTCTCTGATTGACCGGAATATATGCAAGACTACCCATGCCGGCATACTTTCTACTCAATGCATCGGCCACCACATTGGCCTTACCTGGGTGATATAATATAGTAACATCATAGTCTTTTAGCAACTCTAACCATCTCCGATGTCGTAGATTCAACTCCTTTTGCTTGAACAAGTACTGTAGGCTTTTGTGATCAGTGTACACCTCACATGTCACACCATATAGATAATGCCTCCGGATCTTTAAGGCATGAACCACTGCTGCTAACTCAAGATCATGAACTGGATAATTCTTCTCATGTATCTTTAACCGCCTCGAAGCATAAGCGATAACCTTACCATCCTGCATCAATACCGCTCCAAGCCCTGTACGAGATGCGTCACAATAAACTGTATAAGGCCCTGTACCTGTAGGTAGTACCAACACCGGTGCGGTGGTCAAGGCCGTCTTGAGCTTCTGAAAGCTCGCCTCACACTCCTCTGACCACTGAAACTGGACACCCTTCTGGGTCAACCTGGTCATCGGGGCTGCAATAGAAGAAAACCCCTCTACAAAACGACGGTAGTAACCTGCTAATCCCAAGAAACTCCGTATCTCGGTCACTGAAGCTGGTCGAGGCCAATTCTGGACTGCCTCAATCTTCTTTGGGTCCACCTGAATACCCTCCACCGATACGATATGACCCAAAAATACCATTGAACTCAACCAGGACCCACATTTTGAAAATTTGGCATATAGTCGATTATCCTTCAGAGTCTGAAGAACCACTCTGAGGTGCTGCTCGTGCTCCTCCTGGCTGCGAGAGTATACCAGGATTTCATCTATAAAGACTATCACGAACAGATCTAAGTAAGGCCTGAATACCCGATTCATCAACTCCATGAATGCTGCTGGGGCATTGGACAACCCGAAGGACATGACCAAGAACTCATAATGCCCATATCTAGAGCGAAAGGTCGTCTTAGGAATGTCAGCCGCCCTGATCTTCAGCTGATGGTAGCCTGACCTCAAGTCTATCTTAGAGAATACCCTCGCTCCCCGGAGCTGGTCAAACAAATCATCAATCCTCGGCAGTGGATATTTATTTTTGATAGTCACCTTGTTTAACTGCCGGTAATCAATACACATCCGCATCGAGCCATCCTTCTTCTTTACAAATAATACAGGTGCTCCCCAGGGGGAAACACTGGGCCTGATAAAGCCCTTCTCAAGAAGGTCCTGCAACCGATCTTTCAACTCTTTTAACTCCGGCGGGGCCATACGATAGGGTGGAATAGAGATGGGCTGAGTGCCCGGTGCCAAATCAATACAAAAGTCAATATCCCTGTCGGGTGGCATGCCCGGCAGGTCTGAAGGAAAAACCTCCGGAAACTCCCGTGCAATAGGGACTGAATCAATGGAAGGAACTTCTGCGCTGGAATCACGAACATAAGCCAGATAAGCTAGACACCCCTTCTCGACCATACGTCGAGCCTTAACATAAGAAATAACAGTGCGAACGGAGTGGCTTGAGGTACCCTTCCACTCTAATCGGGGTGATTCCGGCAAGGCTAAGGTGACAGTCTTAGCATGACAATCAAGAATAGCATGGTATGGGGACAACCAGTCCATCCCCAATATGACATCAAAATCTACCATATCCAAAAGCAACAGATCCACACGGGTCTCAAGACCCCCAAATATAACTACGCACGAACGATGCACCCGATCGACTACAATGGAGTCACCCACTGGTGTAGCCACATAAACTGGAATATCCAGAGCATAGCTGGGCACAGCCAAATACGGTGCGAAGTAGGAAGACACATAGGAATATGTAGATCCAGGGTCAAATAATACCGAAGCACCTCTGCCACACACAAGAATAGTACCTGTAATCACAGCATCTGATGCCTCTGCCTCTGGCCTGGCCGGTAAAGCATAGAAACGGGGATCTGCACCTCCCCTCTGAGCTGCGTCTCTAGGACGACCATCAACTGGCTGACCTCTACCTCTGGCCGGACGGTCTCTACCTCTACGGTCTCGACCTCCACCTCTAAAATCTCTACCCCCGCCTCTGGCTGGCTGGGCAGGCTGAGGGTCAGCTGGGGCCCGGATCATAGGACGAGGACCTCGCTGCTGAGAGTTGCCCGCTGCTATAGGGCAATTCCTGATAAAATGACCTAGGTCACCACAACCGTAGCAGCTCTTGGACTGATAGGGTTGGTGGCCCTGACGACCCGAATGGCCTCCACGAACACTCTGAAGAGGATGAGCATTAATAGGATACTGGTCTGAATAATGCCCCCGAGAACCACGATCACCTGGTCCACCCTGTGAAGCCTGAAGGGCGGAATGAAAAGGCCTGGAGGACTGGCCTCTATCAAAGGATTCTCTGCTACCAGAGGAAGAAGCACCAAACCTACCCGAATGACGAGGCCTCTTATCCGAAGAATAACCGCCTCCTCTAGCGAGAGCCATCTCAACTCTGCGTGCTGCATTGGCTGCCTTCTGAAATGATATGTCACTCCCCACGCCCATAGCCATCTGGAGTCTAATCGGCTGATTAAGCCCATCTATAAATCTGCGGACCCTCTCCCGCTCCGTGGGAAGTATCACCACTGCATGACGAGCCAAGTCAATAAATCTCGTCTCATACTGTGTAACTGTCATAGTGCCCTGATGGAGGCGCTCAAACTGCCTCCGAAGTAAATCCCGCTGAGTAGCAGGGAGAAACTTCTCCATAAATAGTTCCACAAACTGGTCCCATGATAAAGCTGGGGACCCTGCTGGTCGAGTCAGGCAATAATCTCTCCACCAAGTCTTGGCGGATCCTGCAAGTCTGAAGGTACAGGAAATCAACTCCGTTTGTCTCCACGATCCCCATAGTCTTGAGAATCTCATGGCAACTGAATAAAAAGTCCTGAGGATCCTCTGATGCGGCTCCACCGAATGTAGTGGTAAATAGCTTGGAGAACCGATCAAGCCTCCATAACGAATCAGAAGTCATGGCCGCTCCATCGCCGGCATGAGCTGTGGTACCTGACTGAGTGGCCACAGCTGGCTGGATTACTGGTGCCTGAGGCTGAGGAGCTACTAGCTCCGGAGTATGAGCAATAGGAGTCTGGGCCCCTCCTCCAGCCTGAGAAGTGGCTGGGGCAACTGATAATAAACCCGCTCTGGCAATGCTATCCATAAATCCCGCTATTCTGACCAAAGCATCCCGGAGATCCGGGGTAATCAAAGCCTCTCCTAGGACCTGAGCTGGGCCCACTGGAGCTGCTGGAATCGGAACCTCCTCGTCAATCTCAATATGAGGCTCCACCTCCGGAGTAGCTGCCTGGGGCTGAGCTCTACCCCTACCACGGCCTCTGATACGGCCTTGGCCCCTGCCCCTCACGGGAGCTGCCTGGGGCTCGGGCTGCTGGTCAGCGGACGAAGAAGCGCGTGTCCTTACCATCTGCGAAAGGACAGAATAGAAATTCAATCAGTAATTGAGGATTAAGTAGCACGACAAGAAAGAACAAATGAGAGACTTTTTCCTAACTCAATAGACTCTGGAGGACAAGTACAGACGTCTCCGTACCTACCTCTCAAATTCTACTAAGCTTGTTCGTGAGTGGTGAGACCTATGTAACCTAGAGCTTTGATACCAACTTGTCACGACCCGGATTTTCCCCCAATATCGGGATCGTGATGGCGCCTACTCGTGGTAGCTAGGCAAGCCACCGTATTCATACTATCCTATTTTTAACACAATTTTAATTAAATAAATGTGGAATACTTTATCGAAATGGAAATAACAAATCACAAGGTAAAATCATACCGAAATCCTCTACCCAAGACTTGGAGTCACCAACTCACAAACTACTATGGAATACTACACATAAAAGTCTGAAGGAAATATAACATAATTATGTTAGTCTCGGAACAATGAGACTACAGCTATTAACATAAATAAAGAAAGAGACGCCGGGCCTGCGGACGTCTGCAAGCTACCTCGGTCTCAAATGTGATCAACTCCCACGCAATCTATTTACTGCTGCTGCTGCTCCTGATCGTAACCTGGACCTGTGCAAAAACGCACAGAAGTGTAGTATCAGCACAACCGACCCCATGTGCTGGTAAGTGCCTGGCCTATCCCGGCGAAGTAGTGACAAGCCTAGGACCAGACACCCACATAAACCTGTGCAATTCAATATATATATGTGTACCACAAAATAACAAGAAATAATCAAGTATTAACACAATAAGGAATATCTTAAAGAATTCAACAATTAACCACAGTTAATAATTTCACAAGGAAAAACAAAGTGTAATGTAAACACAAGTAATATCGATTCAAGAAATAGCAAACAGTTGCACGGCATCACCCTTCGTGCTTTTACTCTTATCCTCACCAAATAAGCAAATAAAGTACACGGCATCACCCTTCGTGCTTTTACTCTCATCCTCACATCCATGGTACGGCATGATCCTTCGTACATGGTTCAATAATAGTGCACGGCATGATCCTTCGTGCATAAATAAATAAATAAACATGGCACGGCATCACCCTTCGTGCATTATCACTCTTCCTCACCCAAATAACAATCAAATAGGTTCACAAGGAAAACAAGGTATAATGGAAACACAAGTAATATCAAGTCAAGAAATGGCAAACAATTGTACGGCATCACCCAAATAAAATATAATGGAAAAACAAGTAATATCAAGTCAAGGAATAGCAAACAATTGCACGGCATCACCCTTCGTGCTTTTACTCTCATCCTCACCAAATAAACAAATAAAGTACACGGCATCACCCTTCGTGCTTTTACTCTCATCCTCACATCCATAGTATGGCATGATCCTTCGTACATAGTTCAATAACAGGGCACGGCATGATCCTTCGTGCATAATCAATAAATAAACATGGCACGGCATTAACCTTCGTGCATAAATAAATAAACATGGCACGGCATCACCCTTCGTGCATTATCACTCTTCCTCACCCAAATAACAATCACAGTTAAGTGCGAGAAAGAAACATCAATTCATAATTCGTCCCATCAAGGGCAATCAATAATTATCTTCACAACAAGTCCCAACAAGCGAGAACAATAACAATTCATCTGCAATATATCTCAAAATAATTATTTCCCAACGACTCACGGTCATACTAGACGCCAGTGTATGGATGCTCGTCACCACAGCCCATACACCGCACTCGATCACATAACACATAACACATAATCTATTCCCTCAAGCTAGGATAGAACAAACACTTACCTCGAATGCTTATGAACTATCCAATCCGTGGAAATGTCTTTTCTTTCAATTTGGCTCCAATCCAACCGTATCTATACACAATTGATTTAATATCATCAATTCTACTCAACAAACTAACATTCTGCCATGAATAGTAAATTTCAACCCCGGGCCCACATGGTCGGAATTCGGGGTTAGGACCAAAATCCGGTTACCCATCCCCCCACGAGTTCATGTATATAATTTGTTTCAAAATCGGACCTCAATTCGAGGTCCAATTCCCCAATTTATGAAAAACCCTATTTTCTAACAAAAACAAGAATTTTACCATGAAAATCATTGATTTCTTATGAAAAACATGTTTAATGATGTTAGGAATTGAAAGAATTAAGTAAAAAGTGACTTATAATCATTTTGATGAAGAAGAAATCCTTGAAGAGTCGCAAATGGGTGTTTTGGTTTTGTGAAAAATGAAGAAATGACTGAAATTCGTGTTTTTCAGGTCTCTCTGTTCGCATTTGCGAACATGGGTTCGCAATTGCGAACCCCGACCAATTTCTGGAGTTTGAAAAATAAGCTAAGGGTGGGAAGTTCGCATTTGCGAACATTTGTTCGCATTTGCGAACATCTCGCATTTGCGAACTAATGTTCGCATTTGCGAACACATGCTTGTATAAGGCAGTGTTCGCATTTGCGAACAATGGTTCGCATTTGCGAACCAAGGCAGTCACTGGGACGTTCGCATTTGAAAACAATGGTTCGCATTTGCGAACCAAGGCAGCACTGGGGACCTTCGCAAATGCGAACAATTGTTCGCATTTGCGAACAAGGCTGGCTTCGCATTTGCGATCAAGGTTCGCATTTGCGAGCCTTGCCTTACACTGTCCCCTTCGCAATTGCGAGAAATTCTTCGCAATTGCGAAGCCAACAGCTGGGTGAAAAAAACAGCAGTTCAAAATTCAGAATTTCATCCAACGGCCTATCAAATCTTTACCCGAGCCCTCCGGGCTCCAAACCAAACATGTACACAACCTCAAAAACACATTATGGACTTGTTCGTGCGATCATATCGCCAATATCACTTCGTTTTAATCAAATCGAGTCTCAAACTCATGATTTTCATACTTTTGATTTTCAAAACTTCTTAACTTGGAACTCAAGGTCCAAAACATCTCAAACGACATCCAAATGTCACCAAACTTTACAGAAATCACATATATAATATTTAAGACTTGTACCGGGCGTCGGAACCAAAATACGAGCCCGATACCAAGGTCTATTAATTTATTTCCTTTAATAATTGCATCAAAAACAATTTCACATAAAAATTCATAACTTGGGCTCTAGGCCTCAGAATTCGACTCCGGACACATGTCCAAGTCCCATATTTTCCTACGGACCTCTCGGGACCATCCAATCTCGGGTCCGGATCCGTTTACCAAAAATGTTGACCGAAGTCAACCATATCAATATTAATATCATTTTTATCCAAATTTCTCATAGAATTCATATTTTCTATCACAAAATCTTTCCGGCTACATGCTCGGATCGTGCACGTAAATCGAGGCAACATAGAATGAGGTTTTCAAGGCCTCGAAGCTCGAAATTATTAATAAAATAAGTGATGACCCTTTGGGTCGTCACACCTTGTAAGAGGGAATTTCCCCCATTGGAAATATAATCTTATAATTTGTCATTAAATGCGGGACATACTTACGCACTAGGTGACCAGAGTCCGTGCGTAGCGAAAGTTGTGCTAAGTCCGGGTAGTTTATGACCCAAAAAACATGCTTTATGTGTTATCCTTGCAACTCTATGTTTAACTTAGATTTTTTAAACATGGTGACTATGATAAATGAAATTACTTAAAGAGGAACATGACCATTCTTAGTTTTTAAAAATGGAAGACGATAATGCATTGAGTAGTTTCTCTCAAGCTATATGTCATTTTTTGTTTGTTAATATGTTTAACTACATGTGACCACGTCACATGGTTGATTCGTGAGCAGGGTAATATATGCATCTATGGTTCGATCTGCACGACCCTCAGCAGTGCACAATTTACTTTATGTTGGATCAGACCGTACGACCTCGGCATTATTTTTGCCTATCTTATTCTGAATTTCTATTATTTAGATTATTAGTGTCCCTGAAATGAAGTTGCCAGTAGTGACATTACTTAGGGGAGAACATGTTAGTTTTGCTACATACTTTTATTGGATTACTTTTACCCATGCACAATGTAATTTATATCTCAAATTATTTCGACCCTACTTGTCACGCCCCAAAGTCTGAGGAGCGTGACCGGTGCTCAACCGAGTAAACCCAACTAAGCAAGCCTGTTAGATCTAATTCTACCAAAACTAACTCATGGATAAATAGCAGATAGACTCCATTAATCAAATTCTATAGACATATCATTAACAATTTCCATTTCATTTTTTATTAGCAACTTCATTCGCAATATTAAAGGTATTAGAAGTTTTATATATCATTGCCCAACATCAATATTTCAATTTTTAAATCCCCATGCTCGACACTATCCACAACCTGTCTACCGAGCCTCTAAATACCATTGAAGATTCATATGGAAATACCAGTAATAAGGATCTGGCTATACCTTACACAAATAACAATATAAACTCCGTAGGAAAGACCGCATGAGCCACGTAGGGCCCCGAGATGAAAAGGGCTCATCAATACATCTGATGGAATCTGGAGGAGGTGCAACTATTAGTAGACTAGAGTACTTGCTATAGAACCACCTACAATCATAACACGAATGTAGTGCCCCCGGCAAAAGGAATATCAGTACATTTGAATTGTACTGGTATGTATAAACAAACTTCACCCCAATTAAATTCAAGTAACAAACACAAGTAACAGACATCAGTACAATAAACGATCAAATGCACGTGAAAGAAACAATCAAAGAAAAACAAATTTTACAATATCTCTTTTTCCCCTTCAACATTATCACATCAATGATTTCACAAAATTCTCATATTTTCATTTCAATTGTGATTTCGATCACTTTCCATCCTAATTACATCGGCCACCCTTATCACTACAACCCACACCTTATTACTTCGTGTTGCGGCACGCAACACGATCCCACCGAACAATCACAATTCACAAACAACACATAACAACAACAATTAACAAGAACAACATCAACAATTCTCAAAGAACAACCACAACAATTTACAAGAATTTCCATAGCCATCAATACCACTTCATCATATTCAACAACTCATACGCAATTTAAGTCAGCACAATAATTACCCACAACAAGCCAAATATAATATTACCACAGTTGTTCCAAGTGCATAATTTAGGATTTCCTTCCAAAATTTGTTTCTCAGTTCTTACCACATAACACTTTCAAAATAACACACCCTCATTTGGTTTTTTTCCATTTACTTGCACCATCATATCATAAGACTTAACCAACAACGTTCAAGGCGCATAAATCACAAGAATTCACAAATAGTTCACATAACTAAACACATACTTCCGCGTTGACATCCTCAAGATTTTACAAACTTTGCACATAACATGACAGACACATCAAATCACTTCTCACAATCACATATAACTTGGTGGTATGGAAATCAAGTAAGGTAACCAATTCACATATTTTCATTCAAGGTACACATATCGTATGCTCGTCGCAACAAGGGGGATTCTACAAGAGTTAAAGTTAGCCGTACATACCTTTCTTGGGATTTCCTTTAATTACTACGATATTTTGGAAAATGAACCTAAATAAAGCCCCAAAGACTAAATATTAAAATGGGGTCAGGTTATAAAAATTAGAAAATTTACCCTCCGATGTCAAGTCTGCTATAGAAGAATTGACCGCATAATCCATCACAAAATCAGCGTCCAAACTGGGCTACAGTGGTCCAATTTGTGACCTGATTTGCGACCACAGATCAAAAATGCAGACCACATAATCGACATTGAAATCGCAGATCTGACACATGATTTCATTTTTTTCCAGCCTTTGGTAATTTGATCATAACTTTGTGTAGGAATGTCCAAATGATGAACGGTTTGAATCTTTGGAAACGAGACTCAACGTCCTTTGATTTTATAGGTTATACATAACCTAAAATATTATATATATTTATATGTGGCCATTCAAATTAAGGATTGGTGCAAGATCATTGGGAATTTTAGCCTATTATGGACTTTTTTTTCTTAGACATTGGCTTTCCTCGAACCACAAATTACTTACCATAAGACTTATACACATATTTACCAAATCCAATGGGTGTACACCATGTTAATAGCACATAAAAATGTTATAATAAGCCTACATGACACATCGGAATCCTAAATTATTTAGAGAAACTTTATGGGGCCTTACATTCTCCTCCCCCCCCCCCAGGATCAATCGTCCTCGAATGAGGAGTAGATTCCCACTTAAATGCTTAATATAATCCATCTCTTTTATCACCTACCTCAAGACTCTAAATTTTGACTAACTCCTAAATTTTTCATAAATTTCGGCAAAGTCTCCATTGTAAATAGGCCTATCCACCTGCCAGAGAATCACCAAAATAATCATAAAAACACATCCTCAACTAGACAGAGCACCACAATGTATATGTCAACAATACTAATCTTAGTATTACAAGCACCACATTATCATAAGGGTACCAGAACATGGACTAATTTTCCTTCCGCAACAATTTTAGCATTCCAGATGACCTTCTCGACTTACAATCTCTATCATGACACGTTCTCAGAAATAATATCAACTCACAAACATACCAATGTCTATATGTCAATACCACACAAGATAGGGATGATTTGTGTGGTAACTAATTTTCACTAGAAGAACCTAGTTCTTCTACGTGTTCTAACTACGACAGTTTACGAAATAAAAAATGCTGAAGGTAAAGTTACACATATATTTAACCTTGAAAACACCTGGCTCAAAAGGTGAAAAAACCATGACCTACTGCTCAGTATGATTTTTCCAAACTCCACTAAAATCACTGAAACAAAAACTGCATTTACAAAGACTCTTTGTAAACCTAAGGATTAACTCTAATCCTGGTGTGGCATACAGCCTCAGCTTTTGCGACACTTTCAAGTTAACTCTAACTTAAATACTCAATGCACCTAATACAATTGCTTCTATAAAAGCTAAAAGGTTCAATATGAAAACCTACTACAATTGAAATAGAATTAGACTAAACACAATGATGAAACCAGTTCTTCTATCTTAGTTTATGTAGCTTCAGATTTACACACTTATATCTCGCATATATTGCTTGCAAAATAGACTAGATTATTTTTGTTCTCAAATATTCTTTACTTATGCTTATGTGCATTACCTATAAAAGAGAATAACTTAGATAATTAAAAAGATTAGCAGTTAGAGTTTGATCAAGACTCTGTCACTTATCCCTTTGTCGATTTCAATCCTTAACTACTACAAACTCTCATCTTTATCTTGTCTTAGGATTGTGTTCTCTTATCTTAAGAAGATTGTTCCTCTTAGAACTCAATGCAACCTTTTCGATCATCCCCAGAAGATATTTATTGCATACGCCTTAGTACATATCTTCTTCACGTGCCTTCCATGTGCGGTGGTTATGACTTAACTGCGTGTCTCATGATGGACCAGGTCCTTCTCCTTATGTTCATTTGTCAATCTTCAAAACATGGAAAACAAATTCCCCCCTTTTGATGATGACAAACTCTTTGCTTTTAGTAATCATAGAACCTTAGCTGAAATATCAACACTTTGAATTTTTTAGAGAATTCAATTTTCATAAAGAACTAGATTTTAAGTTAGGTCATAAACATCACTTGTTCGGATAAAACATTTTAAGCACATATCTTCCCCATTTTGGTATCATCGAAAACTTTCATAATTAAAGTGAAATCAGTGATTTAATCAATACTCATGGCCATTGGGGCAACTGCAAGTGAACACATGCTTTAGTTAACTCAATCCAGAAAATAACAATAAAGATAAGATTTAACAAAAACAAGATAAACATCATTCATTAATAAGCAAGTAGTTCCTACAATGCAGTCCACAAAAAGAAAAATAAAATTATCCAACCATGAGCAACATAAAGAAAGAAACATCTTAAAGCTCTCAAACTGGGTCACTGAGGGGTCTTGACTGGTGCACACTAAGATAGAATAACTAAGGCTTAGAAGAGCTAGAGGGTTCGGGTTGTAGCAGGTTCAACATTTTTTTGAGCATTCCTTCATTTTTCTCTTTTTCTTTGTTCTTTTTCTTGCTTTCCTCCAAGGCCCTTTTTAATTCCTCTTCACTCTCCCTAACTCTGCTTCTTGTAGCTCTAATACTAACAGTAAACTTGGTTGGTGATTTCTTTCTTTTCTTGGTTGGATTTGCTGCAGTAGGGGTTTTTTTTTTTTAAGAGGTTTTTTTTCCTTTGGATCATAACTCCCCCCCCACTTTCTTTAGTAAGTCAGTCAGACTTTCTTCATCAGATGAACCAGGTTCATCTTGCACTTTGCTCAGATGTATTAACCCCTCAGTTGCCTCCCCTGATCCACTTCCCCTTGACTTTGATACTCCTTGTCCCTCATTCCCACAAATGGCTAAGATCTCCTTCTTCCTTTTCTTTTTCAACTTTTTAGACTCACCCCCACCTATATCTCTTATAGCCCCGATCATAACAAACCTATTTTCCTCCCGCTCAACCACATCTGAAAACACATATCATGTATCAACTTCCCTTCAAGTTTCCTAATTTTTAGCTTGTTCAGAAGACCCTAGTTCATCACTTTCATGTGTGGCGATGGAATCATCAAATTTTGAGCTCGAGTTGGACTTAGTTACAGGGTTTACTTTCCTTTGACTTGATTGAAGTTTTTCATTCAAGGTTTTCCTTAAAGAACCAATTGCTATAATTTTTCTTGCCAGCATTTTATGGCGATGGAATCTATGTTCAGGATTTTCAACAGGTGGTGTGGAAGATGAGGTGTTGGGTAAAACGGGTTGTTGAGTTCCTTGGTTAATTTGTGGATTTGTCACTATGAGAGAATTCTAAAACCCTAAGTGAATTTTAGTGGTGTGGAAGCTATGGAGAGTTGTAGACACGAAAGAGGAAGAGTTTAGGTATTTTGAAGAACAAATAATTGAAGAGTGTTTTGGGGGTTTTAAAGGAGGTAATAATTACCCATATTTTGCAGCCTTTCAGTGGTCACATAAAAGTCTAATCAGATTAGAATTCTGGTCTCCTTAGGTATTATAATTAATTGCTAGGATTTAAGTAAGGTCTCCGTTAAATTGAGACTTCTAGTTTCAATGGAATTGGTTCAATGGTTCAATGGATAGTATTTTGGACTTTTGGTATATCTCGGATTCCTGCTCATAATTGATAATTAAATATTTCTGATTGTGCAAAGAATAGAAACATACTTGAGATTTTCATGAGCATACTTTGATGAACCAGGTTCTTCAAATGACATTTCTCTTGAATATGCCTCATATCACAAAATAGAAATTTTGTAAGAGTTTAATCAATTTCATAAATACATGATACAAGAGTATACTATTTAACGTATGAGATTGAGTAGAGATTAGTCTAATATTCACACAAATTAACAACTCCTAACAAAAAAAAATTCATATATTCCCCCCCCCCCCCTTTTCATGTGCTTTCTGAACGGATTCTTTTTGGTGATCTTAATCATCCCTAACTCTAACCTATTCCTTTCAAAAATTTCTCTACTTAAAGCCTTGGTGAAGAAGTCAGCTATTTGCTTATTAGTTGCATAAATTCTATGGAAATTAGCTCTTACTCATAATTGTCTCTCAAGAAATGATGTCTGACATCTATGTGCTTGGTTCTTTTATGATGAACCGGGTTCTTTGTCATGCTTATAGCACTAGTGTTGTCATAGAAAATTGGTATGCATCTTACATCTATACCAAAGTCTACTAATTGTTGCTTATTCCACAAAATTTGAGCACAACAAGAAGCAGCAGCTACATACTTATCCTTAGCAGTAGATAATTCTACTGAGTTCTATTTCTTCGTGGCCCATGATACAAGACATGAACCAAGAAAATGAGCCATATCTGAAGTGCTTTTTCTATCCACTAGAAAACCTGCATAGTCAGCATGAGCATATCCTACTAGATCAAAGTTACTACCTTTAGGATACGATAGACATAATCCAGTGGTCCCTTTCAAGTATCTCAATATCCTTTTGACAGTAGTCAAATGGGACTCCTTAGGATTAGCCTGAAAATGTGCACAAAGTCCTACACTAAAAACAATGGCAGGTCTACTTACAGTAAGATACAAGAGTGAACTAATCATACCCCTATACAATTTTTGATCAAATGATGAACCGGGTTCATCAGCCTCTAATTTAGTGGGAGTTGCAATAAGTGTATCTATTTCTTTAGAGTCCTTCATTTTAAACTTCTTGATTAGTTCATTTGTATATTTCTGTTGATAAATCATGCTTCCATTTGAACTTTGTTTTATCTGTATGCCTAAGAAAAAGATTAGTTCACCCATCATACTCATTTCAAATTCAATGCCCATTAGTTTTGCAAATTCCTTGCTCAACATATCTGAGGTGGCCCCAAATATGATATATCAACATATATTTGTACGACAAGAAGATCTTTACCTTTTTATTTTAGAAATAGGGTGCTGTCAATTTTACCTCTTTTGTATCCATGCTCCAGGAGGAATTTTGACAACCTCTCATACCAAGGTCTTGGTGCCTGCTTGACACAATATAGAGCTTTATCTAACTTGTAAATATATTGAGGACATTCTTTTCTTTTGAAACCTGGAGGTTGTTTTACAAACACTTCTTCTTTGAGATAGCCATTTAAGAAGGCACTTTTGACATCCATTTGATGAAGAGTAAATTCCATATGTGCTGCAAAAGCTATGAGGAGCCTAATTTCTTCAAGTCTAGCAACCAGAGCAAAAGTCTCATCATAGTCAATGCCTTTCTCTGGACTATAGCCTTTGAACCACCAGCCATGCCTTATTTCTTGTAACAGTTCCATCTTCATCCAATTTGTTCCTAAAAACCCATTTTGTTCCAATGATTGACATGTCCTTAGGTTTTGGAACCAAGTGCCAAACTTGACTTCTTTCAAACCGATTTAGTTCATTTTGCATAGCATTGACCCAATCTGCATCTTGAAGAGCTTCACTCACATTTTTAGGTTCAATAAGAGACAGAAAGGCATCAAATGCGCATAGGTTCTTCAGTTGTGATCTTGTCTTTACTTTTGATGTTGATTATTTATGATGTTCTCAATGGGATGAGAACTCAAATACTTGTAAGATTTTCCAAGCATCTAATTTTTGCTGGTTTCTCCTTTATTGTTATACTATAAAGGAGCGCGATTAGTAGTAAGATCCTTTGGATTGGTTCCCCTTGTCACAATGCCTGGGGTGAATGGACCTGTTCCATTACCTACTCCTTACTTTGGTGCAGCCTTGACTTGTTTTGTGACTTCAGTTAATTTTATCACCAGTCCAGTGGCTTCATCTTCATGTTTATGTATCTCAAAAAGAGTTGTTAGATTCATCAAATACAACATGCACACTTTCTTCAACACATAAGGTTCTTTTATTAAATACTTTATATGCTTTGCTATGTGAAGAATATCCCAAGAATACCCCCCATCACTTATGGGATCAAACTTCCATAGGGAGTCTTTGCCATTGTTGTGCACATAACACTTGCAACCAAAGGCCATAAGGTGGGATATGTTTGGTTTTATCCCTTTAAGTAACTCATAGGGAGTTTTCTCTACAAGAGGCCTAGTCATGCATCTATTTATTATGTAACAAGTAGTGTTTATGGCCTCTGTCCAAAAGCTATGAGGTAGTTTACTGGAAAGTAACATAGTCCTTGCCATATCCTCAAGGGTTCTATTCTTCCTTTCAACTACACCATTTTGTTGAGTCTTAAGAGAAGAGAAATTGTGGTCTATTCCATTTCCATCATAGAATTCAACACATTTTGCATTTTCAAATTCAGTTCCATGATCAGACCTAATGGATGCCAGTTGATTTCCTAATTGCTTTTGGGTTTTCCTAATAAAGGCAGTGAACATTTCAAATGCTTCAACTTTAGAGGTTAGAAATAATACCTAAGTAAACCTATTATAATCATCAACTAGCACCATTACATATCTTTTACCACCTCCTCTCATGGCTCTCGTTGGACCACAAAAATCCATATGAACCAGCTCCAACGTCTTGGAAGTACTTACCATTTTATTAGGTTTAAAGGAAGATCTTACCTACTTCCCCCTTGCACATGCCTCACAAACCTTGTCTTCCTTGAACTTGATAATAGATAGCCTTATAACCAAGTCCTGGGAGACCAATTTGTTTACTTGATGTAGACTGGCAAGACCAAGTCTTTTGTGCCAAAGGAGGGGATCACTAATTTCCACACTCAAGCAAGTGAATTCATCTTCAGAGAGAGTTGACAAATCTACAATGTAAATATTGTTAATTCTCCTTCCCTGCAAAACTATCTTGTCAGTAGTAAGTCTAATCACAAAACATTTTGTGGAAGTGAAAGCCACAAAGTTACCTCTGTCTCACAACTGTTACGCACATATCAATCTATACTTTAAGCCATCTATCAAATAGAAATTATGAATGGAATGAGAGTATATTTTTCCTACCTTTCAAAAAATAATTATGCCACTTTTCTTTCCATTTCCAAAGGAGACATTACCTCCTTTTAGGTTCTCAAATGAAAGGAACTAGTTCTTGTTACCAGTCATATGTATTGAGCAGCCACTATCCATGTAGCACATTTGGCTACTTCATTTCACCTGATCCTGCAAAAGAAATCATGGGTTAGTCTTAGGAACCCAAACTAGTTTGGGTCCTTTTCTATGGGCAAATAAATAAAACAAATTTTTCTTTGCCCAACTAGGCAGTTTGTGCTCTTCATAAACAAAAGCTCTGTTCTTTTGACCAGCCTTTTCTCTTGCATTACATTCATTTTTGTAATGGCCATTATTACCACAGTGTGTGCAAATCATATTCTTAGGAAGTGTGAGATACTTGTTTTTCGGATCCCATTTTGGAGCTTGAGTCCCAAATCCAAGTCATCTCTTATTGCTACTATGATGCTCTTGTAGCCAAGAGAGTGCATCAGAAGCCTTGTTCTATTTGCATGTTCTGTCTAATTCATGTTTTACCTTTCCTAAATCTTCTTTTAATATTTTAATCAACTCATCTTACATTTTTCCTAATTTTTCTTCTAAGATGAGAGATGATTGATCAACCTTTTTATTACCTGCCCCTAATTTCAGTTTAATGTTTTTAGATCTGAGATCGATTCTTATTTTCAAGTTGATGAACCTAGTTCTTCAACTAAGTACTTATGTTGTCACTCTTATCAGCCCTAGACTCAAGTCTATTACATTTTTCTTCTAGGATAACTCATTCTTTAGACATAATATCTTTCTCACCGTTTAATATTCTAGACTCATCTTAGAAGTCCATCAGCAAGTCAGCCAGTTTTTCTTTGGATAAAAATTTTATCTTTTCTTTAAGGTGTAGAATACTTACCTCATCTTCATCTTCTGAATCTCTGATAGCCATAAGAGCTTGCTCATATTCAGCTTCATTTTCTGAGTCCTCATCTGATGTTTCTCCCTATACAACAACCACGAATTTAGTTGATCTCTTGTTCCTTTTTGGTTGAACTTGTTCCTTCTTCCTATTTCTTTTTTTAGCTATTTATTTCTTCCATTCAATCTCCCATTGTGGACAATTTCTGATGTGGTGATCAGTCTTCCCACACTTGCAACAACCTTCATTGGTTTGTTTCTATGGAGCTCTGGATTTGCTAAATGTTGTTCCTTTTGAAGTACCCTTTCCTCCCATAAGGAATTTCTTCAAATCTCTGGTTATCATAGCTATCTCATCATTTTCATGATTTGAGCCTTCTGAAATTCTGAGAGCCAGACTTCTTTTGTTCTTTGGAGAATCCATTTTCATTGTTTGCCTTCTTAGTTCATACGCAGTGAGGTTTCCAATTGGTTCATCTAACTTTAGATTAGAAATGTTCTTTGATTCCTGGCAGAACCCTAGTTAGGATTTTCTCCACCTTGTCTTTTTCCAAAATAATCCTTCTAAGAGACCCTAGTTCATTTGTCAGTATAGTGAACCGGGCATACATTTTTTGAATAGTTTCACCTTCCTTCACGGTAAAGTTTTCATATTGAGAATATAGTAGAGTTCCTCTTGATATCTTTACCTGAGGTGTTCCTTCATGAGCCACTTGTAGAGTGTCCCATATCTCTTTGGCAGTAGCACAACCTTGAATTTTGCTGTACTCATCAGGACCCAGTCCACATACCAACCATTTCTTGTATTTTGTATTTTTCTCCCATTTCCTTAGATCCTCAGCTGTACAATCTACTTTTGTCTTTCGAACATCTACTCCAGCATTTTTCTTGGTTGTAGCTAAAGGACCATCAGTGATGATATCCCAAAGCTCATGATCTTCTCCCATGATGTGGTCCCTCATTCTGTTTTTCCACCAAGAGTAGTAGAGGACATTGAAGAGAGGAGGCCTAGCAGTGGATTGCCATTCCCAATTCCTAGGTGGAGCACTCATGTTGATCTTTCCTAAGGTGTTAACATCGTCAAGGATAACATGCTCTGATACCAATTGATGTTCTATACGTCAATACCACACAAGAGGGGGGTAATTTGTGTGATACCTAATTTTTGCACTAGAAGAACCTCGTTCTTCTTCGTGTTCTAACTACAGCAGCTAAAGTTACACAGATATTTTACGTGGAAAACACCTGGCTCAAAAGGTGAAAAAACCACGACCTACTACTCAGTAGGTTTTTCCCAAACTACACTAAAATCACTGAGCCAAAAACTGCATTTAGAAAGAATCTTTGTAAACCTAAGTTTAACACTAATCCCAGTGTGGCACATAGCCTAAATTGTTGTGACACTTTTAAGTTGACTCTAACTTGAATACTCAATGCACCTAATACGATTGCTTCTATAAAAGCTAAAATATACAATATGAAAACCTACTACAATTGAACTAGACTTAGAATAAACACAATGATGAAACTTGTTCTTCAATCTTAGTTCATGTAGCTTCAGATGTGCACACTTGTATCTCGCATATATAGCTTGCAAAACAAACTCGATTCTATATGCTCTCAAATATGCTTTACTTCTGCTTATTGTCACACCTCCCTTTTTACTAGCCTTTTGTGTTCAATTCCCTACTGAGAGAATAGGGTATACCTCAGTGTTTCAAATACCCCGAGAAGGATATAATAACATAGAGGAAGGAGTTTTTCCAAATAAAGGACAATCGGTCCGGGATTTTGTTTATAATTTCAGAGTCGCCACTTGGGAAGATAATGGTTTCCCAAGTCACCAGTTAATCCCGAATCCGAGGAAATTGACTCTGCATTATAGTTCACGAAACTATAAACTTGGATAAGGTATTCTGTTAACCCGGGAGAAGGTGTTAGGCACTACCGGATTCCATGGTTTTATCACGGTAGCTCAACTGTCATTCTCGATTTTATGTGACTTATTATATGCCTTTTAGCAATGTGTACGTATTTCAAACTTTAATATTTTACGAATTATGATGTTGCAAAAATGCATTTCGAGTCACACCACAACCAGTACGCCTGTGACCTTTAATACATTTCGGCTTCGCCGGGATTTATGATTTGAGTCACATCATATGTGCACTCGTATTAAGGAAAGTATATTTGTTAAATCGTGCCTACATCATCTAACGACTTTTTAATCTTTCGGAAAGGTTGTGGAATTTGCTATCAACCTTCCCGAGTCTATTATATAATTGTATACTTAGTTATTTGGGGACCCCGTTGCTTCATTTTTTATAAGGTCTCATCCCAACTTATTTTAATAGGCTGACCCTATATAGACTATGTGTTTCTATTTTTGATTTTTCCTTAATGCAATGTTTTCAATATCAGAATCCAGGCCTTACTCTTTATATTATTGGGCCTGGACTCTTTGGGCTCGTATTCAGTGAGCTAATTCATATGACCGGGTCTCAAAATCCAGAACATAAGGTGGCAGTCTATCAGAAGCCCAATTACGAATCGGTATAGATCTGGGCCTTTGTTATCTATTAGCCCCAAACCAAACAAAATCAAAAATGAAAGATAAAAACTAGAATTCATTATATACACAAATATTCAGAACCAGAAGAGAACAAATTCAAATTATATTTATTCAATGAAGAGAAGCAATATTACAAAAATTACAGTGAATGCTCATACCCTAACTATCTAATGTGAATGAAATCTAATTAGCAGACTATTTTTGCTTTATATTTCAATAACTAATTTAAACTACTGAATCAGGTTATTTATTTGCTAAAACGACAGGATATTATTTAACTATGTAAGACAGGATTAATACTGAATGATTCACTGAATTGTACCTTCTTGTAACTTCCAGAAAACTAATCTTATTAAACATTAAACTAATTGTGTAACGCATTCGATTAACCATATGATTATTGACTTCATGTTTGGCTACTAGTTTTACCTTATATTATTTTAACTGCTATTAAACTGTTTAAGTCGAACTAACGGATGTCAATCTGAACTATCTACCATAAGTTGATTAAGAGCATTGTTGCAATTCTACTGTTATAAACCTATTTCGAGATTAACTGGATTAGTTTTACCATTAATCTATTTTAACTAGGTGATTTCGACTACTATCACTACCCTACCTTTACTTACTATACTATTACATTGTTTCCACCATACGTTCGTGCTTCACGGGAGCTATTTATACAACATTTCCCTGTTAAATTACAAATTCCACTAATTATACTAAATGTAAGAGTAAAACAAACAACAGAGAAGTCTTAAACTCTAGCCATGGTTTTCATTTCATCAATTAACTTGTATTACACTGCTCGAACAAGGAATGTGTACCTGATTTAGCAAAAATTCTGATGAGTCTAAGGGAAATTGATAGGAAATAGCAGTTAGATCACGACATGCAATGCAACAACAAATAGAGTGAATCCCAGCAGTCAAGTGAATCCCAAAGCAGCAACAAATCAAATACCTAGTAAAATAAGCAATAGAGAACCAACGAAATAGCAGGAAATCCACTACAGCTCTTAGAATAAGCTTCGATTAGAAAACCCAGGCAGCCTACTCTATGATTCTATATATGTATTCTCTGAATTTTGAGATTCCAAAATCCAGCCTTTAATCAGTCTCAAATAGGGTCTATTTATAGGTTAGATTGGTGAAAATTTTGGGGGGAAAAGCTGGAAAGTAAATTCTAGTTCCCTCCCATGAATTTTACCAATTGTTACACTTTGATACCATTATTTGTTATGAAATTGCCTTCCAGCTTGTGCTGGAAGATTCTAATTGATTCTTTTTGGGGTCTTTTACTAGTGTGCCCCTTCTTGTTAAGGTTATTTACTAAGTTGCCTTTTCTTTGGGTCTATTATACCCTTAGTTTTGTGCAATATTATAGAAATCATAGGCCTAAATGTCTTTAATCTCCCCATAGGCTATTAAATCCACAATTATGCCATTTCCTATTCCCCCTTATGCCCTTAATGGCACTGTTTATTTACCCGATCTATCCAGGTTAGGGTTGTACTGTTTTCAGTTACTATTTAACTTTTGTCCTCTACTAATCAGTCTTTTAAGACTTGTCCTGATTTGAACTTCAACATATTTCAATTTTAGCCCTTTTTGTTTCATTTTTGGTTATTAAAGTCAATTTGCAGGACTGGCCTGCTTAATTATCTAAAGCTATCTTATTTAAGGCCTGGCCAGTCCAATGTTTGTACTTAGCTTTACAATTTTAGCCAATTAGTGGACACAGGCCAACTAAGACTTTGCAAGTCTAGCCAATTTCAGACTTAAGTCATCTTATTATAGATTTGACCAATTTAATACTTAGCCAATGATTTCAGAATTAAAAAACTATCAGAGTTGGTTAGTTACAAGACTGACCACTCTTTATTACTTATTTCAATTAATGACCTTTTTAAGTTGTTTTCAATTTTAACCACTTAACTACCTAAAATATGTTTTCAGGCTGTCACGACCCTAGTTCACCAATTGTGAACATGTCATGACGGCACCCAGTCCCCACGACTAGGTAAGCCTAACACGTTGCGGAATATACAAGTTTATGAACATTAAATAAGAAATAGCGGAAAAATAATATAAAAAGGAATGTCATCCGTGCCGCTCGGCACATACACCCGTCAAACACACAGTATAAAAACACTACCAAGACCCGGAATCCCACGGGTAACACAGACTAAAAGAGAGTATACAACTGTGGCTCTATATGTAAAGGGTATCTAACAATGAAATGAAGGAAAACATCTACTAATACTATCAGAATAGAAGGAAGGCCTCCAGATCTGCGGACGTAGCAGATCATACCTCGAGGTCTCCCAAAGTGCTGCTGAATCACCTGGTATGTGCCTAACCTGATGTACCTGGATCTGCACAACAAAAGTGTGCAGAAGAGTAGCATAAGTACACCACGGCGGTACGCAGTAAGTGCCAAGCCTAACCTCGATGGAGTAGTGACGAGGAAGGTCAGGTCCCGACTGAGAGAAACAATAACAAAATGGTAATGATAAAAATAAGCAGTTTAAATAATAGAAATTCTGAAATAACTACAATAAAGTGATTTCTGCAATCGTCAACAATTAAGCTAACAACAAGTAACCAAAACTCAATTAACAAGTCCAGGACCTGTGGGAATTGAACCCACAGTCCCATTATCAGTAACCCTGGGTCTCCGGGAATCGAACCTGCAGCCCATTTCTCAATAAATCTCAGGATATCCGGGAATCGAACCCGCAGTCCGTATCTCAATAATATATCAATAACTCAGGATCTCCGAAGAATCGAACCCGCAGTCCATATCTCAATAACTCAGGATCTCCGGGAACAGAACCCGTAGTCCATATCTCAATAACTCAGGATCTCCGAAAATCGAACACGCAGTCCATATCTCAATAACTCAGGATCTCCGGGAATCAAACCCGCATTCCATATCTCAATAACTCAGGATCTCCGGAAATCGAACTCGTAGTCCACCAACACAACAAATAAAGAAAACACACAAAGAGAATATAATATGCTTAACTACAACTTCACCGAAACTAGTGCCAACAATTATCAAGAAAATTCAAGTAAGACAATTAGGCAACTAGGCAGTTAAATCCTATTTAATCTTGCTTTTCTAACTAATACCGGGAAGAGTATCGATTAATCAGCTAAGAGCAGGAATATGCCTAATCGGACAATTCAAGTAAAGTATGTGTTAAAACAACCAGCATATGTACACGCCAGTCACCTCGTGTACAAGGCATTTAAACTATCACATAACAACCTCGGGGTGGACGTTCCCCCACACGAGGTTAGACAAGCCACTTACCTCGACTCCGGTACAAAACCGCTAAGAGACAACTCTCTTGCCGCGAACGTCGGCCTCCACAAGTGTAGTATCTGATAAAAATAAATAGAATCATATCAAAATAGGCCAATTGGGCATTACCCAATGAAAACAACTCAAAATACACCAAAACCCACAAGTTGCCAAAACCCGACTTTTGGTACGCTTATCGAAAATTCACGAAAGTTACATATTTGGAACCCGCGTCTCAATACGAGTCTAAGCATATAAAGTTTACTCTCTATTTGCTCATTCAAACCTTTGATTTTCTAAGGTTCAAGCCTTGGGCTAAATCCTCCCTAAATTACCCCAAATTCCTCCATTTTCATGATATAATTGCATAATATTATCAATACTAATCATAATATGAGTCCATAGTTGATTACCTGATGATTTCTCTTGAATATCCCTCAAAAATTGCCCAAATCGCCTCTTAAGCCGAGACCCCAAATGTGAGAAATGTTTCTGAAATTTTCTAACTTTTGATACAATTAATCTTTTGCGATTTTCGCTTCTGCGGACCATTTCTGCCTCTGCGGAACCGCTTCCGCGACCAATTGGTCGCTTCTGCGAACCCAGGCCTATTTGGCCATTTCCGCTCCTGCGATCTACGGACCGCTCCTGCGGGTCCGCACCTGGGGAAACTCTTCCGCCCCTGCAGGATTTTCCGCTTTTGTGAATTGGAGTCCGCTTCTACGGGCTCGCTTAAGTGGCTACCCTTCCTCTTCTGCGGATCCTTCCCTCATGCCCCTGGGCCGCTTCTGAGGTTCACCTTCTGCACCAGCGGTATCGCCCTTGCAGCTCGCGCTCCGCTTCCGCGATCAACAGCGCTTCTGCGCTCCCATGTCCGCTCCTGCGGACTCACTCCTATGCTCACATTTCCGCAGGAGCAAAAACAATAGAACCAGAACACAAGTCTGCAATGTTTTTTCCATGTTTCCTTTCGTTTGGCCATCCGAAAACACCTCGAGGCCCCCGGGACCTCATCCAAACACACCAACAACATCCTAATACCTTATTCGAACTTGTTCCAATCCTCAAAACACGTCTAACAACATCAAACCCATAATTCACATCGAATTCAAGCCTAAATTCCTTAAAACTTTCCGAATTACATATTCGATCTAAAACCCGACCAAACGACTTCCGAATGACCTGAAAATTTGCGGACATACCCAGAATCACATGACGGCACTACAAAAATTGTCGGAATTCCATTCCGACACCCGGATCAAAATCTGACCTATCATTCGGATTCGCCAAAATTTCCAACTTCGGCATTTCAAGCCTAATTGAGCTACGGACCTCCGAAATACATTCCGAACGCGCTCCCAACCCCGAAATCACCTAACGGAGCTAATGGAACCATCGAATTTCTGTTCCGAGGTCATCTTAAACTGTTCCAACTACGGACTATTTTCTAACTTTAAAGCTTCCATTTAGGGACTAAGTGTCCCAAAACACTCCGAATTCCAGAACCGACCCTCCCGGCAAACCACAATAGCAGAAAAGAACTTAGGGGAACAATTAAATTGGGGATCGGGGCATAATTTTCTATAACGACCAGTCGTGTCGTTACATCTTCCCACACTTAAAATATTCGTTCGTCCTCGAGCGAGCATAGAAAATATACCTGGAGTAGTGAAGAGATGAGGGTACTGGCTGCACATATCCTGCTCGATCTCCCAAGTCGCCTCCTTGACCGGCTGACCCCGCCACTAAACATTTATTGAAGCGATGTTCTTTGACCTTCGCTTCCTAACATGCCTGTCTAGAATGGCTACTGGCTCCTTAACATAAGACAGGTCCTTATCTAGTTGAACATAAGTGAAATCCAACACATGCGACGGGTCACCATAGTATCTCCGGAGCATAGAAACATGAAATATGGGGTGGACTCCGGCTAGGCTGGGAGGTATGGCCAACTCATAAGCAACCTCCCCAATATGCCTCAAAATCTCAAAAGGGCCAATAAATCTAGGACTCAGCTTCCCTTTCTTCCCAAACCTCATAACGCCATTCATGGGCGAGACTCAAAGCAGAACTCGCTTGCCAACCATAAAAGCCACATCGCGAACCTTCTTGTCTGCATAACTCTTTTGTCTAGACTGGGCTGCACGAAGTCTGTCCTGAATCACCTTGACCTTGTCCATAGCATCCTGAACCATATAAGTACCTAGCAGTCTGGCCTCGCCCGGCTCGAACCAACCCACGGGAGACCTGCACCTCCTACCATATAGCGCCTCATACGATGCCATCTGAATACTGGACAGGTAGCTGTTGTTATAAGCAAACTCCGCTAGTGGAAAAATGTGATCCTATGAACCTCCAAACTCAATCACGCACGCGCGGAGCATATCCTCCAAAATCTGAATAGTGCGCTCGGACTGACCATCAGTCTAGGGTGAAACGTTGTGCTCAGCTCCACCCGAGTACCTAACTCTTGCTGTACGGCTCTCCAGAACCGTGAAGTGAACTGAGTGCCTCTATCTAAAATGATGGAAACTGGAATACTATGCAGCCGAACTATCTCCCTGATGTAGACCTCCGCCAGTCGCTCCGATGAATAAGTAGTGCTCACCAGTATGAAATGGGCGGACTTGGTCAGCCGATCCATAATAACCCAAATGGAATCAAACTTTCTAACAGTCTATGGAAGACCAGATACAAAGTCCATGGTGATGCGCTCCCATTTTCACTTTGGAATCTCAATCTGCTACATCAATCCACCCGGGCGCTGATGCTCATACTTCACCTGCTGATAGTTGAGGCATTTAGAAACATAATCAACTATATCCCTCTTTATCTGTGTGACGACCCAAAGGGTCATCACTTATTTTATTAATCATTTCGAGCTTCTGAGGCCTAGAAAATCTCATTCCATATTACCTCAATTTACGTGCACAATCCGAGCATGTAGCCGGCAAGATTTTTGTGATAGAAAATATTAATTCTATGAGAAATTTGGATAAAAATGATATTAATATTGATATGGTTGACTTCGGTCAACATTTTTGGTAAACGGATCCGGACCCGAGATTGGATGGTCCCGAGAGGTCCGTAGGAAAATATGGGACTTGGACATGCGTCCGGAGTCGAATTCGAGGCCGAGAGCCTAAGTTATGAATTTTTCTATGAAATTGTTTTTGATGTAATTGTTAAAGGAAATAAATTAATTTACCTCGGTATCGGGCTCGTATTTTGGTTTCGACGCCCGGTACAAGTCTTAAATATTATATATGTGATTTCTGTAAAGTTTGGTGATGTTCGGATGTCGTTTGAGATGTTTTGGACCTTGAGTTCCAAGTTTGAAAGTTTTGAAAACCAAAAGTATGAAAATTATGAATTTGAGGCTTGATTTGATGAAAACGATGTGAGATTGGCGATGTGATCGCACGAACAAGTTCATAATGTGTTTTTGAGGTTGTGTACATGTTTGGTTTGGAGCCCGGGGAGCTCGGGTAAAGATTTGATAGGCCGTTGGATGAAATTCTGAATTTTTGCACTGCTGTTTTTTCACCCAGCTGTTGTCTTCACAATTGCGAAGTACTTCTCGCAACTACGAAGGTGGCAGGTCAAGGCAGGGTTCGCAAATGCGAACCTTTGGTCGCAAATGCGAAGGTCCCTGGAGGCCAGCCTGGTTCGCAAATGCGAACAAAAGTTCGCAAAAGCGAACTTCCGAGCCTTAGCTTATTTTTCAAACTCCAGATATTGGTCGGGGTTCGCAATTGCGAACACATGTTCGCAAATGCGAACACAGAGACCTGTAAAACATGATTTTCAGTTCATTTCTTCACTTTGTACAAAACAAAAACACCCATTTGTGATTCTTCACGGATTCCTTCTTCATCAAAATAATTGTAAGTCACTTTTTACTTAATTCTTATAATTCCTAACATCATTAAATATGTTTTTCAATAGAAATCAAAGGTTTTCATGGTAGAATTTCTTGTTTTTGTTAGAATATAGGGTTTTTCATAAATTGGGAAATTGGACCTCGAATTGAGGTCCGATTTTGAAACAAATCATATACATGAACTCGTGGGGGGATGGCTAACCGGATTTTGGTCCTAACCCCGAGTTCCGACCATGTGGGCCCGGGGTCAAAATTCACTATTCTGGGCAGAATGTTGTAAAAGTTGTATTTGGTCTTAGGAATTAGTTGTTGAGTAGTATTGATGATATTAAATCAATTGTGTATAGATACGATTGGATTGGAGCCAAATTTGAAAGAAAAAGACATTTCCATGGATTGAATTGTTCATAAACATTCGAGGTAAGTGTTTGTTCTATCCTAGCTTGAGGGAATAGGATTATGTGTTATGTGTTATGTGATCGAGTGCGGTGTATGGGTTGTGGTGACGAGCATCCATACACTGGCGTCTAGTATGACCGTGAGTCGTTGAAAATGCTTATTTTGAGATATATTTACAGATGAATTGTTAAACCTTTGCCAGGTTGTAGAATTGTTATTGTTCTCCCTTGTCGGGACTTGTTGTGAAGATAATTATTGATTGCCCTTGATGGGACAGTTTATGAATTTCTGCTTCTTTCTTTGCCCTTAACTGTGATTGTTATTTGGGTGAGGAAGAGTGATAATGCACGAAGGGTGATGTCGTCCCTTGATTTATTATTTATGCACGAAGGTTAATGTCGTGCCATGTTTTATTGATTATGCACGAAGGATCATGTCGTGCCCTGTTATTGAACCATGTACGAAGGATCATGCCGTACTATGGATGTGAGGATGAGAGTAAAAGCACGAAAGGTGATGCCGTGTACTTTATTTGCTTATTTGGTGAGGATTAGAGTAAAAGCACGAAGGGTGATGCCGTGCAATTGTTTGCTATTCCTTGACTTGATATTACATGTGTTTCCATTATACTTTGTTTTCCTTGTGAACTTATTAACTGTTGTTAATTGTTGAATTCTTTGAGGTATCCTTTATTGTGTTATTACTTGGTTATTTCTTTTTATTCTGTGGTATACATATATATTGAATTGAACAGGTTTATGTGGGTGTCTGGTCCTAGGCTTGTCGCTACTTCGCCGGGATAGGCCAGGCACTTACCAGCACATGGGGTCGGTTGTTCTGATGCTACACTTCTGTACGTTTTTGCACAGGTCCAGGTTACGATCAGGAGCAACAGCAGTAATTCGATTGTGTGGGAGTTGATCACATTTGAGACCGAGGTAGCTTGCGGACGTCCGCAGGCCCGGCGTCTCTCTCTTTATTTATGTTACTAGCTGTAGTCTCTTTGTTCCGAGACAAACAGAATTATGTTATATTTCTTTCAAACTCTTATGTGTAGTATTCGGTAGTAGTTCGTGAGTTGGTGACTCCACGTCTTGGGTAGAGGATTTCAGTATTATTTTCATCTTGTAATTAGTTATTTCTATTTCGATAAAGTATTCCGCATTTATTTAATTAAAATTGTGTTAAAAACAGGATAGTATGAATACAGTGGCTTGCCTAGCTACCACGAGTAGGCGCCATCACGATCCCGATGTTAGGGGAAAATCCGGGTCGTGACAAGTTGGTATCAGAAGCTCTAGGTTACATAGGTCTCACCACTCACGAACAAGCTTAGTAGAGTTTGAGAGGTAGGTACGGAGACGTCCGTACTTGTCCTCCAGAGTCTATTGAGTTAGGAAAGAGTCTCTCATTTGTTCTTTCTTGTCGTGCGACTTGTTCCTCAATTACCGATTGAATTTCTATTCTGTCCTTTCGCAGATGGTGAGGACACGCGCTTCTTCGTCCGCTGACCAGCAGCCCGAGCCCCAGACAGCTCCCGTGAGGGGCAGGGGCCAAGGTCGTATTAGAGGCCGTGGTAGGGGTAGAGCTCAGCCTCAGGCAGCTACCCCAGAGGTGGAGCCTCATATTGAGATTGAAGAGGAGGTTCCGGTTCCAGCAGCTCCAGTGGGCCCAGCTCAGGTCCCGGGAGAGGCTTTATTTACCCCGGATCTTCGGGAGGCTTTGGTCAGAATAGCGGGGTTTATGGACAGCATTGCCAGAGCGGGCTTATTATCAGTTGCACCAGCCGCTTCTCAGGCTGGAGAAGGGGCCCAAACTCCTA
This sequence comes from Nicotiana noctiflora, assembly GCA_032618575.1. Taxonomy (NCBI): domain Eukaryota; kingdom Viridiplantae; phylum Streptophyta; class Magnoliopsida; order Solanales; family Solanaceae; genus Nicotiana; species Nicotiana noctiflora. Next base: position 22,210 of record JASVEL010011864.1, on the reverse strand, counting down.
TTGCTCGTACTCCGGAGCCGGTAGCTCCTCAGCCTCAGGCACCAGTGGTTCAGCCAGCTGTGGCCACTCAGTCAGGTACCACGGCTCATGCCGGTAATGGAGCGGCCATGACTTCTGATTCTTTATGGAGACTTGATCGGTTCTCCAAGCTATTTACCACTACCTTCAGTGGTGCCACATCGGAGGATCCTCAGGACTTCTTATTCAGTTGTCATGAGATTCTCATGACTACGGGGATCGTGGAGACAAATGGAGTTGACTTCTGTACATTCAAGCTTGCAGGATCCGCCAAGACTTGGTGGAGAGATTATTGCTTGACTCGACCAGCAGGGTCCCCAGCTTTATCATGGGATCAGTTTGCGGAACTATTTATGGAGAAGTTTCTCCCTGCTACTCAGCGGGATGTACTTCGGAGGCAGTTTGAGTGCCTCCATCAGGGCACTATGACGGTCACACAGTATGAGATGAGATTTGTCGATTTGGCTCATCATGCAGTGGTGATACTTCCCACAGAGCGGGAGAGAGTCCGCATGTTTATAGATGGGCTTAATCAGCCAATTAGACTCCAGATGGCTATGGGCGTGGGGAGTGACATATCATTTCAGGAGGCAGCTAATGCAGCACGCAGAGTTGAGATGGCTCTTGCTAGGGGAGGCGGTTATTCTTCATATAAGAGGCCTCGTCATTCAGGCAGGTTTGGTGGTTCTTCCTCTGGTGGCAGAGAATCCTTTGATAGAGGCCAGTCTTCTAGGCCTTTTCATTCCGCCCTTCAGGCTTCACAGGGTGGACCAGGTGATCGTGGTTTTCGTGGGCATTATTCGGACCAGCCTCCTATTAATGCTCAGCCTCTTCAGAGTGTTCGTGGAGGCCATTCAGGTCATCAGGGCCAGCAGCCCTATCAGTCTAAGAGTTGCTACGGTTGTGGTGACCCAGGTCATTTTATCAGGTATTGCCCTCTAGCAGCGGGCAACTCTCAGCAGCGAGGTCCTCGTCCTATGATTCAGGCCCCAGCTGACCCTCAGCCTGCCCAGCCAGCCAGAGGCGGGGGTAGAGATTATAGAGGTGGAGGTCGAGACCGTAGAGGTGGAGACCGTCCGGCCAGAGGTAGAGGTCAGCCAGTTGATGGTCGTCCTAGAGACGCAGCTCAGAGGGGAGGTGCAGATCCCCGATTCTATGCTTTACCAGCCAGGCCAGAGGCAGAGGCATCAGATGACGTGATTACAGGTACTATTCTGGTGTGCGGCAGAGGTGCTTCAGTATTATTTGACCCTGGATCTACATATTCCTATGTGTCTTCCTATTTTGCCCCGTATTTGGCCGTGCCCAGCTATGCTCTGGATATTCCAGTTTATGTGGCTACACCAGTGGGTGACTCCATTGTAGTCGATCGGGTGCATCGTTCGTGCGTAGTTATATTTGGGGGTCTTGAGACCCGTGTTGATCCGTTGCTTTTGGACATGGTAGATTTTGATGTCATATTGGGGATGGACTGGTTGTCCCCATACCATGCTATTCTAGATTGTCATGCTAAGACTGTGACCTTAGCCTTGCCAGAATCACCCCGACTAGAGTGGAAAGGTACCTCAAGCCACTCCGTTCGCACTGTTATTTCCTATGTTAAGGCTCGACGTATGGTCGAGAAGGGGTGTCTAGCTTATCTGGCTTATGTTTGTGATTCCAGCGTGGAGGTTCCTTCTATTGAGTCAGTCCCTATTGCACGGGAGTTTCCTGAGGTTTTTCCTTCAGACCTGCCGGGCATGCCACCCGACAGGGATATTGATTTCCGTATTGATCTGGCACCGGGCACTCAGCCCATCTCTATTCCACCCTATCGTATGGCCCCGCCGGAGCTAAAAGAGTTGAAAGATCAGTTGCAGGACCTTCTTGAGAAAGGCTTTATCAGGCCCAATGTTTCCCCCTGGGGAGCACCTGTATTATTTGTAAAGAAGAAAGATGGCTCGATGCGGATGTGTATTGATTACCGGCAATTAAACAAAGTGACAATAAAGAATAAGTATCCACTGCCGAGGATTGATGATTTGTTTGACCAGCTCCAGAGAGCGAGGGTATTCTCTAAGAATGACTTGAGGTCAGGCTACCATCAGCTGAAGATCAGGGCGGCAGACATTCCTAAGACAGCCCTTCGCTCTAGATTTGGGCATTATGAGTTCTTGGTCATGTCCTTTGGGTTGTCCAATGCCCCATCAGCATTCATGGAGTTGATGAATCGGGTATTGAGGCCTTACTTAGATCTGTTCGTGATAGTCTTTATAGATGACATCCTGGTGTACTCCCGCAGCTAGGAAGAGCACGAGCAGCACCTCAGAGTGGTTCTTCAGACTCTGAAAGATAACCAGCTATATGCCAAATTTTATAAATGCGAGTTCTGACTGAGTTCGGTGCATTTCTGGGTCACATTGTATCAGTGGAAGGTATTCAGGTAGACCCAAAGAAGATTGAGGCAGTCCAGAATTGGCCTCGACCAGCTTCAGTGACTGAGATCCGGAGTTTCTTGGGATTAGCAGGTTACTACCGTCGATTTGTAGAGGGGTTTTCTTCTATTGCAGCCCCGATGACCAGGTTGACCCAGAAGGGTGTCCAGTTTCAGTGGTCAGAGGAGTGTGAGGCGAGCTTTCAGAAGCTCAAGACAGCCTTGACCACCGCACCAGTGTTAATACTACCTACAGGTGCGGGGCCTTATACAGTTTATTGTGACGCATCTCGTACAGGGCTTGGAGCGGTATTGATGCAGGATGGTAAGGTTATCGCTTATGCTTCGAGGCGGTTAAAGATACATGAGAAGAATTATCCAGTTCATGATCTTGAGTTAGCAGCAGTGGTTCATGCCTTAAAGATCTGGAGGCATTATCTATATGGTGTGACATGTGAGGTGTACACTGATCACAAAAGCCTACATTACTTGTTCAAGCAAAAGGAGTTGAATCTACGACAGCGGAGATGGTTAGAGTTGCTAAAAGACTATGATGTTACTATCTTATATCACCTAGGTAAGGCCAATGTGGTGGCCGATGCATTGAGTAGAAAGTATGCCAGCATGGGTAGTCTTGCATACATTCCGGTCAGTCAGAGACCATTAGCTCTAGATGTCCAGGCCTTAGCCAACCGGTTTGTGAGATTAGACATTTCTGAGCCTAACAGGGTGTTAGCCTGCACGGTCGCTCGTTCTTCTTTGTTAGAGCGTATCCGTGAGAGGCAATTTGATGATCCTTATTTGCGTGAGTTGAGAGATATAGTATAGCGGGGAGGTGCCACACAGGTAATCTAGATGATAATGGGGTATTGAAATTGCAGGGTCGAGTTTGTGTACCCAATGTCGAAGGGATTCGAGAGTTGATCTTAGCAGAGGCCCACAGTTCGCGGTATTCTATTCACCCAGGCGCCGCGAACATGTACCAGGACTTACGGCAGCACTATTGGTGGCGCAGAATGAAGAAATATATCGTTGCGTATGTCGCTCGGTGTCTAAATTGTCGGCAGGTGAAATATGAGCACCAGAGACCTGGTGGTGTATTCCAGAGGATCAAAATTCCCGAGTGGAAATGGGAGCGGATCACTATGGACTTCGTTACTGGACTTCCTTTGACTCGAAGGAAATTTGATGCTATTTGGGTCATTGTTGATAGGCTGACCAAGTCAGCACACTTTATTCCAGTATCTGTCTCCTACTCGTCGGAGAGGTTAGCGGAGGTTTACATTAGGGAGATTGTTCGTCTCCATGGAGTGCCGGTATCTATTATCTCTGATCGGGGTACGCAGTTTACCTCGCGGTTCTGGAGAGCGGTCCAACAGGAGTTAGGCACCCAGGTTCAGTTGAGTACAGCATTTCATCGTTAGACGGATGGCCAGTCCGAGAGGACTATTCAGATTCTAGAGGACATGCTTCGAGCCTGTGTTATTGATTTCGGAGGCTCGTGGGACCAGTTCTTCCATTAGCAGAGTTCGCCTACAATAACAGTTACCAGTCTAGCATCCAGATGGCTTCGTATGAGGCGTTGTATGGTAGGTGATGTCGATCACCAGTTGGATGGTTTGAACCGGAAGAGGCTCGGTTGTTGCGTACTGACTTAGTTCAGGAGGCCTTGGATAAGGTCAAGACTATTCAGGAGAGATTGCGTTCAGCTCAGTCCATGCAGAAGACTTATGCGGATCGTAAGGTTCGAGATGTAGATTTCATGGTTGGTGAACAATTATTGCTCCGAGTGTCGCCTATGAAGGGCGTGATGAGGTTCGGGAAGAAGGGCAAGCTCAGCCCTAGGTATATTGGTCCATTTGAGATTCTAGACAAAGTGGGAGGGGTGGCTTACAGATTAGCTTTGCCGCCTAGCTTATCAGTCATGCATCCAGTTTTTCACGTATCTATGCTTCGGAGATACCACGGCGATCCCACACATGTGTTAGACTTCAGTACTGTCCAATTGGATAATGATCTATCTTACGAGGAGGAGCCGGTGGCCATTCTAGACCGGCAGGTTCGACAGCTGAGGTCGAAGAGTTATCCTTCTGTGCGTGTTCAGTGGAGAGGTCAGCCTCCTGAGGCATCGACCTGGGAGTCCGAGTCTAATATGCGGAGCCGCTACCCACACTTGTTTCCTGACTCAGGTACTTCTTTCTTTTGTCCGTTCGAGGACGAACGGTTGTTTTAGAGGTGGAGATTGTGACGACCCAAAGGGTCATCACTTATTTTATTAATCATTTCGAGCTTTTGAGGCCTTGAAAACCTCATTCTATGTTGCCTCGATTTACATGCACAATCCGAGCATGTAGCCGGAAAGATTTTTGTGATAGAAAATATGAATTCTATGAGAAATTTGGATAAAAATGATATTAATATTGATATGGTTGACTTCGGTCAACATTTTTGGTAAACGGATCCGGACCCGAGATTGGATGGTCCCGAGAGGTCCGTAGGAAAATATGGGACTTGGACATGCGTCCGGAGTCGAATTCCGAGGCCGAGAGCCCAAGTTATGAATTTTTCTATGAAATTGTTTTTGGTGTAATTGTTAAAGGAAATGAATTAATTGACCTTGGTATCGGTCTCGTATTTTGGTTCCGACGCCCGGTACAAGTCTTAAATATTATATATGTGATTTCTTTAAAGTTTGGTGACGTTCGGATGTCGTTTGAGATGTTTTGGACCTTGAGTTCCAAGTTTGAAAGTTTTGAAAACCAAATGTATGAAAATTACGAATTTGAGACTTGATTTGATGAAAACGATGTGTGATTGGCGATGTGATCACACGAACAAGTTCATAATGTGTTTTTGAGGTTGTGTACATGTTTGGTTTGGAGCCCGGGGAGCTCGGGTAAAGATTTGATAGGCCGTTGGATGAAATTCTGAATTTTTGCACTGCTGTTTTTTCACCCAGCTGTTGTCTTCGCAATTGCGAAGTATTTCACGCAATTGCGAAGGTGGCAGGTCGAGGCAGGGTTCGCAAATGCGAACCCTTGGTCGCAAATGCGAAGGTCCCTGGAGGCCAGCCTGGTTCGCAAATGCGAACATATGTTCGCAAATGCGAAGCCCCCAGATTTGCCTTGGCTTCGCAAATGAGAACAAAAGTTCGCAAATGCGAACTTCCCAGCCTTAGCTTATTTTTCAAACTCCAGAAATTGGTCGGGGTTCGCAATTGCGAACCCATGTTCGCAAATGCGAACACGGAGACCTGTAAAACACGATTTTCAGTTCATTTCTTCACTTTTTACAAAACAAAAACACCCATTTGCGATTCTTCACGGATTCCTTCTTCATCAAAACAATTGTAAGTCACTTTTTACTTAATTCTTTCAATTCCTAACATCATTAAACATGTTTTTCAATAGAAATCAAAGGTGTTCATGGTAGAATTTCTTGTTTTTGTTAGAATATAGGGTTTTTCATAAATTGGGAAATTGGACCTCGAATTGAGGTCCGATTTTGAAAAAAATCATATACATGAACTCGTGGGAGGATGGGTAACCGGATTTTGGTCCTAACCCCGAGTTCCGACCATGTAGGCCCGGGGTCGAAATTCACTATTCCGGGCAGAATGTAGTAAAAGTTGTATTTGGTCTTAGGAATTAGTTGTTGAGTAGTATTGATGATATTAAATCAATTGTGTATAGATACGATTGGATTGGAGCCAAATTTGAAAGAAAAAGACATTTCCACGGATTGAATTGTTCATAAACATTCGAGGTAAGCGTTTGTTCTATCCTAGCTTGAGGGAATAGGATTATGTGTTATGTGTTATGTGATCGAGTGCGGTATATGGGCTGTGGTGACGAGCATCCATACACTGGCGTCTAGTATGACCGTGAGTCGTTGAAAATGCTTATTTTGAGATATATTTACAGATGAATTGTTAAACCTTTGCCAGGTTGTAGAATTGTTATTGTTCTCCCTTGTCGGGACTTGTTGTGAAGATAATTATTGATTGCCCTTGTTGGGACGGTTTATGAATTACTGTTTCATTCTTTGCCCTAAACTGTGATTGTTATTTGGGTGAGGAAGAGTGATAATGCACGAAGGGTGATGCCGTGCCTTGATTTATTATTTATGCACGAAGGTTAATGCCGTGCCATGTTTATTGATTATGCACGAAGGATCATGCCGTGCCCTGTTATTTAACCATGTACGAAGGATCATGCCGCACTATGGATGTGAGGATGAGAGTAAAAGCACGAAGGGTGATGCCGTGTACTTTATTTGCTTATTTGGTGAGGATTAGAGTAAAAGCACGAAGGGTGATGCCGTGCAATTGTTTGCTATTCCTTGACTTGATATTACATGTGTTTCCATTATACTTTGTTTTCCTTGTGAACTTATTAACTGCTGTTAATTGTTGAGTTCTTTTGAGATATTCCTTATTGTGTTATTACTCGGTTAATTCTTGTTATTTGTGGTATACATATATATGGAACTGCAAAGGTTTATGTGGGTGTCCGGTCCTAGGCTTGTCACTACTTCACCGGGATAGGCCAGGCACTTACCAGCACATGGGGTCGGTTGTGCTGATGCTACACTTCTGTGCGTTTTTGCACGGGTCCAGGTTACGATCAGGAGCAGCAGCAGCAACAAATAGATTACGTGGGAGTTAATCATATTTGAGACCGAGGTAGCTTGCAGACGTCCGCAGGCCCGGCGTCTCTCTCTTTATTTATGTTACTAGCCGTAGTCTCTTTGTTCCGAGACAAACAGAATTATGTTATATTTCTTTCAAACTCTTATGTGTAGTATTCAGTAGTAGTTCGTGAGTTGGTAACTCCACGTCTTGGGTAGAGGATTTGAGTATGATTTTCATCTTGTAATTAGTTATTTCAATTTCGATAAAGTATTCCGCATTTATTTAATTAAAATTGTGTTAAAAATAGGATAGTATGAATACAGTGGCTTTCCTAGCTACCACGAGTAGGCGCCATCACGATCCCGATGTTGGGGGAAAATCCGGGTCGTGACAATCTGCCTCCACTAGTAATGTTGTCTCAAGTCCTGATACATCTTCGCGGCTCCCGAATGGATGGAATACCGCGAGCTATGGGCCTCTGCTAGAATCAGCTTTCGAAGATCATCTACATTGGGCCAACAGATATGCCTCTGCATCCTCATAACTCCATCATCCCCAATGGTAACATCTCGAGCATCACCACACCGAACTCTATCCTGAAGGACAAGCAAATGAGGGTCATCGAACTGACGCTCCCTGATACGGTCAAATAGAGAAGACCGACAAACCACACAAGCCAGAACCCGACTGGGCTCCGAAAGATCCAGTCTAACAAACTGCCTGGCTAAAGCCTGAACATCCATCGCCGTAGGCCTCTCCGAAGCTGGTAGATATGCCAAACTCCCAAAACTCTCTGCCCGACGACTCAAGGCATCGGCAACCACGTTAGCCTTGCCCGGATGATAGAGAATAGTAATATCATAGTCCTTCAGTAGCTCCAACCATCTCCTCTGATGCATATTCAGGTCCTTCTACTTAAGCAAGTGCTGCAAGCTCCTGTGATCAGTGTAGATCTCACAAGGAACCCCATACAAGTAGTGACGCCAAATTTTCAAGGCGTGAACAATGGAAGCTAACTCCAGATCATGAACAGGATAGTTTTTCTCATGTATCTTCAACTGTTTGGACGCGTAGGCAATCACCCTACCATCCTGCAACAATACTGCACCGAGCCCTACTCATGAGGCATCACAACATACTGTATAAGACCCCGAACCTGTAGGCAACATCAATATAAGGGCCGAAGTCAAAGCTGTCTTGAGCTTCTGAAAGCTCGCCTCACACTCATCTGTCCACTGAAAAGGGCACCCTTTTGGGTCAATCTGGTCATAGGTGCTGCAATCAAAGAGAACCCCTCTACGAAACGACGGTAATAGCCCGCCAAACCAAGGAAACTGCGAATCTCAGTAGCGGAGGAGGGTCTGGGCCAACTCTGCACGACCTCCACCTTCCTCGGATCTACTCGAATACCATCACTCGACACCACGTAGCCCAAAAATGCCACTGAACCCAACCAAAATTTACATTTAGAGAACTTGGCATGTAGCTACTTCTCCCTCAGAATCTGAAGCACTATCCTCAAATGCTGATCGTGCTCTTCCCGACTCTGGGAATATACTAGAATATCATCAATGAAAATAATCACGAACGAGTCCAAATATGGCCTGAACACACTGTGCATCAAATGCATAAAGGTTGCTGGGTCATTAGTCAGCCCAAAAGACATCACGAGGAACTCGTAGTGGCCATACCAAGTTCTGAAGGCAGTCTTCGGGATAGCTGCCTCCCGAATCTTTAGCTGATGATACCCATAGCGCAAATCAATCTTAGAAAACACTTGTGCGCCCTGTAGCTGGTCAAATAAATAATCAATGAGAGGCAAAGGATGCCGGTTCTTCACTGTAACCTTGTTTAACTGACGATAGTCAATGCACATACGCATAGAACCATCCTTTTTCTTCACGAACAACACAGGAGCACCCCAAGGCGAAACACTGGGTCGGATGAAACCATTACCCAATAACTCCTCTAACTGATCCTTCAACTCCTTCAACTCAGGAGGAGCCATACGGTATGGTGGAATAGAAATGGGCTGAGTGCCCGACAACAAATCAATAGCAAAGTCAATATCTCTGTCGGGCGGCATGCCCAGGAGATCAGCTGTAAATACATCAGCAAAGTCATGTACCACAGGAATAGAATCAATAGAGGGAGTGTCGATACTGAAATCCCGCACATAAGCTAAATAAGCAGCACACCCCTTCTCAACCATACGCTGAGCTCTGAGAAAGGAAATAACACGGCTAGGGGTGTGATTTAGCGTACCACTCCACTCAATATGTGGAATACCTGGCATAGCCAGCGTCACGGTCTTGGCGTGACAATCAAGAATAGCATAATGGGGCGACAACCAGTCCATGCCCAGAATAATATCAAAATCGACCATCCCGAGCAACAATAGATCTGCTCCGGTCTCAAAACCACAAATGGTAACCAAACACGACCGATACACACGGTCCACAACCAAAGAATCACCCACCGAAGTGGAAACATAAATGGGGGCACTCAAAGAATCCCGAACCACACCTAGATGAGAAACAACGTAAGAAGACACATATGAAAAAGTGGAACCAGGGTCGAATAGAGCCGATGCCTCCCTGTGACTAACCAGAATAATACCTGTGATAACAGAATTAGATGCAACAGCCATAGCGCGATCAGGAATAGCATAGAATCTGGCCTGTCCCCCCTCTCGAGGGCAGCCTCTGGCACCCTGACCCCCGCCTATGGCTGGCTGGGCTGGTGGAGTGGCAGGTGGAGCTGGAATGATAGCCTGCTGGCCCTAAGAACCACACTGAGGCTGCGAAGACTGATGAGGTGGTCCCCTCCTACGCCTGGGGCACTCCCTAACCAGATGGCGAGTATCCCCGCACTCGAAGCAAGCTCTTGGAGGACACGGTGGCTGTGACTGACCGGCCTCACCCCCACTAGTCTGACCCCTGGAAGTACCCCGCGCAGGAGGTGCACTGGAAAATAGGGGAGCATAATAAGGCTCCTAAGGTGCTGGAAGAGCTGGAGTACTACCGGTTGCTAGCAAAGCTGAGTGAACTGGTCGGCCGGAATAACCCCTGCAAAAATGACCGGCTGCTGAAGTGCGGGTACCAGAGAAATGGCCCGACTCACGAGACCTCTTGGCCTCCCTCTCTCCCCGCTCTCTAGGGAGCATACTCTCGATCCTCCTAGCAATGCTCACCGCCTACTGATAAGGTATATCTGTCTCCATCTCCCTGGCCATGCTGGACTGGATCGGCGGAATAAGGCCCTCAATGAATCTCTGCACTCTCTCCCGGACTGTGGCTACCAAAGCCGGTGCATGCCTGGCAAGACGGGTAAAACTGATAGCATACTCCGATACTGACATGGAGCCCTGTCGCAATCGCTCAAACTCTGAGTGCCAAGAATCCCTAAGGCTCTGAGGAACAATCTCTCTCAAAAACAGATCTGAAAACTGCGTCCAGGTCATAAAGCAGACTCCTCTAGACTACCCAACTCGTACGTGCGCCACCAATCGTAAGCGGCCCCACGAAACTGAAAAGCAGTGAAGGAAACCCCGCTGGTCTCCACAATCCCCATAGTACGAAGAATACGATGACACTCCTGGAGTGCTGGAGTAGTAGTAGCTGTAGTCGGTATACCAGGTGCCTGCACTCCAACCTGGTCTACCTGTGGCACCTAAGCGGTAACACGCGCGGGTGCTGTGGCTGCACCTCGGTGCATCCTCGCCCTCTACCTCGGCCCCGGCCTCTGACGGCGGCAGCAGGGGGCGCAGGTACCTGATCGTTGCGAGTAGCACGTATCCTCACCATTTGTGAGAGAATAGAAAGTAGTAGTTTAGATTTGGTGTGAAACATATCGCACGACTAGGCATCCAAAAGAATTGAAGAGTTTCCTAAACAGTTACATAGCCTCTCATAGATAAATACAGATGTCTCTGTGTCGATCAGCGAGACTCTAAGTAACCGGTATGTTTCCCGTGACTCCTATGAACTTAGAGCTCTGATACCAACTTGTCACGACCCTAGTTCACCAATTGTGAACATGTCATGACGGCACCCAGTCCCCACGACTAGGTAAGCCTAACACGTTGCAGAATATACAAGTTTATGAAAATTAAAAAAGAAATAGCAAAAAAATAATATAAAAAAGGAATGTAATCCGTGCCGCTCGGCACAAACACCCGTCAAACACACTGTATAAAAACACTACCAAGACCGAGAATCCCACGGGTAACACAGACTAAAAGAGAGTATACAACTGTGGCTCTATGTGTAAAAAGTATCTAACAAAGAAATGAAGGAAAACATCTACTAATACTATCAGAATAGAAGGAAGGCCTCCGGATCCGCGGACGTAGCAGATCATACCTCGAGGTCTCCCAAAGTGCTGCTGAATCACCTGGTATATGCCTGACCTGATGTACCTGGATCTGCACAACAAAAGTATGCAGAAGAGTAGCATGAGTAGACCATGGCTGTACCCAGTAAGTGCCAAGCCTAACCTCGATGGAGTAGCGACGAGGAAAGTCAGGGCCCTACTGAGAGAAACAATAACAAAATGATAATGACAAAAATAAGCAGTTTAAATGATAGAAATTTTGAAATAACAAAAATAAAGTGATTACTGCAACCGTATACAATTAAGCTAACAACAAGTAACCAAAACTCAATTAACAAGTCCAGGACCTGTGGGAATTGAACCCACAGTCCCGTTATCAGTAACCCTGGGTCTCCGAGAATAGAACCCGCAGCCCATGTCTCAATAAATCTCAGGATCTCTGGGAATCGAACCCGCAGTCCGTATCTCAATAATATATGAAAAACTCAGGATCTCCGGGAATTTAACCCGCAGTCCATATCTCAATAACTCAGGATCTCCGGGAATCGAACCCGCAGTCCATATCTCAACAACTCAAGATCTCCGGGAATCGAACCCGCAGTCCATATCTTAATAACTCAGGATCTCTGAGAATCAAACCCGCAGTCCATATCTTAATAACTCTGGATCTCCAGGAATCAAACCCGCAGTCCACAACAAGACCACTCCAGGTCTCTGGGAATCGAACCCACAGCTTTGGGATCTCCGGGAATCGAACCCGCAGTCCACCAACATAACAAATAAAGAAAATACACAGAGAGAATATAATATGCTTAACTGCAACTTCGCCGAAACTAGTGCCAACAATTATCAAGAAAATTCAAGTAAGACAATTAGGCAACTAAGCAGTTAAATCCTATTTAATCATGCTTTTCTAACTAATACCGGGAAGAGTATCGATTAATCAGCTAAGAGCAGGAATATCACTAATCGGACAATTCAAGTAAAGTATGTGTTGCAAAAACCATCACATGTACACGCGCGTCACCTCACGTACAAGGCATTAAACTATCACAAAACAACCTAGGGGTGGACGTTCTCCCACACGAGGTTAGACAAGGCACTTACCTCAACTCCGGTACAAAACTGCTAAGATACAACTCTCTTGCCGCAAACGTCGGCCTCCACAGGTGTAGTATCTGATAAAAATCAATAGAATCATATCAAAATAGGCCAATCGGGCATTACCCAATCCAAAACAACTTAAAATACACCCGACATTCGGTACGCTTATCGAAAAAATACGAAAGTTACATATTCGGAACCTCATCTCAATATGAGTCTAAGCATATAAAGTTTACTAAATTCGGACTCCATTTGCTCATTCAAACCTTTGATTTTCTAAGGTTCAAGCCTAGGGCTAAATCCTCCATAAATTACCCCAAATTCCTCCATTTGCATGATATAATTGCATAATAGTATCAATTCTAATCATAAGATGAGTCCATAGTTGATTACCTGATGATTTCCCTTGAATCTCCCTCAAAAATTGCCCAAATCGCCTCTTAAGCCGAGTCCCCAAATGTGTGAAATGTTTTTGAAATTTTCTAACTTCTGATACAATTAATCTTCTGCGATTTTTGCTTCTGCGGACCATTTCCGCCTCTGCAGAACCGCTTCCGCGACCAATTGGTCGCTTCTGCGAACCCAGGCCTGTTTGGCCATTTCTGCTCCTGCGGTCTACGGACTGCTCCTGCGGGTCCGCACCTGCGGAAACTCTTCCGCCCCTGCGGGACATTCCGCTTCTGCGAATTGGAATCCGCTTCTGCGGGCTCACTTAAGCGGCTACCCTTCCGCTTCTGCGGATCCTTCCCTTATGCCCCTGGGCCGCTTCTGCGGTTCACCTTCCGCACCAATGGTACCGCCCATACGGCCCGTGCTCTACTTCCACAATCAACAGCGCTTCTACGGTCCCATGTCTGCTCCTGCGCTCCCATTTTCGCATGAGCGAAAACAACAGAACCAGAACACAATTCTGCAATTTCTTTTCCATGTTTCCTCTCGTTTGGCCATCCGAAAACACCCCGAGGCCCCTGGGACCTCATCCAATCACATCAACACATCCTAACACCATATTCGAACTTGTTCCAATCCTCAAAACACATCTAACAACATCAAAACCCATAATTCACATCGAATTCAAGCCTAAATTCCTTAAAACTTTCCAAATTACACATTCGATCTATGACCGGACCAAACGACTTCCGAATGACTTGAAAATTTGCGGACATGCCCAAAATCACGTGATGAAACTACAAAAATTGTCGGAATTCCATTCCGACACCCGGATCAAAATCTCACCTATCGTTCGGATTCGCCAAAATTTCCAACTTCGGCATTTCAAGCCTAATTGAGCTACGAACCTCCAAAATACATCCCGAATGCACTCCCAACCCCGAAATCACCTAACGGAGCTAATGGAACCATGAGATTTTTGTTCTGAGGTCGTCTTAAAACTGTTCCGACTACGGGCCATTTTCCAACTATAAAGCTCCCATTTAGGGACTAAGTGTCCCAAAACACTCCGAATTCCAGAACCGACCCTTGCGGCAAACCACAATAGCAGAAAAGAACTTAGGGGAACAGTTAAATTAGGGATCGGGGCGTAATTTTCTAAAATGACCAGCCTGGTCGTTACACAGGCTTAGCCACTTCTCAAATTACTACACTATTGCAGCTATAACCAATGTCACCTAAGTACATTAGGTATTAACAATAATCAATTAACGCAAAATCATTGCAAACATAGCCCTTTTTCACATCAAATTGCATACATAGCCATGAAATTATAATTACTTTTTATTTAACCAAAACTTAGAGAAGAGATTCAATATTGTTGAATTTTAATCAAATAGACTTATAATCCAGATTCGAAACAGAGTATATCAATTGAACATAAAGCAGGCGTAGTTAGAACTTTTCTCATGTCAAAAGACTACTAAGAACCCTAATCATGCTTGAGTGTATTTGACTAAGCATAGATAGGCAGATTTATCAAAGAAGACATGATTTAAACCGAGAAACATAACCAAACAGAGATTTTTTCAGAAGATAAGTCTAATCTAAACATGCAGTGGCTTAAATGACTAACAATAAAAGAATCTAAATAGAAAACATACCGAAAACATGAAGATGATGAAGAAGTAAACAAAGAAGATAAAAGATCACAAAAATCGTAAAAAATAGACAGAATAGAGGAGGGGACTAAGCTTGCAGGATCTGTCTCCTATGCTATTCCCATTTTCTTGTTATTTTCTTTTTCTTTTTCTTTCAGACTTCAAGTCGAAGCCTTTTCCAGTTTTCTTTTCCTTTATTTTTTCTAGTTTTTCGTTTTTTAGACTTCAAGATGATGTCATTTTATTGCTTCAGTGCTAGAAATAGGTTTAGGGTATCAGGAGGGAATGGTTTTATTCAAGGTAGTATTTTTAGGTCGGCCGGAGTTATGGTTCCGCCGACCTATTTTGGGATATTCGAACACATAGGGGGATATTCGAAGGAAACCATTTATGGGGGGTGGTAGATCAGGTTGTGCGGATCAAAGGGTGTTAATTTGGGAAGGTTTCTCATAGATTTGGTCACCGGAGAGAAACTCCGATGACTTGAATTTCAAGAAGGTTAATGTTTTATAGGTTTTCTTGGGTTTTGAGGGTGTTTCATGGTGGAGAAGAGGGAGATGAATGTTTGAGGGTTAGGTGTTGGCCGGAGACTGCCATGGGAGGCGGCCAGTCTCCATGGCCGGCGTTTAAGAAGAAAGGAGGAAGATGATGAAGTAGGCGGCTAGGGTTTAGAATATTAAGAAATGGCCGGTCTCTGAAGAGATCGGACCTATATATACTCGAGGCGTCTGATGAATCACTGGCCGTTGGATCAATGAGATCGATGGCCAGGATTAATTCCTCTAAAACGGTGTAGTTTCAATTAAATGAGTGTGATGACCCAAAGGGTCATCACCTGTTTTCCTCATTTGTTCTGCATTTCTGAGGCCTTGAAAATCGTATTTTATATTTCCTCGATTTACGTGCGTATTCCGGCAAGTAGCCGGAAAATTTTTGTGTTAGAATATGTGAATTCTATGGAACATTTGAAGAAATTTGATATTAATATTGATATAGTTGACTTCGGTCAACATTTTGGTTAAACGGACCCGGACCCGAGATCGGACGGTCCCGGAAGGTCCGTAGGAAAATATGGGACTCGGGCATGCGTTCGGAGTCAAATCCCGTACTGGGCTTGGAGCGGTACTGATATAGGGCAGAAAGATTATTTCTTATGCTTCGAGACAGTTGAAAATCCACGAGAAGAATTATCCGGTTCATGATCTTAAGCTGGCAGCAGTAGTTCATGCCTCAAAAATCTGGAGGCATTATCTATATGGTGTGGTGTGTGAGGTATACATGGATCACAAAAGTCTTTAGTATTTATTCAAGCAAAAAGAGTTGAATGTGCGACAGAGGAGATGGTTAGAGTTGCTGAAAGACTATGATATTACTATCTTATATCACCCAGGTAAGGCAAATGTGGTGGTCGATGCGTTGAGTAAGAAGTCTGCCAGCATGGGTAGTCTCGCTTATATTCCGGTCAGCTAGAGACCACTTGCTCTAGATGTCCAGGCCTTAGCCAATCAGTTCGTGAGATTAGACATTTCTAAGCCTAGTAGGGTGTTAGCCTACACGGTCACTCATTCTTCTCTATTAGAGCGTATCTGTTAGTGGAAGTTCGATGATCCATATTTTCATGACCTGAGGGATACGGTACAGCGGGGAGGAGCCACGAAGGTAACTCTAGATGATGACAGAGTATTGAGATTGCAGGGGCGACTTTATCCACCCAATGTTGAGGGGATTTGAGAGTTGATCTTAGCGGAGGCCTATAGTTCATGGTATTCTATTCACCCGGGAACCGCGAAGATGTATCAGGACTTGCGGCAGCACTATTGGTGGCGTAGGATGAAGAAGGACATTGTTGCGTATGTCGCTCGGTGTTTAAACTGTCAGCATGTTAAATATGAGCACCGGAGGCCTGGTGGTGTGTTTTAGAGAATTGAAATTCCCGAGTGCAAATGGGAGCGAATTACAATGGACTTCGTTGCTGGACTCCCTTTGACTCGGAGGAAATTTGATGCTATTTGGGTCATTATTGATAGGCTGACCAAGTCAGCACATTTCATTCAGTATATGTCTCTTACTTATCGGAAGTTAGCAGAGATATACATCCGGGAGATTGTTCTCCTTCATGGGGTGCCGGTGTCTATTATCTCAAATCGGGGTACGTATTTACCTCGTGTTTTTGGAGAGCGCTCCAGCAAGATTTAGGCACCCAGGTTCAGTTGAGTACAGCTTTTCATCCTCAAATGGACGGTCAGTCCGAGAGGACTATTCAGATCCTAGAGGACATGCTTCGAGCTTGTGTCATTGATTTTGGAGGCTCGTGGGACCAGTTTATGCCATTATCAGAGTTCGCCTACAACAACAGCTACCAGTCTAGCATTCAGATGGCTTTATATGAGGCGTTGTATGGTAGGCGATGTCAGTCTCCAGTTGGAAGGTTTGAGCAGGGAGAGGCTCGGTTGCCGGGTACAGACCTAGTTTAGGAGGCCTTAGACAAGGTCAAGACTATCCAGGAGAGGTTGCGTTCAGCTCAGTCCAGACAGAAGACTTATGCGGATTGTAAGGTCCGAGATGTGGATTTCATGGTTGGTGAGCGAGTATTTCTCCGGGTATCGCCTATGAAGGACGTGAAGAGGTTCAAAAAGAAGGGCAAGCTCAATCCTAAGTATATTGGTCCATTTGAGATTCTGGACTGAGTGGGAGAGGTGTCCTACAGACTAGCACTGCCACCTAGCTTATCAGCCGTGCATCCAGTTTTTCATGTAACTATGCTTCGGAGGTACCACGACGATCCTACACATGTGTTAGACTTCAGTACTGTCTAATTAGACAATGATCTATCTTACAAGGAGGAGCCGGTGGCCATTCTAGACCGACATGTTTGACGGTTGTGGTCGAAGAGTTTTCCTTCTGTGCGTGTTCAGTGGAGAGGTCAGCCTCCTGAGGCATTGACTTGGGAGTCTGAATCTTATATGCGGAGACGTTACCCACATTTGTTCCCCGACTTAGGTACTACTTCTCTTGTCTGTTTGAGGACGAACGGTTGTTTTAGAAGTGGAGGATGTGACGACCCAAAGGGTCATCACCTATTTTCCTCATTTGTTCTGCATTTTCGAGGCCTTGAAAACCGTATTTTATATTGCCTTGATTTACGTGCGTAGTCCAGGCAAGTAGCCGGAAATTTTTTGTGTTAGAATATGTGAATTATATGGAAAATTTGAAGAAATTTGATATTAATACTGATATCGTTGACATCGGTCAACATTTTGGGTAAATGGACCCGGACCCGAGATCGGACGGTCCCGAAAGGTCCGTAGGAAAATATGGGACTCGGGCATACATTCAGAGTCGAATTCCGAGGCCCAGTGCCCAAGATATGAATTTTTCTGTGAAATTGTTTTTCTGAAATTATTAATGAAAATGGAAAGGAAAATTGATTAAAAGACCAAGGTATCGGGCTCGTATTTTTGTTTCGATGCCCGGTAAAAGTCTTATATATTGTTTAAGCACTTCAAGTAAAGTTTGGTAAAAAATGGACGTCGTTTGATGTGTTTCGGATATGTTTGGGTTGCGTTATGCTCATTTTCTTATGCTTCGACATCGTTTCTTCAAGCATAAATGATATCATATTGAATAAATGAGCTTCGATTACTGTTTTGAACGAAGCATAGATCCGTATCATAATTACGGACCCGTAGCGAAAAGAATCATCGAATTTGGACATCGTATGAGGATTTTATGGCCATTTTACTAAGGTTGCCCATATTTGCAGGTTAATGACGAAATTGCCCCTGACGGCGCATTAAAAACCTGTACTATTTGTAAATCTTAAAACCTGCATATCTCCTTCATTATAAGGTCAAATTGAGTGATTCAAAAGCCTAAATTGATTAGAATTTCACAAGGAATCCATTGGAAGAAATAAAATGATTTTTCAACGGGAAAAGGTTCTGAGGCGATCTTTAAAAGAGAAAATCAGTGGGTATCATAGAGGTAAGTGATTTTATTATTAAAACTCGTTTATGGGTGATTATAAACCACATTCCCATTCTTTAATTCATGAAAACAGCAGAAAAATAGGATTTTGGGGCCTGGAATTATGAGACCTTTAGGGGTTGATTTGAGGGGTCAAACAGACTCCAATTTTGGTACTTTATATGTACAAACTCGTGGCAAGACGAGGAATCCATTGGTATAATTTTCAGAATTTTTTGACCAAGTGGACCCGGGGTTATTTTACAATTTTTGGGCAGCATGTTAAAAAAACTTTAATTAGGCAATTGGGTTGATTTGTTGTGTAGAATTGATGATATTAAATAAATTGTGTATATATACAATTTATTTGGAGCCAAATTCGAAAGGAAAAGTATTGCTTGAGGATTGAGTGGACTATAAGCCGTCAAGGTAAGTATTTGGTCTATCCTAGCTTGAGGGAATACGATTTAATGTACTAATTGTTATGTGATCGAGTGCGGTGTATAGGTTGTGGTGACGAGCATCAATACACTGACATCTAGCATGACCGTTAGTCATTTGTTGACATATTGTGAGTTAATGTGGGATGTTTTTAAGTCATAATCTTGAACCATTTTCGGGTTGTGAAGTTGATTATTGTTTTCCCTTGCCAGGACTTTATTGTGAAGTTGATTATTGTTTTCCCTTGCGGGGAATTTATTGTGAAGTTGATTATTGTTTCCCTTGCCGGGAGTTTACTGTGAAATTAATTATTGTTTCCCTTGCAGGGACTTTACTGTGATGATTATTGTGTCCCTTGCTAGGATGGCTCATATTAATTGTTTCATTCTTTTGCCCTTAAATGTGATTTTTATTTGGGTGAGGAAGAGTGATAATGCACGAAGGGTGATGTCGTGCCTTGTTTATTGATTATGCATGAAGGATCATGTCGTGCCTTGTTTTATTGATTATGCACAAAGGATCATGTCGTGCCTTATTTTATTGATTATGCACGAAGGATCATGTCGTGCCTTGTTTTATTGATTCTCTTTACTGATTTATTATATGTTGTTGATTGTGTTCCCCCAGCATGATACTCCTTTGTTAATTGTGTTACTTGATAATCTTGTTATTTTGTGGTATATACATATATAGAATTGCACGGGTTTATCGGAGTGTCTGGTCCTAGGCTTGTCACTACTTCGCCGGGATAGGCCAGGCACTTACCAGCACATGGGGTCGGATTGTGCTGATACTACATCACTTATTTTTATTAATCATTTCGAGCTTCTGAGGCCTTGAAAACCTCATTCCATGTTGCCTCGATTTACGTGCACGATTCGAGCATGTAGCCGGAAAGATTTTTGTCATAGAAAAATATGAATTCTATGAGAAATTTGGATAAAAATGATATTAATATTGATATGGTTGACTTCGGTCAACATTTTTGGTAAACGGATCCGGACCCGAGATTGGATGGTCCCGAAAGGTCCGTAGGAAAATATGGGACTTGGACATACGTCCGGAGTCGAATTCTGAGGCCTAGAGCCCAAGTTATGAATTTTTCTATGAAATTTTTTTTGATGTAATTATTAAAGGAAATGAATTAATTGACCTTGGTATCGGGCTCGTATTTTGGTTCCGATGCCCGGTACAAGTCTTAAATATTATATATGTGATTTCTGTAAAGTTTGGTGACATTCGGATGTTGTTTGAGATGTTTTGGACCTTGAGTTCCAAGTTTGAAAGTTTTGAAAACCAAAAGTATGAAAATCATGAATTTGAGGGTTGATTTGATGAAAACGATGTGATATTGGCGATGTGATCGCACGAACAAGTTCATAATGTGTTTTTGATGTTGTGTACATGTTTGGTTTGGAGCCGGGGGGCTCGGGTAAAGATTTGATAGGCCGTTGGATTAAATTCTGAATTTTTGCACTGCTGGTTTTTCACTCAGCTGTTGTCTTCGCAATTGCGAAGCATTTCTCGCAATTGCGAAGGTGGTAGATAAAGGCAGGGTTCGCAAATGCGAACCCTTTGTCGCAAATGCGAAGGGTGCCCAAGACCGTTTGGGTTCGCAAATGCGAACCAAACCTCGCAATTGCGAGGCCTCCAGTGAAAAGGCATGCTTCGCAAATGCGAAGTATTCTTCGCAAATGCGAAGGTCCCTCAGCACAGCCTTGTTCGCAAATGCGAACAAATGTTCGCAAATGCGAAGGTCCCTGGAGGCTAGCCTGGTTCGCAAATGCGAACAAATGTTCGCAAATGCGAAGCCCCCAGATTTGCCTTGGCTTCGCAAATGCGAACAAAAGTTCGCAAATGCGAACTTCCCAGCCTTAGCTTATTTTTCAAACTCCGGAAATTGGTCGGGGTTCGCAATTGCGAACCCATGTTCGCAAATGCGAACACATAGACCTGTAAAACACGATTTTCAGTTCATTTCTTCACTTTTTACAAACCAAAAACATCAATTTGCGATTCTTCACGGATTCCTTCTTCTTCAAAACAATTGTAAGTCACTTTTTACTTAATTCTTTCAATTCCTAACATCATTAAACATGTTTTTCAATAGAAATCAAAGGCTTTCATGGTAGAATTTCTTGTTTTTGTTAGAATATAGGGTTTTCATAAATTGGGAAATTGGATCTCGAATTGAGGTCCAATTTTGAAACAAATCATATACATGAACTCGTGGGGGGATGGGTAACCGGATTTTGGTCCGAACCCCGAGTTCCGACCATGTGGGCCCGGGGTCCAAATTCACTATTCCGGGCAGAATGTTGTAAAAGTTGTAATTGGTCTTAGGAATTATTTGTTGAGTAGTATTGATGATATTAAATCAATTGTGTATAGATACAATTGGATTGGAGCCAAATTTGAAAGAAAAAGACATTGCCACGGATTGAATTGTTCATAAACATTCGAGGTAAGTGTTTGTTCTATCCTAGCTTGAGGGAATAGGATTATGTGCTATGTGTTATGTGATCGAGTGCGGTGTATGGGCTGTGGTGACGAGCATCCATACATTGGCGTCTAGTATGACCATGAGTCGTTGATAATGCTTATTGTGAGACACATTTGTAGATGAATTGTTGAACCTTTGCCAGGTGGTAGAATTGTTATTGTTCTCCCTTGTTGGGACTTGTTGTGAAGATGATTATTGATTGCCCTTATTGGGACGGTTTATGAATTACTGTTTCTTTCTTTGCCCTTAACTGTGATTGTTATTTCGGTGAGGAAGAGTGATAAAGCACGAAGGGTGATGTCGTGCCTTGATTTATTAGTTATGCACGAAGGTTAATGTCGTGCCATGTTTTATTGATTATGCACGAAGGATCATGCCGTGCCATGTTATTGAACCATGTACCAAGGATCATGCCGTACTATGGATGTGAGGATGAGAGTAAAAGCATGAAGGCTGATGCCGTGTACTTTAATTGCTTATTTGGTGAGGATGAGAGTAAAAGCACGAAGGGTGATGCCGTGCAATTGTTTGCTATTCCTTGACTTGATATTACATGTGTTTCCATTATACATTGTTTTCCTTGTGAACATATTAACTATTGTTAATTGTTGAATTCTTTGAGATATTCCTTATTGTGTTATTACTTGATTATTTCTTGTTATTCTGTGGTATACATATATATTGAATTGCACAGGTTTATGTGGGTGTCTGGTCCTAGGCTTGTCACTACTTCGCCGGGATAGGCC